>VZRI01010544.1:567634-678995 GCA_013397515.1 Upupa epops | reverse complement strand
GCAGCGGCAGCAGCAGGCGCAGGTGAGGACCGGCGGGGCGAGGGTCAAGACCGAATGGCGGAGGGGAAGGGGAGCGGTCTGTGTAGGGACTTCAGCGGGGGGGTCGGGTCCGACCTTCTCCGCCGACGCTGGTAGCCAGGCCCTGCCGGGGTGCCCAGGCCCTGGCAGCCGGGCCCGCTCTGTGTGTCCAGGCCCAGGCGGCCCGACCAGCCCTCTGTGGGTTCTGGCTCGGGGAGTTTCGGTGAGTCTGTGGTACTAGGGGGAATCACTGGGCTTTGTACCTCAGTGAGTGCTTGGGCTAGCCCAGGTGGCCGGTTGAGCGTGGTACCGAGGTGGTGTCCTGGTCTCTGACAGTGCAGACCGGCCTAGTCCTGAACAAGCTTATTCAAAACAGAGAAAACGAGCAGAACATTATTGGCGGGATGAATGTGTGAAGCAGAGATGTTACACACTTCACTGAAAGAGTCATCAGTCCTTTGAACAGTCTACCCATGGACGGGATTGAATTGCCGTTCCTGGATATATTAATAGGCCCTGTAGGTAAGGAGTTTAGGGAGGTGGTTTAGCAGTGGGTTTGGGACATGGTTTTGGTGAGTGGTTGGAGTGGATTATCTTAAAATGCCTTTTCCAACCTAAATAATTCTATAAATACTGAGGATGGTCTAAAGTGGCGAGCACAGACAGACCCAGATGTAGTCTGACCTCTTGGCTTCTTCCTACCGTGGTACTGATGCACACCTTAGGACTGTAGGCCTGGTGTCCTGCACCCTCACCACCACAACCTCACCTGTGCATGTGGGCGGCAGGAGGAGGTGTTTGGTTCCTCCTGCAGGGTGATTGTGGTTGCTCTTTGCCTCGTGTGGCTGATGGAGATGCCATCCTGGCAGGGTTTGCCCTGGGCTCTTGGAGGACTGACTGCTGTGGTATGAGTGAGGTGTAGATAATGTGTGCCTAGGCAGTGACAGATTTTGGGGTCCACTTCTAACTGCCATTGTGCTGCAGTGATACTTTGCCTGTTCCTTCTGCTCTCCCTTAGTTTCCCCATCTGAAAAATGGGAAGTCGCCTCAGACACAATGATTACAAAATAAATTCGTGTAAAACAGCACACGCTTGCAAGATTTAATCATAAGTGTTGACAAGCAAATGTCTGGCCCTTGATGTGTCCTGCTCACTAACGGTTCACCCGCAGTGCATCTCTAATCTTGGAGTGTTAATGCATTTTCAGCTTTTTTGCTGGGGCATAAGAATGTTTTATGGGGGGCAAAGTTTCTTAATTGTTTCAGTTCCACACCTTGCTGTCTCAGGCACAGTGGAGCTTTATGAAGGCCAAGCCAAGACCTCTGTGGTATTTTGTGAGGCAAGAGGTGTTTGGACGTGGAGAACTACAGAGGTAGGTAACATGGCAGACTAATACCTTTGAAAAAGTTAGCCCAGGGAAGCAGGCTGTTTCTTGCACAGCTAAATGCACTACCTTAATTTCACTTGTTTCACTGGAGTGATTAAATAATGATAGAGAGGCTGTTTTAACTCTGCAGAAGCTTATAATTCTGGCCAAGAAAGGAAAGGTCACCTGTTGAAAGTTGTAGAGGCACCAGAGTGAATTGTAGAAGATCTGGGAGAAAACAGTTTCTCCAGAAATTTAAGACAATATTATTGGAAATTTTGTGTAGTTTTTTTTTAACAAGTGATTTCTTATACTGCAGCAGTTATAGATGCCCTCCTTAGTGTAAGTTTTGTTGCTAATCTAGCTGGGTTGTATTTTTAATATTATAAGCGAGTCAACAGTGAGAGTATTTTTTTAATGATTTTTGTTTTTTGGTCCTTAAGATAATCTCATGCTTGCTGAGAAAATCGTGGCTTGTCAGCACAGAGCTGTATTACAAGGCAAAGCCTGTTCATTCCCTGTCTATTTCAGTGAGACTTCCAGACTCCTGGAGACAAAGCACAGGCCAAGAAAGGAAGCTGTGTCCTTAGAAGTTTATTGAAAGAGATTCTTTTCTGCTGGCTAGTCCATGCTTGTTGCTTTCTCTCCTTTGTGTTTTTTGTCTGTCTGAGTGTGAATCAATTTCAATGTTATAGAATGGTACAGAAGGTTGTTACAGAGGACATACAGAAACAATCACAGTAAAAAAAATTCACTGTAACTTGCAAACAGTGTATAAAACTATGACAGTTTTCCCGGAAATAAATCTGAAGTATGATTGGTAAAGGCAGTTTTGAGAATTTAGTGTATGGTGCTTTTGGAACATGATTTGAATCTTCTGCTCTGAGTTTTAAAACATAGTGTACTTGTAGGCAGATAGTCACACACAAGTTTGCTGTGCTCTAAACTTCCTGTGACATGATGACTGAATAGTGGTCTTGGGCTGAGACTTTTTATACCTGAATGCATCGTGTCTTAGTTTAGTTTCTGACTTGTTCATGGTGCTGCTGGGTGACCTTGGGCAAATCATGTCTTCCCATGGCTTGTGCAATGGAGGCAGCTTTTCTGCCTTCCTGTTTAGGTGGCAAATATACTGTTTAAATGGCAGCGACTGTGCCATAGTGCGTTTTGGCGTAAGACCCTAATGCCATTTGGGGCTCCTGGAAGTTGAGATGTAAATTGTTGAGATGTAAATAAGTGCCTGGATAAGCAAAAATTGTTTGAGACACGTGTGCTACTCATGTTTTCCATCTATGATCTGTCTGTGAATGTGTCTGTGAAATTAGCTGGTCAGAATAAAATACTGCATAGCACAGTGCTGAAGCAGCACAGAGCCTACCTACCTTGCCCTGAGAAGTGACAGCATTAAAGTTGTAGGGTCACAGCATGTTTTTAAAAATGTGAAAGGAATGGGTAGTGAATCAGAGATGGAATCATCCTACCTTGGGCACCCGTCGTACAAGGGAGTGAAGAAAAGATGGATAGAACCTTTGTAGAGGTGCAGGTTATTGGTTTTCATAGGCTTTTAGACTGGGCCTCCCATCAACTTGAACATCCTCTGCAGTTGGATGATGCCTTCCTCTGCAGCCTTCGTTGGTGCCATCACAGCAGCATGGCTTGATGCGCTGATGGTTGTGGTACTCACAGCAGGCCCTGGTTATTGACAGTTTCAGGGTAACAGATTTGTTTTGGCTGACTTAATCCTGTCCACGATGAAACCGTGGGCTGCAGGTAAAACTTGCATTCGTAACTGGTCTGAGTTCCCTGACACGTGTGGCTTGTTCTCTCAGCAATATGTGCTCCTGTGGCACAGCAGCCATGGTATGTCCGCCTCCGGAGTGTGAAGTGTGAAAATGTCTCCCTTGGCACATGATAGTGGGGCTACTTCTGATTGCTGGGTACTTGGCGTGTGATGTTGATGCCAAGACCTTTTCTGCCTGTCCTGGGGCAGTTCATGTCTGAACTGCTGAGGTTTTTGGTACTTTTGCATGTAAGAAGAGCTGTGGCAGCTGTGTTAAGCTCCTGTCTGTCACCACAGAGCATTCCAGTCCCTCATCAAGTGGGAAAGGTCCTTTACAGGATAGACCAGTTTTGTTTCTGGCCTCAGCATTGAGATTCTTTGTGAGAATTGTGAATGAAGTGACAAGATAGAAATTCTGTGCTGAGACCACAGTTGTCATGGTTGTCTTCATGGGGACATTCTAGTGGTGATGATCTCTTGTGGGCCAGGATGTGGCTGGAAAAGCTCTAAAGTTTGTGCTTTGTTTTAGTTGCAGGTAGGAAGATGAGTCCAAAAATTACAACAGAGCTGCTGAAGCAACTGCGGCAGGTGATGAAGAATCCCAAGTATGTCCAAGAGCCTGTCCAAGCCTACATAGTGCCCTCTGGAGATGCCCACCAGGTGTGGATGGATGATGCATTTTCTTTCCCTGATTACACTTTCCTTCCCTGTAAAAAATAAAAGCCATGGATAACTAAGATCATCCTTCATTCACTCACTTTAATGGTTCTAGCATAGAAACTTGGGTAACCTGAGAAACATGATGGAAAAGGTTTCTGGAGTCTGTTCAGGAGACTGAGGATTTTATATGCTTGTAACAAATCAGTGTTGATGTTCCACCACAGACTTCTCTTCAGATTGTCTCCAGGGAGCTCACACTGGCAAAAATGGAAGCTTGCCAGAGCACTTGCTGTCCCCATCCTGGCTGTTGGGAAGAATGGATTTACTAGGGGAGGAAAAGATATCTGGGCTTTAGTGTCACCATTAGCACCTCCTGATCAACACATACTCTTAAGCCAGGTGGAAGGATTAGTTGCAGAACCTTCCCTTTGCTAGATCCAGTTCTTACTGGAATTGTCTGCCTTATGCTAAAGTCCTTTAGATCCCATGCAGAGAGGTCTTTGGAAGGTTGGGAAGGAACAGGTCACAATGGCACTTGCCTCTCAATGCTGCTCTGCATCAGCTTGGTCAGCGCAGTAATGACGGAAGGGAGGTCTGGACCCAGGGTGGTCACTCATAGGTGATAAATGCATTGTGCGTTGCTTCCGCTGTGCAGATTTTTGTCATACATGATGTTAGTTGCCTTTTACCCCCCACCTGCTTGTTTCCCTCTTCACTGTTAGAAGACCCAAGAACTGCCAGGGTTTTTTCCCTCCTCAGCCATTTTCAGGGAACAAAAGACCTGAAGCTTTCCTGGCTCACGCCCAAAGCTTCCGTTTACCCCATGGTGCACAAGTGCAAAATGCAACTGAATCAGAACCTTTGCCCTTGACTTGGCACTGCGGTGAGCTGAGTCCAGACTTGCCTGTGCCTTGCAACTGTGTGTGCAGCATCATGTTTCCTCTTAGAGAGAGCTGAACTTGAGCAGGTAGAAGGAAGGCATTTTATGCAGCTGCTATTGTCTGCTGCATTCCTGCCTCAAGCTGCCTCTGTCCGTATATAACTCTGGTTTCATTTCACTAGATGTTAAATGCTGTCATGTGAACTGAAGAATGTGACCCTCAGGACTTGTGGGTTTTTCTGTTGCTTTCTTTTCCTTAACAGAGTGCAGTTAAGACGAGGACCCCATGTTGCTATTTTCTGCCAGGCTAGTTGGTCAGGTTTCTCTGCAGAGCAAATCTATCTGAATGGAAACGATTATAAAAAGCTGCTGATTCTGGTGCCCTCTGACTAGCCAAGTGTGGGATTTTATCTGTGAAGGTTGGGAGTTGATGCCATTTTAGGCATTGATGGAAGCCTTCTGGTTCCAGAACAGGCTTAGTTATTTCAGCTGAGTTGTGATGAGCAGCATCTCTGTGTTCCAAGAAAGCATTTGTTTCCTGGGTGCAAATAAGAATTTTACAACCCTGCAATCAGATTTTGCTCTTACACGGCTCCCTCCGTGACTCAGAAGACTGNCCCATGTTGCTATTTTCTGCCAGGCTAGTTGGTCAGGTTTCTCTGCAGAGCAAATCTATCTGAATGGAAACGATTATAAAAAGCTGCTGATTCTGGTGCCCTCTGACTAGCCAAGTGTGGGATTTTATCTGTGAAGGTTGGGAGTTGATGCCATTTTAGGCATTGATGGAAGCCTTCTGGTTCCAGAACAGGCTTAGTTATTTCAGCTGAGTTGTGATGAGCAGCATCTCTGTGTTCCAAGAAAGCATTTGTTTCCTGGGTGCAAATAAGAATTTTACAACCCTGCAATCAGATTTTGCTCTTACACGGCTCCCTCCGTGACTCAGAAGACTGTGGTTTAGCAATACCATGCTTTTGGTGGCTTGAGCCATTTCCTCCTCACAACCCAAGCTTCTTATTGCTGTCCTTGCCTCTCAGCCGTTCTTGAGGCTGTCGGGGGTCCACATCAGAGAATTTATCAATAGAAAGCTTTCTGTCTGTGTTGCTTGCTCAAGGTTTAGATGGGGGAATCTGTTGTTGCAAAGGAGTCCCTGCATTGTGCCGATGCGGAGTAATCTGAGTAATTTGTCGTCGTAACAAAGGGAATGTTTGAGCACTGAACTCTGTGATGCTTTTAAGATGGGTTTTCCTGCCAAGGCTAGAAGGCTTAGGTTATAATGCTGCCAGGAGGCTTGCCACCAGTTGTATCCTGTGCTTTCTATGCTTAGTTGTGTAAGGAGCTGAAAGACCTGCAGAGCTTCTCAAACACAACTGGCTCTGACTCTGGCTTAGCCAGGGTTGCTAATACCTTGGATTTGTGGTTCTTGTAGCCAGTCCTTAATACTGCTTGCTTTAACTTTTGAAACTTTTGGTGCTGATGGTAAGAAGTCAGAAGAAATGGGCCCTTTCCTTTGGAACCGAAGACTGGTGAGAAGGGATAACGGTCCCAGCCAAAAGTGGGCTGAAGTCCATACAAAGAGCCCTGCTTTCTTTCACNGTAAAAAATAAAAGCCATGGATAACTAAGATCATCCTTCATTCACTCACTTTAATGGTTCTAGCATAGAAACTTGGGTAACCTGAGAAACATGATGGAAAAGGTTTCTGGAGTCTGTTCAGGAGACTGAGGATTTTATATGCTTGTAACAAATCAGTGTTGATGTTCCACCACAGACTTCTCTTCAGATTGTCTCCAGGGAGCTCACACTGGCAAAAATGGAAGCTTGCCAGAGCACTTGCTGTCCCCATCCTGGCTGTTGGGAAGAATGGATTTACTAGGGGAGGAAAAGATATCTGGGCTTTAGTGTCACCATTAGCACCTCCTGATCAACACATACTCTTAAGCCAGGTGGAAGGATTAGTTGCAGAACCTTCCCTTTGCTAGATCCAGTTCTTACTGGAATTGTCTGCCTTATGCTAAAGTCCTTTAGATCCCATGCAGAGAGGTCTTTGGAAGGTTGGGAAGGAACAGGTCACAATGGCACTTGCCTCTCAATGCTGCTCTGCATCAGCTTGGTCAGCGCAGTAATGACGGAAGGGAGGTCTGGACCCAGGGTGGTCACTCATAGGTGATAAATGCATTGTGCGTTGCTTCCGCTGTGCAGATTTTTGTCATACATGATGTTAGTTGCCTTTTACCCCCCACCTGCTTGTTTCCCTCTTCACTGTTAGAAGACCCAAGAACTGCAAGGGTTTTTCTCTCCTCAACCATTTTCAGGGAACAAAAGACCTGAAGCTTTCCTGGCTCACGCCCAAAGCTTCCGTTTACCCCATGGTGCACAAGTGCAAAATGCAACTGAATCAGAACCTTTGCCCTTGACTTGGCACTGCGGTGAGCTGAGTCCAGACTTGCCTGTGCCTTGCAACTGTGTGTGCAGCATCATGTTTCCTCTTAGAGAGAGCTGAACTTGAGCAGGTAGAAGGAAGGCATTTTATGCAGCTGCTATTGTCTGCTGCATTCCTGCCTCAAGCTGCCTCTGTCCGTATATAACTCTGGTTTCATTTCACTAGATGTTAAATGCTGTCATGTGAACTGAAGAATGTGACCCTCAGGACTTGTGGGTTTTTCTGTTGCTTTCTTTTCCTTAACAGAGTGCAGTTAAGACGAGGACCCCATGTTGCTATTTTCTGCCAGGCTAGTTGGTCAGGTTTCTCTGCAGAGCAAATCTATCTGAATGGAAACGATTATAAAAAGCTGCTGATTCTGGTGCCCTCTGACTAGCCAAGTGTGGGATTTTATCTGTGAAGGTTGGGAGTTGATGCCATTTTAGGCATTGATGGAAGCCTTCTGGTTCCAGAACAGGCTTAGTTATTTCAGCTGAGTTGTGATGAGCAGCATCTCTGTGTTCCAAGAAAGCATTTGTTTCCTGGGTGCAAATAAGAATTTTACAACCCTGCAATCAGATTTTGCTCTTACACGGCTCCCTCCGTGACTCAGAAGACTGTGGTTTAGCAATACCATGCTTTTGGTGGCTTGAGCCATTTCCTCCTCACAACCCAAGCTTCTTATTGCTGTCCTTGCCTCTCAGCCGTTCTTGAGGCTGTCGGGGGTCCACATCAGAGAATTTATCAATAGAAAGCTTTCTGTCTGTGTTGCTTGCTCAAGGTTTAGATGGGGGAATCTGTTGTTGCAAAGGAGTCCCTGCATTGTGCCGATGCGGAGTAATCTGAGTAATTTGTCGTCGTAACAAAGGGAATGTTTGAGCACTGAACTCTGTGATGCTTTTAAGATGGGTTTTCCTGCCAAGGCTAGAAGGCTTAGGTTATAATGCTGCCAGGAGGCTTGCCACCAGTTGTATCCTGTGCTTTCTATGCTTAGTTGTGTAAGGAGCTGAAAGACCTGCAGAGCTTCTCAAACACAACTGGCTCTGACTCTGGCTTAGCCAGGGTTGCTAATACCTTGGATTTGTGGTTCTTGTAGCCAGTCCTAAATACTGCTTGCTTTAACTTTTGAAACTTTTGGTGCTGATGGTAAGAAGTCAGAAGAAATGGGCCATTTCCTTTGGAACCGAAGACTGGTGAGAAGGGATAAAAGTCCCAGCCAAAAGTGGGCTGAAGTCCATACAAAGAGCCCTGCTTTCTTTCATGAGTGCTGGCTTTCATGTGGCTGGAGGTTTCAGAGGATCATGAAGTTGTGCGTTTGGGAATGAGACACCCAAGTCCTATTTGAGTTAAAAATTACTGTCTGAGCTTGGGGTGCAGCAGTGGTACTTGCAGGAACCATTTTTATGTTGAGGTAACCCAGTTTGCATTGAATCTGGAATTTGCCCATATGGGAATATTCAGAGATTGGATGAGCTTTCTTCTTAAAGGGAGGGAATGTTATTTGGATTACAGCTTGGGTTTGGAGCCAGTCACAGTTTAAGAGGGGAGTATCTGAGGTGGGTATCTCCTCCCCACAGCTGCTGAACATATGGTACAGCCCTGTGGATTTGTGGGGCTGGACATGAAGAGGCACAGAGAACTGGACTGGCACAGAGATGAGATCACCTGGGTGTCAGTGCCTACTCCATATCTTCCAATTTACATTAGTGGTTGCATTAAATAGAGGCGTTCTTGGGAGCATATCCCTGGAATCTTCCCTGGCAATTGGGAGCGGAGCTAAAGCTACTCAGACAGAGTCCTTTTGGACAAAGGGTTCTAGTGTCCCAAGGCTTGGTTTTAGAGTGTTCATGGTGAATGATTAGTAGGTGCTGCCTAGGGCTTTTCCTAGGGACGAGGTGTAGCTGTTCTGGAGGGAGTTTGCCGCTGGAGCGATTTGGAGAGAAAGAGTTGGTCCCAGGTACTGTGATTTGTGCTTCTCACTCCTTCCTGTGCTTTGAATCTTCTGCCTTCTTTATAACAGTGAAGAGTGACAGATTTGAGGGGAATACTTTCTGAGACTCAGGTGATTTAAAGAAAGATTTGGCTTTAGTAGAAAATAAAACCACCTGAGAATCAGGCTGTGATTACTCAGCTCAGTCTCTAAAATACTCCTTTTGCCACAGCACAGCTGGATGCAGAGAAATGTGCAGAGGAATACCCTTTGGTCTCTGACTATTCGTAAGGTACAAATTCAGGGGTTTTGCAGCTCAAACATCAGTACTGTTAGCCTGGATTAAGCTGATCTGTTGAGCTGTGCTAATTAATTAACAGCCCTACTCAGCAGTTCTGACCTCTGAACTTACCAGAATGGAATCTCCTAAGAATGGGGTGTGGACCATTTCAAAGTACAGTTTCAATTTGGGCATCTCCAGTGGGTATTTGGTATCTGCATTTTCAGGCTCTTCTATAATGCTGCCAACAAATGTGTCCACAAACAAAGGTTGTGGAAGGACTTTGATTCTCTCACCTATCAAACCATGGTCTGGCGGTTTCTGGTGTGGGCGAGTTTTGAGTAGGCAAGGAAGAAGGAAGACAATCAGTTGATAATTATGAAAATTCCGAATGGCTAAAGTTTTTGCAGTCTTACCACCCTGAAGCTTTTCTTTCAATGGCATTGTTGCAGAAAAATAAGTCTTAAAGGAATTGTAGTAAATGCCAGTGAGGGGGGCTTCACTGGAGATAGGGATTTTTATATGCTGATTAATCTGTTCTCCAAGATCAAGGTGTGCTTATGGCTGCTTTTCCTTTCACACTGTTGCTTCAAAAGCAGCATTTGTTTGTTGTCCAAGGGGGAGGCTGAATGTGAAATAAACATTTGCAAGCTCTGAAGCACTTCAGTGTTTACAGACCTTTGTGAGAGAAAAGTGCTGCAGCTTAAAGAGTAAAACCCCAACCAGTTGGACATAAATACAGTATAATCACAGATGATTAAATGTTGTAGTGGAGTAGAGCCCAGGATTTTTTAACTCATTTCATTCTTTCTGTGGTGTCCTTTAGGAGAAAAAGCTTATCAAAGTATTTGTCATCAGCTGGTTTGCTTTTTTTAACCCCTGCTGTTATAAGTAATTGCTGCCTCTTGTTTTCTAGAGCGAGTACATTGCACCCTGTGATTGCAGACGGGCATTCATCTCGGGATTTGATGGCTCTGCAGGTACTTTTCCAGAACTTGGGTTCTTGTTGATGTACATAATTCCCCTGTAAAGAAATAGTCTCTTTCGTGGCATAAGGTAGGGATGGAAAAGGAAACCTGTCCAGCTTGTTTAGACTGTTTTCTTATTGTTTCAGCATCTGCAGAATTATGTCTTGGCTACCCACTGGAATTATGTAATATCAGCACAATTACAAGTTTTCAGAAATTGTTTGACCTCTGAATGAACCTCTTGTAAAGAAAAATCCCGTTAACTCTTTAATGTGGTCATTTCTTTTGATGTTCAGTCGGTTCGAACCCATTTTTACATTGCCTGTTTGGGCTGGGTGAATAGTAGTTGGATTTCAGCTAGCCTTTTTGCTTAAACAGAGCCAGGGCCAGAAACACTACATTTGGAAACTGAACACTCTAGAAACGTTTGCTTATTTTGCTGAGACAGGATGTTTTCTTGGCAGTTGGATATGTCTGTGTTTCAAGAGACCTAGTTTTTACCCTAGCTGTGCCCTAAGGTCTGCAATTTACACTGCTGTGTGATTGTTGGAAAGTCACTTCAGTCTGTTGAGGTCTTCTTACCCCTCTAATTGTAAATTGGTTAATAAATACTGCTACCTCTGTGTTTGGAGGGTCTATTCATCAGTTCTGTGAACTACTTTCGACATCATGTGGAAGGTAGTAAATCCAGGGTTTTGGGTTACTGGTAACAGATAACACGAATCCTGTATTAATTTCATGCCTTCTGCATGGCCTCTTCATAACCTTCCTTTATTTTGGGCCCTTATTCTGTACTTGGAATGTCTCTATTGCCACAGACAAAACTACCAAATTTTCAAATATTAGTTGTGGTGCTTTTATGTGAAAAAGGCATTTTAATTTTGAAGCTGGAGGTAGCTTTCCTAGCAGACCTCCTGCATCAGTGTCTGGACTCTACAGGTGATTGGTGGACAGAGTCCATAAAGGGAGGTCACTTCCTCCTTCTTCCCTTCTCTTCATCTTCTGTGCCGTCTTTGCCTTTCTCTCTTTTTCTGCTGTGACACCTCTTGAGAGAAAGGGAGCTCCTCTAGGAGAGAGAGCGCTCTCCCCACCCCCCTAAGGATGGTGGGAGGGGGAGAGCAATGGCTCTCAACCCCCTATCACCGAAGGGTGGAATGCAAAAGATGTTTAGACTTGGCTGCACCTCTGCTGCGGGGGTAACCACAGTCCTCTTTTGCATGGGAGTTCAAACGCTGAGAGGCCAAAGAGACAAAAACTGTTCTCTGTACCTGCAAAACTGCCTTCTGTGGGGGTGAACCTGCAGCCCGCCCCTCTTCCGTTGAGGGCTCAGATACAGAAGAGCCAGCTCGTTCCTGTCCTTGGAGGTTGGTCAGAGTAAGAACAATTCCTCTAAAGCCACGCTACAGTCTAAATGCCTTTGAAGATGCCAGACAGAGGTGAGCTCTTAACCTTCTACCTCCCTTGGTGCCTGAACACAGGGGAGAAGAAAGGGAGGCTCTGCGTAAGGCCTGTAGAAAGCCCTTGCACAAGACCCTGAAAAGCCTATTTGCCATTAACAGGTGTGGTTCCACCATGCTGGCACCAGACTGGCAAAGATCCTGTATACTCTGCTACAGAGAAACCTCTACTAAGAGAGAAAAAGAGAGATCACAAGTACTGAACTCCTAAGCCTTTGGCAAACAGAGTTTGGAACCCTGTTGTATCCTCCAAATTTGACGCTGCTATAGCCTCGAAGAAGAGCCCCCAAGTTGACGGGAGCTAGAAGTATGCCAGAGACGTCACAGAGTGCTGATGTCTGCATGAGGATTGGGAAAAGAAACTTTTCCACGAGCACCACATGTATATTTCACAGTATCATAGTAATGATGAGGCTAGACAAGGCCTTAAAGATCATCCAGTCCAAACTAAATCCAAATAAACCAAGTAACCTAACATCTAACATATAGATCATGCCACTCAGCACTTCATCCAGACTAACCTTGAACACCTCCAGAGACAGTGACTCGACCACCTCCGTGGGCAGCCCCTTTCCAAAATCAGTGAAAAACCTTTTCCTAATGTCAAGTCTAAACCTCCCCTGATGGAGTTTAAGACTGTCACCCCTTGTCCTGTCTCCAGTGTCCTAGGAGAAAAGATCGACCCCCGCCTGACCATAACCACCTTTTAGATAGTTATAGACAGCGATAAGGTCACCCCTGAGCCTCCTCTTTTCCAGGCTAAACAGGCCCAGCTCCATCAGCCTGTCCTCATAGGGCTTACCTTCCAGCCCAGCTGTATTCCTTCCACCTCCCTCCCACCACCTCCTTCTCTTCTGGAAAGTGAGTTCCGAGTGTGTGTGCATGATGGTTTTTGTAGTTATGAGTGTTGGTGTACACTCTCTTGTCCTAGAGCTCTCATCTATGTGTTAGCTGTCTCCCATTTCTCTCAGTGTGTGTAAAGGCATTGTGATACAGTTTCTGTTTTACCTTTTTAATTCTTTTACTTATTTGGGTTTTTTTCCTTTTCTTCTTGGTGATGGGTTTAATAAACTGTTGTCTTTCTAGCAAAGTTGCTTCACTGCCTGTTGAAGTATCGGTAAGAGCTGGTTGTTGTGCTTGAATTACAGGCACCAACCCAAACCGATTTAGACCCTCTCTTTAAACCATTACACCAGCCTAACCCTCAGCAGATCAGTGAGGTTTCACGTGCAGTCTCACCTTGTTTTTCTTGCTTCATCTTTTCAGGATGAAGCACCTTAAAATGGAATTTGGGTTGGGGGAGTTTGGTAGAAGACAATTCATATTTGGAAAGTGCTCTGTTAACGTGGGTTTCAGTTTACAGTGACAGAGCATGGTCAGGGTGCACAGATGCAAAATAATTTGATTCAGTTTGTGTTTATGCTGTTATATTGTGTTTGTTTTAATCGCTAAGGTCGAGGCATCTGGATTGCCTCACTGAGATGTCACTGCCTCTCAGCTGTCTGCTTGCATCCCTCCATCTGGAGTTAGGGGAATGGGGCAGACACTGAAACCAGCAGCTATCTATGTTTGAGCTATAACATTCGGGCAAGAGGTGCAGCTGACAGCTGGGTGTGAAACCCATGTCTGCTAGCCTGGTAACTGGCCAGAGCCCAAGCTTCCTTCCTGTAAGATGGTGGGATGGTGTCTGGGATGCCCACTATATGTTGCTGTGACAACTGCCAAGAGGAGACCACAGTGTCTTACAGAAGGTTTGGAAAGCCCCATTTACCCCAGTTCCACTGACTGGCTGAGCTATGCTCACACTGAATTCATTTGAAGGTGATTCATTAAGCTGCACCCTTGTGCATACTGTGTCTGACAGGATTTGGAAGGTTGCAGTGCAGTGGAAGCAGTGACTATCTCCACTGAAACTGGAGTGGCTTTTAAGCTAAGCAGAGAGCAGAACTGCTTTGGGGCAGTTGGGGTGCATTTCAAACAGTCTCCCTGCTGCCTGAGTCTCAACATAGTGGTTGCCCACCTCTGAATCACCATGTCTGCCTTCCTGCATAGGTACTGCCATAGTAACTGAACAGCATGCAGCCATGTGGACAGATGGACGCTACTTCCTGCAAGCTGCACATCAAATGGATAACAACTGGACACTCATGAAAATGGGTATGTGGGAGGCTGGGATGCTGCTCTGCTGATGCACAGAGAACCATTACAAACTGTTTGGTCATTTGACGCATGTTGCAGCTTAGTCCCGTAATGCAGGGCCTTGGGGACATCTTGGATGCACTACTGCTCCTTTTTTACTGTCCTGTGACTATTCTTAATCTTGATTCTGGTTATTCTTTGGTGGTTGTATCTGACATGTTAGCTTGGACTTTTTAGGTAGAGTGGGAATACTCAGTTCTGGCTGTTTCTTTGAACCTCTTTTTTTGTGTTTTTTTTTTTTTTTTCCTTTGTTTATATCCATGAAGGTCTGAAAGATACACCAACTCAGGAGGATTGGCTAGTGAGTGTCCTCCCAGAAGGTTCGAAGGTGGGAGTGGACCCTTTCATTATTCCAGCTGGTTGGTTTTACTTTATTTTATAACTCTGGACTGGACAACTAGATTTTGCTTCCTTGCTTCTCTGGCTAATCTGTTACATGATGATGTGTTGCTAACCATGTTTCAGCCCAGATGGGAGGTGGTGCATTAAACTGTTAGGCAAATTAGGCTGGTATTTTGATTTTAGGCATGTATCACTTGAGTTCAATAGCAGTGCATTGACTTCAAAATACAGGGGATGAGAACCACTTTCTGGACTTGCAGTGACCTTGTCTGAAAAGCAGAGTCCAGATCTACCTTCTTTTTCCATCATTTGTCATGGGCACTTCAGTACAAAGTTGCTGAATGTCTTGGCTGGCTTGTGAGCTGGAACACCTTAACAAAACTCACACTGTTACTCCTGATTGGTGGTCTTGGCATCTCTGCAGCTTTTCCTGTAGGAAGCACATTACTGTAGAGACACCATTTATATCAGATGAGTGAGAATCCATCTACTCGTGCTTCAGAACACGGGGCCAAATCCAAAGATGACTGGAGGCAAGGGCAGATAATTACTTGATTCAGATGCGCTGAGGATCAGTCTTACGTCTGTGTGGAAGCCCATCTCATTTGTCATCTACCTGAGAACTAGCACAGATCTGCGCTGGGGTAGCGGACACCTGATGAGAGCTTCTTCCAGTGACTTGTGTCTGCCAACTGGAGCAGGTCTTTTTCAAATCCTCCATGGCTGTGAGGTTCTCTACCTGCTGCTGGCTGTACCAGTTGTTTATGAAACTGTAATTGCAATAGTTTTTTCTTTGTTGTTAAAGGAAATTGGAAGAAGGCTGTAAGGAAAGTAGAGTCTCAGATACTTTCGTCCCCTGTGATCAAGGCTGTTGAACTAGAGTATGTTCTTTTAGGCCATCACTCTTGACTCTTGCCTTTATCAGACCAGTGGAAGAGGATGTCCAAAGTATTGAGAAGTGCTGGCCATGACCTTGTGCCTGTCAAAGACAATCTGATCGATACAATCTGGAAAGACTGTCCTCAGCGCCCTTGCAAGCCTCTCATCACACTTGACCTGAGTTACACAGGTGAGAAGCTTAACTTGGCCTGTTTGTACTGTCCTGGCCCTCTTTGCTTTTCTCTTATAAAGTAGTGAGGAAGATGGTACTGCAATGCAATAGCTATGAATAGGTCAGGAAGGTGATCAGCTAGTGACCCCTTTGTCCTCAAAACTTCAAATAACCATTTGATATAGGCTAGACAACTTCAAAAGAAATCCGTGGGTGTCTGGAGCACAGCCTTAATTAGTTCGTATCAGTTACTGGAAAGGAGTGAGGAGCACAAGCACAGTGTGTTTTCGGTACCTCCAAAATACGATGGATTAGTCGGTTGTTTACATTGTCATCCCCAGTGAAGTTGGCAACTGCAGCTTTTTTGTATTTTGTCTTTCAGGGGTCAGCTGGAGAGATAAAATTGTAGCACTCCGTTCAAAAATGGCTGAGAGGAAAGTCCTGTGGTTTGTGGTAACAGCCTTGGATGAGGTAGCATGTAAGTTTTTGCATCTCCTTTCTCAGTTTTTCCTGCTGAATAAACGTCTTTCCTGCCTTGGAAAGGAAGAACCCTGCCAGGGTAAGAAGCACTAGTAACGTCAGCCAGTATTTGGAGGTCAGTTACTTGTATCACAAATTCAGTGGTGATAACAGGTTACAAACAGGGAGCAGGTATTTCTACCCAGTGCTTTATTACACTGCGGCAGATCCTGAGTACACTTTGACCCAGGAAATGCAGCAAATTGCCACCTTTGAAAAAACAGCCTAGGCAAGGAAAAAGGAAGGTTATATATAAAGCCTGAGGCAGTTTGAAGGAAGAAAAAAAAAAAGTGAGATTTTCTGGCTGTAAAATGCCCTGATGCTGCCTCACTCTTTTCTGCTGTGGAGGCTGGGTCGTAAACAAAGCAATGCAACCTGTGACTTTGTATACATGAGGCAAGGGTGGAGTACATAGCATTTACAGACATCTTGCTAACTGTGTTTTTTTAAGTCAGTCTCTGCCTCTCTGGTGTTTGGCAAATGCTTTGATTAAAACAAGTAAGCCAGGGCTCAACTTGTATTTCCAGGTCATTTCCTCCCAGGGTCCCACCAGAGTCCCCTCCATAGTTGGGGCCGCAGGATGGCTAGATCTGCGCAGTCTGGCTCCTAGCCCAGAGCATAGGAAGGGATAATGGCCAGAAACAGCAGTGTTTTTCCCCACACTGTTGCTAGTGCTGAGCATCCTTTGTGCAGCAATCACAAGTGCACAGACTGATGCCCCGGGAACACAATGCTGACAGGGTTTGAATGCCGCTAACGCTTGTGCCCTGCTTCTCATCTGAAAATGTGGAAATGAGGTGGTGTGTTTCGAGCTCCAGCACTGCCAGTGCAATGTCTCTGGCACTGAGTGAAGTCAGCTTGCTGAGAACTGTGGGCTCGTCTGAATCTGAGGCACTGAGCTAACAACAGCTTGTTCCATGAAGCAAGTACTTTTGAGGGTGGTGAATGTGACTCCTCCTCTGTGTGAGCAGAGATTGCCTCACCTTTTTAGACACATCTCCAATTAAATTAATGACAAATTGGTGCCCTGAGGTGGTTTCAGATTAAGTGTCTCCAGCAAAGCCAAGCTTGCTTATGAATTCAGGATTTTAAGATGGACCGCAGAAAGTAACTAAAGAAGCTTATTGCTGGCTGCCTGGTTGATTTTCTGCCCTAAAGGGAGAAGGGGAAGAAATTGTCTTCAATTTTATTTACTTCAATTCACTATATTAAACTGCAGACAAGTTTCTGGGGACAGAATGAGTCACAGAGGAGGCTGTTGCATCATAACTGCATTGGGAGTTGTCTGAGTGAGGAAGTTTGTACCCAGGCCCTAAAGAGTTTTTGTGGCTCCTTCCTGCTGTCATGTGACCTACTCCTTCCCAAACTATCAAACTATTTTTACTTTCGTGGCAGAATTTGCACAGTTCAGTGAATAAAGCACTGGGTTGTGATTTAGGACATATTGGTTCTTTTCCAAGCTGTCCTGCTGTTTGGCCTTATTGCCCCAAGATAACTCATTTCAACTAATCTGTTACGCTGTGGATTTTATTTGACTCTAAAATGAAGAGTTTGCAGATGCTAAACACCTACTTTCCCTCTTGACTTTGCCTGGAGTTTTGCAGAATACAGTCTTTATGAAGCACCCCAATGCAAGACTATTCAGTTTGAATGTGAGATTTTGAAGGCAGCCGCATGAGTGGCCTCTCTGATACCTCATTATATCTCCCTCTTCCCTCATGTATCAAACGGAAGATTGGAATGGAATGGTGGCTTGTAACTTTGAAATGTTCTGGCTCTTGAGAGCGAACTTTTATTGCGTTGCAGAGACCAGAAAAAGCTAACACTATCTTTTCTTACATGTCCTTGTCTTTTTTGCCCAGTCTTGCTTTCTTCTAAGCCACCCTCCTTTAGAAGTTAAACCCCGATTTCTTTGCCGGATGAGAGTGTTTAAAATGCAGTTCAGGTGCCAACTCCTGGCAAAAGCTTAGGTTTGCTGGAAAAGCAGCAGGACGTGGGACAGCTGGGTGGGAGCTGGACCTGACCCATTGCCTGTACTCATGATGGCTTGTGGCTTGACCATGTTTTACTGATTCTTTTTGGCTTTTCTAATGTTGCAAAAGATGAACCAGGATTTTTGGCGTTCTTATTTTTCAGGGCTTTTCAACCTCCGAGGCTCTGATGTTGAGTACAATCCTGTGTTTTTTGCATACGCCATCATAGGAATGAACACAATCAGGTGCTTGTATTCCCCTCTTCTGTCCCTCTGGATGCATATTTCTGTTGGAAAGCTGTTCTAGCAAAGCATCTGTCTTTTCAAACGCCTGTGCTTGGGTACTTCAATGTCCTTTCTGAGTACTCTTTGTCTTAAACATTAATTATTGTCCTCCTCTAATCAGAGCCAGAGAGGTGGCTGGGAGCTGTGCTGTGCTCCTCAGCACCTCTGCAGATTTGCTGTGTGACCCTGGGCATGGTGACTGACGTTTGTCACCCTGAGATAACTCAGGGGGCCCTCAGAGCCCTGGGTGAAACGTGGGTGAGAGCCAGCTCTGGCCTGGACATTGGAAAACTTTTTTTCTAAAGTCATTAATGAGTCAGTTCAAAGCTGCAGAGAGTGGGGAGAAAAGATTCAAAGCTGGCTTACGATGGAAGGCTTCTTCGCTGTGACTGCCCCGTGTAATGAGCCTCAGCAAGCGCAAATCTTTAGAGACCTCTCCGAACTGCTAGTTCCATGCATGTGAGGTTACACCTGGCTGAGTGACTACAAATGGCATGTGAAGGTTGAGCTGAACTTTCCAATTCAATGAAAGCAAAAGCTGTGTTGCTTAGAAAAACAGTGCTTTTCCATTTCCAGATGTTGCCCTTAAAAATAGAGAATAGCCACTGATTGCTTTTGTTACCGTCTCCTGCTTGAAGCTCAGTGATGAGATGAAGCCGCTTGGAATGCATCATGCAGACAAATAAGCTGCTCATATTATGCTCAAATATGTCAGCTCCTTTCCTCTCACCAGGGCAGTGCATCTTAATTTCACAGCAAGATTTAAGCTGTGTGAAAGCCAGTGGTTAAAACAACATAGGACAAAGTCTAGCATATAATAACTCCTCTCTCTCTGAAATGTCATCAGATTGGTTTCCCCTTTGCTTCTTCACTCCAGCCACTCTCAGGTGTGGTCCCACCTATCTGCTTTGTCCAATTTGTTCCTCAGGCTCTTCATTGATGGTGAGCGGATGATGGACCCAGCAGTGAGGGAGCACTTACAGCTCGATTCCACCCTGGAGCCTGAGTTCAAAATCCAGGTGTTGCCCTATGGATCTATCCTGTCAGAGCTGCAGGCTGTTGGTGCAGGCCTCTCACCCAAGGAGAAAGTGTGGCTCAGTGACAAAGCCAGCTAT
Organism: Upupa epops; assembly: GCA_013397515.1. Classification (NCBI taxonomy): domain Eukaryota; kingdom Metazoa; phylum Chordata; class Aves; order Bucerotiformes; family Upupidae; genus Upupa; species Upupa epops. Next base: position 659,753 of record VZRI01010544.1, on the reverse strand, counting down.
GCTCTGACTGAGGCCATTCCCAAGGTTAGTGGACCTTGAAAGGGGACATATTTCTCTCTGCTCAGGGTGGTCACAACAGTGTTGATGAGGACAGCTGGCCTTAGCCTCCCCTCTGCAAACCATACAGCTTGTACAGAAGGGATCCAGCCATGCTGACATATTAAGAAGTTGTTAATCCAGGGGTTGCTCTTGCTGGAGCTGCCCTTCCATCTTGCTATGCTGATTTACTCAAAGAATTGTCAGCTTAAGATAAGACAAGTACAGTGAAATAGGGGAGGGTGAGAGGAAACAGGGTGAGCGTGGGTCGTTCAGCCCACGGCTGAAGCATCAGCCTTATGTGGACCAGCATAAGAGGTATAAACTTGCGTAAACTGAAACAGAAAAGTTAAGCAGGACTTTTGGGAAGGGGCATTGGGCTTCATCTAAGTGTCTGAAGATGGTTGCCCTTATTTATTTCAATGGCTTGAGGATGTCAGGCAATATGTGACATACTGAAGACAGGAGGGACAAGGCCACAGAATTGTTGCAGCAGGGAACCTTGTGAGGACACAGGTAACCTGCAGGCATTGCTTGTCCATGCAGTGAGTGCATCTGCTGAGAGACAGTTGTAGTATCAGAGTAATTTCTGTACAACTGTACTTGCTCTTTCTTACCCTTGAACCTGGCTCATTGGGAGTTCAACAGCCCACTTCATATTCTAGTAGTCATGAAAGGAGATAGTTGGGGAATGACACAGCAGTGAGCTATGGATAGATAAGCTGGTTTCCATGCATCTTGTGTATAACTCTTGTTGGCTAGACATCCAATTCTCTGGAATGGCATCCCATTTACTAAGGTATCTAGTACCTAACACATACTGTAAGTAGATAGGGCTGCAAGTGAGCACCAGTTAGTATTTTCCAGATGTTGCCTTGGAAGATCAAAGCTGCTGAAAAGAATCTGCTGGGTTACTAAACAGTCCAGGCTTCTCGCCTGAGAGTTGCAGGGCTCAGATCAAGGGGTCACTGAAAAAAGAAAAAAAACTGTGAAGTGTTAGACAGTAAGTCCATGCTCCCTCACCAGCAGGTTTCTCTTTCCATTAGGCAAGCAGCTATCTCCCGCTTGTTTCAAGTACTGTATGGGTGAACCTGCAGGTGTGTGTAAGATACAGGGCTAACTCCTGGGGCTTGAGGTCTTTTTCTGTGCACAGGAATTTTAAGAGTGGTCTTGGTTCTGTGTCTCCCAAGAGAAAATACCCCAAAATCAGGCTCTGTGTGTCTATCCCCAGGCTGGCGCAGTTTGATACCAACACAAATCTGGGCTTAAAGTTTCCAGCTCTCCTGGACAAAATAACAAGAGGCACGTTATTTTTCTGCAATGATGGTGTTCACTTATCTCCCTTAATAGCTTCATTGAACTAGGTGTGTCAGTACAGATGGTAAAACCAAACAGGTCTCGGAAGTTTTGTTACTTTCAGTTCTGTTAATATGGTATATGGCTTTCTGTGCCTTTGCACTGACTTGAGGGAAATGTGCAGTTTGCCTTGTCTGGAGATTATCCAGACCTAATGGCCAGACCTTAATGGCCTCCCTGGGCAATGGAGTGGGGGTTCTGACCCCCTCACAGTATGAAAACATAACAGATCTATCTTTTGGGATCAAAAGGAAATAAGAGGTGATACCAGAGTCTTTTATTTCCTAACCTGGGACAGAGAAGTACAGCAGATTTGGTCTAGATTAAGGAATGCAGTAAGTTGTAGACTTTTTTTTTTTACCCCTTTACCACTGGAAGTTCGGGCTGATACCGAGTCATCACAGCGCCCTATGTATGTAATGGAGCAATCCCTGCCTCAAGGAGCTCTGCGCAATAGAAAGCAGGAGAGGAAAGACTGAAATATCTTGAAATTAAAAACCACTTATGGAGTCATGGAAAGAGACAAATATTTCCCAGTTCCTCACACAGAGTGTTTTTCACTAGCTCTACACCACTTTACCCCAGGTGATCAGCTGGCCTGGGGTGCTGTGAAGAAATCCCATGCTGAAAGTTCATCTACTGTCTGTGTCCATCAAAGCCAAATATTGACACTGGCAAAAATCCAGTGCCATGGTTAAACGCAGATCTGCAAGCCCCTTGTAGATTTGCCTACAGCTGCATGTACATATGCTTTTCACAGGAGATTAATAGAACCTACCAGTATCTGTAAAACGCAGGCCTATCTAAGAGTGTGACCACTGACTGAGAAGTTTTGTCCTGACTCTGGTAACAGGATTCTCCTGACTTTCTAGTGGTTTCTTCAGTGGTTTAATTTCTGCATAATGTTTTGTAACTGTAACTGCTATGTCTAAGAATTTGGAAACTCTAAACCTGCAGGATTTACGTGCAACTGGTCTTTGCTGAGGGTTTACCAGCTTCTCCAGTGAATTTGAGTAGTGTTTATTTGTGTGCTGGTGCATTGAGAACAGGAAACCAGCACATTGCTTGGGCTGTGCTTGTGTCAGTGCTCATCCCACCTTGCTACTTGAGGGTGACAGGTAGCAAGTCAAGGTGACTTTTAAAGTCTGTTTACACAGCTTAATAATTTCCTCTACAGGTCTTGCTTGGGATTGGTCTTTCTCAGTCGCTGTCTCTGGGCCTTCAGTGCGTATCAGCAACTAGAAACCCATAGCTTGGATATTAATATATATGACACTTAGAATACCTAAACCTTCACCCTGCTTTATGACAAGCTGTGGACCCTGTGGTTCCTTGGATTTCCTTCTGGCTGTTCTTCCTTCAAGGGACTGTTTCTTCTTTTTTAAGTGCACATAGCTGATTATACTGGTACCAGTATCTTTTAGAGCTGAAGGGTGAGGGAGGGTGCCGAAGTACAAATTGTGGCCAGGCTGAATTATTAAATGTGTAGGATTATGTAGTATGACTAATCCACAAGTAATCTCTGTCCTTCTGCTGCAGATTTACCGATACCTCACCCCATATACCCCCATCTGCATTGCAAAAGCTGTGAAGAACGCATCAGAAACAGAAGGCATGAGAAGAGCACACGTAAGTGAAGAGTTGGAGCCTGCTTGCACATGGCAATAAGTTTGCTTTTTGTTCAGGGAAAGAAGTTATTTTTTTTTTCTTTCAGTTTTAATAGTTTGGATTAAAAAAACAAATGAGAATTTTTATGTCAGGACACAAATGGTTATATGTCAGACTTATACTGCTCTTGAAGTGTTTTTTTGCTTGTTTATCATTCCCTTTGAGTTGGAGAACATTTATAACAGCGTAAGTAACCAGCCTTGCTCGGCTAGAAGACTCTGCAGACTTGAGCAGTGGTGTTTTAGAGTATGAGTACGGGCCCTCAAAGGGATGTTCTTTCCCATTTGCTAGTTCTGTTGTCTTTCTCAGTGGAGTCTTCAAATTGTTATCAATTGAGGAAACACTTGATGAACACATAGCTGCAAAGCAAAGGCCAGGGTGTTCAGAAGGAGTCAGTGTCCTCAATGCACTTGGATTTTGTGTCCTCATCACGACATTCTGTAAACGGTACTAATGTCCCTGGAGGCTTCTTATTTTCAAGCAAAGAAGCTGCCTGTGAAACAGTTTTATAGTGGGGTTGAAGTTTTCTCTTTTATTTCCTGTTAATTTTTTAAGTAGCACTTTTTGCAACGATAGAAATGTGCCAGTTAAAGCAGGGCTGGTGATTCTGATGTTCCATATTTTTCTGCTAGCTTCTTGGGAACTGTTACTTTCTACTTTGATGCTTTTCTTTCCTTGTTAGTTAAGGGGAAGTAAAAATGCTTGTACTGAGCAGAGACACTTTGTCACCTGCCACCCGAGGACTGCCTTGCTCTTGTGTGCTTGTCTCCTGCTTTTTGCCCCTGCATGCTGCAAGCACGTAGGAAAGAGGGAAGATTAATAGAGGTCAAGAGGCAAGAGAGGAGACAGGAACTGTGTGACAGAGACTGTGTGATACCTGTGTGCCCAAAGGCCATGTTCCTCTTTTGCATCGCCAGATGTGTTGTGTGGTTGCAGGGTCTTGTGTTTTGAAACAAAAAAGACTTGGAAGTCATGTGTAGGGTAAAGTCAGTCTTTGCTAAGTACTTGGTATCTCTTCACAGTAAGATACTATGCAGCAGTAAACCTTTATTAATGTTTAATTATCTGGGTGCATTTCCAGTAGTTGAATTAATTACAGTGTGCAGAACATGAAAAGACCTTGTAGGTCATCTCTTCATCTGTGTTTCTGAAACTTGCAGATTGAATTCTTTTGCATCAAAATTGTTTATATTGAGGTTTGATAAAACTTTTTTCTTAGTTCCCTTTTCTTGTGTGTTTTTTGGCATAGATTAAAGATGCTGTTGCCCTGTGTGAGCTCTTTAACTGGCTGGAGAAAGAGGTAGAGTATTAATTATTCTTGAACTTTGAGATTTGATTAATTTGTAAAATTCTTCATTAGCATAAACTTTTTGATAGTCTTTATAATGCCTTTACTAAAAGTGGGGAAACAAATGGGAGGTTATCTATTGAGAACATATTTCATTCATGCTTTCGTCTAAGACTTTTCATCACAGAATGTTAGGGGTTGAAAGGGGCCTCAAAATACCATGTAGTTCAACTCCCATGCCAGAGCAGGATCACCTACAGTAGGTCACTCTGGAACATGCCCAGGTGGATTTTGAATGTCTTCAGAGAAGGAAACTCCGCCACTTGTCTGGGCAGTCTGTTCCAGTGCTCTGTCCACTCTCACAGTAAAAACGTTTTTTTTGTATGTTTATGTGGAACCTCCTGTGTTCCAGTTTGCACCCATTGTCCCTTCCTATCATTGGACATAACTGAGAAGAGAATGATTTTGTTTTCAAAACATACTCTTATTCATTTTACACAGACCAAAGCCAGTGCAGGTGAGAAACTACCTGAGCAGGATTAATATAGTATGAATACTGTCTTGTGCTGCTTTGGTAGTGTGAACCATGAAACAATTTCTCATTTGGTGCAGTATGTTGCAGTATTTTGGACTTCTGGAAGGTGTGTTTTTACATGTCTGAGTACCTCAAGCAGTCTGCCCATGAGGTTATGAAACCCTGTTCCCCTTTGTCCCTTGTACACTTCTGAGGAAGCTGTGTCACAGTTTTTAATTCATCAAATGCCTAAAGTGAAATTTGTCACCTCTTGTTTTTTCCCGCAAGTGCTTCCATTTCTGAGGAAAAGCATAACAATTCTGTGAATACCGAGGGTCATTGGAGAAAACTAAACTCAACATAACATGCCTGTGAAGAGATGTTGCCTTGTGAGGTGTTACATCTGTACATATCTTAGTAAAGAAAATACCCCACTAACTGCTCCCGAGTCAGGGTTCAGCAGTCCTGCTGTGACCATCTCTGCTTCCTGCTTTTCACTTGTCCTGCACAGTACTGCTGGGTTTGTGTTTGTCATTACTGAGGAATGAGGACAGAAAACCTGGAAAGAGGCCTCTTCAAGACTGCATTTGATGGTGCACAGACAAGACCCAGTACGTAAGCACACAGCATTTGTATTTCCTTTTTGTATAATTCAACCTTCTTCCTTGTCCACTAGGTTCCAAAGGGAACAGTAACAGAAATCACTGCTGCAGACAAAGCAGAGGAGTTTCGCAGGTAAAAACTAAATCTTCAGTGAGAATGTTTTCTGGGTGGTGTTTTTATCCTTTATTTTATTCTTTAGAAATCAAGCTTACTTGCAGATATATTTTATCTGAGGATAAAGCATTACTACAGGATATCTTTGAACACCCAAAGGAGCTGGGGAAGAATCGGGGCTCTTGGGAGATACAAGTCCCAGCACACTGGATCCTATCTGCTTTTATTTTGTGATAGCGATGAGGAGTGCTGCAGGTTAGGACACTTAAATATGAGGCAGTTGCTTTCTTACCATAGAGTAGTCTGATATAAGAGTTTTCCTCCTCTTCTGGTGGTGAATGAACACCATTTGTGTTGAGAGATATTCCCACATGTCTATGTAAATGAATAAATGAAGAAGTAAATGTTCAGGACATTTCTTTCCTGGTTTGTCTAGGTGGTGAATTTCCTGCTTGTAGAGAAGTGATAAATGGAAAGCAGGTTCCCATATGGTTGGGAGGACAGGCCTTTTGATCTGTACAATTCTCCTAAAAAACTGCTTGCCAGGATGGCTTTCAAGGCTAAGGGCAGGGCTGAGGTGATGGGATGCTGAGTATGTGACACATCAGGTTCCTGATGTGCTCTTCTTGCTGGTGCTGTAGTGATCATAATCTTTTCTTTCAGCCAACAGAAAGACTTTGTTGAATTGAGTTTTGCTACCATATCAAGCACAGGTCCAAATGGAGCCATCATTCACTACAAGTAAGAGAAACACAGCTTAACTTTCCATCCTTCAGCAAGCATGGCTGGAATGAGCTGCCCAGCCTTTTTTGTGGACTCTCAACAGAGTACTCCAAGGAGATGTAGTCTCTGTTGGTTGTCGTCTTGCTTTATTCCACCAGATCTTCCACACTTACTATGTAAAAATCTCTCCCTACTGCCAGCGTGCATGTGTGATGGTGCTGATCTGCTCAGGGGCCATAGGAAAGGTCTGTTTTGAGGGTAGAAGTCTGCGAAGGATGAGTATGAAGTGTAAAGTGTTCTGAAATATGCCCAGGAACAGATGTTGAGGGTTTTGCTGCAAGCAACAAAGCTATTCTCTGTACTGTAATGCTATTTATTGTAGACAGATACACTCCTTGGTATGATCCCTGGCTCAGCACATGGGATGTCCATCACTGCTGCAAGGAATCAGAGCTGGCACATCCAAGCTTGCACTTTATGGTTTCTGGACTGCAGACTTAAAACTGTGGAACAATAAAACTTTGTTTTTAATTGAACAGGCCAGTTCCTGAAACCAACAGAACACTCTCTGTGAACGAGATCTACCTCCTGGACTCTGGAGCGCAGTACAAGTGAGTGAGATGAATGTGCTGACCTGCAGATGGTTGAGCCCATGCTCTATGGGTAGTTTTGAGCACGGTGCCATTTCACAGACAGGCTGCGCATCATATCCCTGCCAGTGGGATTCTGAATATAGGCAAGTGTGTCAGTTAACGGGTGACTGATCGGTGACAGGAGGCCATGAGCTGGGCTCAGGACAGCAGCATAGGGCTGCTGACAAGCCTTGTCTGGGGTGGGGTACAAGATCTAAAAGTGTAGTTCCCATCTCAGTCCCATTACCAGTGCAATGGTAGCTGTGCTTTAGCTGGTGTGTGCTACATGTTCCTGTCAGTTGCAGCTCTGCTCACTGGTGCACTGGTGTTACAGTTCAGGGAAGAGGCCTGACTGCTCTGGTTTAGCCTTAAGCTGCCTGCACAGCAGCCTGCACAGCTCAGTGAGGCACCCACCCTGCTAGCATCTGCTTGGTAGACAGATCTCTCTGATGTTGAGGTCTGAAGAAACTGGGGCAAAGAAGCAGGACAGTACTACTCTGTGATGTTCTCTGCCTTTCCAGAGAGAGACTCAGAGACAGGGTATGTCATGCCAGTGGCCAGTTGGGTCTCAGGGGTGCTTTTGGGAAGGTGTCATGTCTGTTGACTCATTCAGTGCTGTTTTGAAGGTGCCATTCAGCACCTGTAGTTGTGCACTGTGGAACTTTCATTTCATGGAAAATGAAAGAAGTGGTGTTTATAACCAGTGTAAATAAATGAGAAGTGGCTTGTTCAGAATGAAGCAGGATGAGCCTGTCCGCTTCTTTGAGATGAGCTTTATCTTTAGTGCTACGCCTTTTTGTTAGGGCAGCCAGGAAGGGCTTTGAAAAAGAACCATACAGACAGACATAGACATCCTTTGATAAGATTTTTACAAGATCTTTTTTCCTTCCTCTAGCCTAATTAATGATTTTCTTAGTGCTACTATGAAAAGCAGCCCCTTAAATACTATGTAAGCTGGACATCAATGGCACTTACCCCAGCATTGTGACTGAAAAGCTAAATCGTGAGTTCTTTGTAACTGTGGCCTGTGCATTCTGGGGAAAAGCATAGGCACTGGAGGAGCGTTTCAAAGGGAAGTCATTATTTCCAGTGCCTCTGTGGTTCTGTTAGCAGGCTCAAAATTGTATTTGTAGAAGAACTGAGAGCTAGTTTCTGACATCTCAGACTAACCCTTATACAAAGCAGGATGACTTCTAGAAATCTTAGCACAAGACGTCCTGAGGATGGAAGGGTCTCTATACTCCTTTACACTTCCTTTTCCTGAGCTGGTAGTTGTCATTTGTGCATAATCATGTGTGCATTTGTGCATTTTTAAGTTGCTAATGAATCATATTCCATACGAACAAACTAAATGTGGCCTTTTCTGTTGTGCTCTCAATGGACAGGTTGCTAAATCTCACATTAGTGTCAATTTTATGAGCACTTTATATTGTAATTTGCAGAGAGCTTTAGGATGCTTATGGATGAACAATAATATTTTGAAATGTAAACCATTATTGCAACATCTGGGATATGTGTATTCAGGAATTTTTGAGATTAGGAACTGTTACATCATCAGTCTCATGTAGCAGAGAGTAGATGACACTACCCAGTTACAAGTTTGATTGTTTTGCTGCAATGTGACTGGGGTTTCTGTGCATTCTCACTTTGAGTTTTCTTTTCCCCCCATCTCTTTTCTTCCTGCATTTTTGCTTGCCTCTGAAGAGATGGTACAACAGATGTGACCAGGACAATGCATTTTGGCACACCATCAGCCTATGAAAAGGTAAGTCGACATCTCGGTGTGATTTGCAATCTGAGCCTTATCAGAGATATTTAAACAAATCAGTGATGTGCCTTGTTGCTGTATAGTCAATGTTCTATGAAGTATCATTTATTTAACAGTATGTGACAGCATTTTAATAAAATCTGAAAAGAGGCTGTCAGACATCAGACCTGCAAAATATAAACTAAGTGATATAGAGAATGACACCTTTCTATCTTAAAAGCACACATCTCATCTGCAAATTGACAGGTCTCCTCTAAAAAATATTAAAATTGGCAGGCTGAGGATAAACATTACTAGCTTAGCCAAGACGGGACTTAGGGGAGTTTAGTTCAGTATAAAGCTCAGTTTCTTTTGGAAGTCTGCTGTAGTGGTTTGTGTCTAGTATGCCATATAAAAAAAACAGTCTCGGACTTACCTGAGAGGATCCATGTTGAAGATTCAGCAATGTAATTTTTCTAATTTTAAATTGCATCTGTCATTAACACTAATTTAATCATCATAGTTCATTCAGTGATGAAAGTACACTGCAGAGTATGCTCAGGAAGTAAAAACCACAGCCACAAAGACAGTAGATGAGTATGATGACAGTATGTAGATGAGGTGCATCCTTCTGCTAAACCTGCAGTATGAGTTTGTGACGTTTTCCATAATTAGCAAAACAAAATCCTCACAGTAATTTAAACTTTATGGTCATGGCTTGTCTTGGCATTGCCAGCCAAGATGACATAAAAAATCTTTCCAGTTCCTTGCAATTTGTAACAAGATGCAGTCTTTCTGTTCCTGAGGAAAATGCCGTTTTGCCTCTCCCAAATTACTTATGGCACACATTTGTTTGACAGGAATGCTTTACCTATGTCCTGAAGGGACATATAGCTGTGAGTGCGGCCATCTTCCCAAATGGAACCAAAGGTAGGTTGCGGAGCTGTGGTGTTCTGTCCACAGCAGTGACTTCTGCAGAAGCATTAAGTGGTCTGAGAGCAGTGTTGTGGTTGACAGATTCATATGTATTAGGCAGATGTTGATGTAACTGTCTCTGTCTGTTTTGATCACAACGTTTTGGGTTCTGGATTAATGGCACCTTCCCCCTTAGCATCAATCAGTGCTGAAAATTCTGAGGGTGAAGTCTGAAGTGTGTCCTTTAAGAAAGGTACTGAATTCCCTGTGGGCCACTTAACCGTTAGATTCTTTCCTGAAACCCCCAGTTGAGCCAGCAGCAATCAATTTTGACAAGACCATCTTGGCAAAAGGTGTGTAACAGGAGGAAAGAGAGGGGCTCTTTACTTGAGAAAGGTCCTGAATGTCAGGCTTGCCATATCTACTCTGTAACTTCTAACAGTCTGGTGGCTTGTTTTCTTTGGGTGACATTGGGATGTTTCTGAGGGGGCGGAGGTGAGTTTTTGTTTTGCTTGGTTCAGGGAAATTTTGCTTGTTTTTTAGGTTTGGGCCTTCAGTGTGGTTATCACCGTATCTGAGGGTCACTGATTTGACCAAATTATCTTTCCATTTTCTCTTTTCCCTTTCACCTGCAGGTCACCTTCTAGATTCTTTTGCGCGCTCTGCCTTGTGGGACTGCGGTTTGGATTACCTGCATGGGACAGGACATGGAGTTGGCTCTTTCCTAAATGTACACGAAGGTCCTTGTGGCATTAGCTATAAAACCTTTGCAGATGAGCCCTTGGAAGCTGGCATGATTGTCTCCGATGGTATTTAGCACTGATAATGCTCTCTTGTTACTGTGGGAGGGACCAAGCTCTTATAAGATGCAGGGGCAATAAATCTGAACAATGGTGTAAAGAAAAAGTGGGATCGTAAGCTCTGATCTTGCCTTCTCAGTTTATTTTGTCATCTAAGCTCTCTAGGTAAAACCCTTCTTTTTAGCACTTTGATCTTCCATAAAGCATCTTTGCAGTAGGGTGCTGAACATCTGCTTCCTGCTCTCTACACTGCAAACCTCGGCAGAGCTGACCTGCCTAGCTCTGGTGTGCTGCCTCCTATGTTGCAGTGGAAGAGCTGGCCATGGTACAAGGTGGACCCCGGACTTTGAGGAGCTAATCCTGTCTTTGCTGAGGGCTGTTTGAAACAGCTGTCAAATCTTTTCATGCCTTATTCTTCCAGTAGTGAATTAACAGCCTGCTGGGGGTGCTGAGAAACCTAGATTACTTTTGAGCTGCAGAGTTCTCTTGGGGAGTCAGAGGAGCACTCTGAAATCAGTGTTTTGGGGAAGAGATTACCCACCTGCCTTTCATAAAGCTATTAATATTTTCCAGTGTTTCTGGTATTTGGAACACATGTTCTGACTTGCAAGGAGGTTCTCTGAGCTTGAGGGCTGTCTGTCCTCTTTCTCCATTCTTTGAGAACTTTTGGTGTCACCTTGCTTGGGGCTTCTGTGCAGACTGAGTCAGAAGTTTGTGTGCCTGATATCAAGATTGCTTTGTAACTTCAGTGGACTAAAGCCATGGAGGGGAGGTTTGGCCACAGGTAATGAGTATTTGCTCACCATAGCTGTGCGGTTCAGTTAAGTACTGTCTGTTTCTACAGAGCCTGGGTATTATGAAGATGGGTCCTTTGGGATCCGAATAGAAAACGTTGTCCTTGTGATCCCTGCAGAAACCAAGGTGAAATTCCTGCTCAAGATGCACCTTTCTCTATGACTTGTAAAGCTTTAAGTATTGGAACTTGAGGTGGGACCATGCCACAGATAGTTGAATCCTATTCAAGACTTCTGGTCTGCAAAAACCTGCTTTGGTGAAGACTGTCTAAGTCTCCCTTACTAATGGGGACACAGATGACAGTTACGCTTCTGTGGAGTTTCCATAGGTTAAAACGTGTATGTGAGAGTTAAAATGTTTTCTGACTGGGGGTCAAAGACCAGAATAATCTTTATTGAGCCCCTTGAAGTCAATGTGGTACAGTTGATTTCATCTTCTCCAGCTGGGATTTTCTTCTCTGAAATCAGAGTCCTCACTGGTGGTAGAAAGAAAACTGCGGACAGAATTTTTCAGTGTAATAGCCAGACTGACTGGGCTCTGCTTTTAAAAAGCCAAACTGAAAATGACTGTGTAGGCATCAAGCTGAGTCCCCTACAATTGTGATCTGGGACAGGCCTCTAAAAGGTGACTGCTGAAAGATGTAACAAAGGTTTATATTGAGATTCTTTGCTTGAGCTGTAAGAAAAATGTTAATGTAAGTTGTTGCCCTCTAATCTGAATGTTGCATGGCTTATTCTGTATTGCTGACATGAACCAAGGAGTATGTCTGACCGGTGTAGAGCTGCTTCTAAAAATTTACAACCCTGTGTGTCTTTTCTGCTGCAGTACAATTTCAAAAACAGAGGGAGCCTGACTTTTGAACCCTTAACCCTGGTTCCGATCCAGATGAAAATGATTGATGTTAATTTGCTGACGCAGAAAGAGGTGAGACCGTAAGTTATGTTGCACTAGAACCAGTTCTGTTCTCAAGAACCACTGGCCTCTCTTTCATTTCATAGATCTAAAGAGCACTTGTGAGATATGTGACTGAATTTTAAATTTGACCCAGCTTTGAGTGAGAGGGTGGACTTCACGTGATCTCCAGAGATCCTTCTAATCTAATATGATGAAGGCAGCAAGACCCCTTCAGTGATGTTGTTTTGGTGGTTCCCTTGATGATATCTGCTGCTATCATCTCTGTTCCTACTCCGATTTTTTCTGGCAGACTATTGTGTTGTCTCTCCAGGGACTTAATACTAATGACTTTCTCATGTTGTTGTCTGTACCTACTCATGACCCACCCCATTCAGCCCCACCTCATGCAGCAGTACACGTGGACTCTGAGCAGACATCAGTAATACCTGTTCAGCAGCATGTATTTCCTGAAAAGCTTCAGACACTCATCTTTCTGCTTAGGTCTCTGATTCACTGTGATGTGATCCATCCTGTTTTTATACCATACTATCTATTTTGACTCAACCCTGTTTCTGAACCTGTTTGCATTTACTTTTTCTGAAGAGGACTGTGAAGAGTATCAAGATCTCCAATAAGATTACCTATTCAGAACAATAGGGTAACTTGTGTCTTAGGACTGCAAGGTTCAGTTATAAGTCAGCTAAGCTGTTTCCTAGACAGGGTGGCTATTCTGACTTGCTGATGACAGTGATTTGTAGAGACTTATCAGCTGAACTGAACTTTGGTGTTGCTGAAAATGTGGGAAAAATTGCCTCAGATCCTGTCCTCATCAAATTCGTAAGTCACTTCCATACATTAGAAGTCTGTCCATTTGGGACAGGATTGCATCCCAAGCTAACAGTGCAGTCCTAAGGAGCACTACAGATGTTTCTGGCTGTACTCAACTTGTAAGGGCACCAGCTCTTCTGTGTTGATGCTGAATGTCATACCCCTCCCTTTCTCTAGTGTAACTGGGTGAACGCCTATCATCAGAAGTGCAGGGAAGCAGTTGGAGCAGAACTCGAGAGACAAGGCCGGCACGAAGCTCTTCAGTGGCTCATCCGGGAGACAGAGCCTCTCATCAGAGTTCAGTAGCACCCTGGTTGCCTGCAGTGTGCAGAACATCAAAACTGCTTGGTGTCATAATAATCTGCATCTTCTTGGCCTTTGTGGCCCCTGGGAAGAACTGCATGTTCTTCAATAAACCTTTGGAAATTATGTGGGAATTACATGTGTTTCTCTTCCCACAATATGCGTGGGGTAGTGTGGGGGTAAGGAAAGTTGTTGTCTGAACAGGGCTTTTTTTTTGTGGAGGAGGGATTGAGAATAGAAAGGAAACACGGTAAATAAATAAGCATGTTGCCTTTGAAACAGGGGTCTTACTGAAATAATTGTTCTAAGAGGCAATACTGGAATATTTTATAGTGTCTGGTTTTTCACTGTGAAAACTCAGTATTTTTGCATACTTGGATTCCAGTTGCTGAGAAACTACTCACACAGCAAGACTGGTTACTGAATAAAAGATTCAAATCCGCTGTTTGCTCTGTCTGCCTTCTCTTGCGGTCAGTAATGTGTTGGCTTTGACAGCTTGAAGAAGGCCAAGAGCCAGATAATTCCATCTTTATGTGTACAACCAGCTCAGACAGTGAAGAAATATGTGTAGGGCTGCCTGCTGCTAGGAGCTGGACAGATGTTAGGGAGAGGTCTGACAGGAGCAGTCATTTCTGCCTGTGCTTTGTGACAGGTTAGGGAAGGGATGTAGTTACACTTGGTAGAGGTTTAGGCTTGCAGAGCACTCAGGCCTGTACTTGCATCCATTGTTATGACTGAGTACTTGTATAAACCTTGACAGTGCAGGATGTGTGAGCACTAGCATGAAATTACAGCTCTTCCTGGACACAAAGCAATTAATAGGTTTGAAAAAAATTACAAATACAGTGGACCAAAGAAGCAGCTTTTGCAGCTTGGTTCCATATCAGCCTGGCCTTGAGCATCAGGAGCTGTGCTTCGTGCACCGAGCAGTGCACACAGACGTCTAGTGGCTCAGACAGCTTCTGCACGTTAGCGTCAGAGCTTCCCGTCCTGGTTCCCTCCTCTGCGGGCTTCTGAAAATGTGGCGCTGAGTTGAAGCGTTGTCCATAGTGTTACATGACGGGCTAAGAAGATGTTCCCTTACAGAAGCTATCATTCTTAACCTTTGAGGTTGATAAACATTCTTGGTGGAATGTTAGATCTAAAATTGCAGTCAGGTTAATAGCAGCTCAGATTCCTGATGTTTTTAAAGAAATGTTCTCTGCAAATCAAAATGGTCATGTATATAATCTTCTTTCCCACCTTCCCCCAAGAAATTCTGAGAGGGCAGTATTAATCTCTGTTAAGTGGCATGAAATTAATATTTGCCTCAAGAGTTCTGGAAATTGGAGCTGTTGCAGCCAAACAGAAAAGGACTGGGAAAAGAACATTGCCTGTCCTCCTGGCTGTGCTGTCCAAGAAGATGATAAAGCAAAAGCGCCTTGAAGGCTTTAAAAGGTCATTTTCACACTAGCTTCTGCTGGAGGTAAATGTTTTTAAGTATCTATGTGGTTTCCACCACTGCCTGGCAGTAGTGGCTTTCAACTCAGCTGTGCTTGTGAGAAACTCAGCTCCCATAGCCAGTCCACAGTGTCTCAGGGGATATGTGGTGTTGACTAAAACAGATTGGGGGAAATATTCCTACTGCAGGTGCCCATTGCCCCCAGGTACTGACCGTGGCACTGAATCACAGGACAGGTAGTGAACTGGGACTTTCCTGGTGAAATGGATGTAGAAGCAGTGAGGCTGGACAACGGGGTGGTTGTTCGAATGCTACAGCCTCCCCTGGCCCATGGGAGACCTCTGAGGCTGGAAACTACTGCTTTTTGGGCTGGTGGTGGAAGTTCTAGCAGATGACCCTGCCAGTCAGTATGGACCTATGAAGAGCTACACTGTTAACTGCAGATGTTCTTCAGAAAGCTGCCCCACATGTCCTGGTGAAGACCCAACCTGGGTAGGTCTTCTCAGGCTCAAGGCTGTGTTTTTTGTGGGAAGGCAGAAGAGAAGAATTTCTACCAGTGAAATACAGCAGCCAGGGAATCTTCTGCCTTCACCCAAAGCATCTGGCTGCCTCAGGTACCGGAGTGGGGACACAACAACAAAAGTAATTTGATGTGTTCCAATGGCCTTGCAGTCATTTTTCCCCACCTCTCTTCCTTCTTTAGTTAGATGCCGTCCTGGGGCTACTCCTACTAAGATCCCATAAATTCACAGCTCTTTCTCATTCTAAAGTGCACTCTGAGGCACAGGGCCAGAGGTGAGGCAATCCAGATTTGTCTTTTCTGGTCACCTCCTCTAGCAGATACCTCCTGCCCTTCACAGCTCATATCTCCAATGCCACCTCAACCCTGTGGGTTCTTGTTTGCAGGGAGTCTCCACTGTGGCTTGCTCACAGCTTGGAGAACTTTACCCCTTTCTTGGATCTGGCACCTCAGCAGAGGGAAATGGGATGTTTTGTATAGCGGGGCTGGCTGACATGTTCCAAGTTGAGAACACAACTACATTTTATATCCTTTCCTGTCTGAGCTTCAGGTTTCCAATGGAAATTAAACTTGGCTTTAATTTTTTCTTCTTCAAGGTTTTCATTTATTCCATCAGTGCCTACTTTATCAGAGTGGTCTGTGCCTTCCTCTCAACTGAAGGAAAGAAAAGAATGAATAGAAACCAAGTTCTGTCAGGTTTGGGTTTTTTGTTTTTGTGTGAGTGCCATCCACAGAAATGACCATAGAATGATGCTGTTCAGCAAACTAAGTAATTTCATATGATTTAATTTTTTTTTCCCAGATAGGGGCTCTTTTTTTGTTGTTGTGGGAAGAAAGATGTCTTTTCAATGGTAACGTGCTTAATAATCTGTTTTTGAGTCATTTGTCGGTACAGTATTTTTAACCCAGTGGGTGTCTCATCCTTTTAGATCACGATGCAAAGCACACTTGTGCTCCTTATAAGGTCTGTCTTATGGGGATGCTTACTGAGGTAAGACTGTCTGCTCCTACCACCTCATCCAACCCAGGAGCTCAGTGGGTAGATGTGCCTCACCACCACCTGACTGTGGTTCTAACCATGGGACAGGACTTCAGCAAATGCAAAGCGTACTCAGAGTTCTTGTGTCGGGTCTGATAAATGGGACCAAAAGGCACAGTCGTCTGCCCAGCTGTTTGTCAGTGTTTATGCTAGAAATCTCTGGCTGTGCTTAGTATCTGTGCTTGGGAGCTCTGTGGTTCTTTGTTTCTGTTGGAACAGAAATGTTATAGTGGGAGACAGACCCTGTTTTTTAGTGAGGAAAATCCATGCTGGCTTTATCGTTCAATCACAAGTCACAACGTGCATTAGTGATGTGCCTGTTGATGTACTAGGCTGTTGAGGCAGATAGGCCATTTCTCCTTGATCAGAAGGATTCATATTCATTCATCACTAGCAACAAATGCTCCTTCCCTCTGGAAGCTAGTGACCGCTTGGCTTGTCCAGTCACCTCTGCTTTCTCAGTCTGAGGGTACTACCTTAACTCTGCTTGGCAGCAATCAAATTCAGCTGTTTTTTTAATTTAAATGGCTCATAACTCACTTGTAATGGAAACCCACTATTGTCCACATGACTGTTAAACCCATCACTTTCCATGACAGCGATTGGAGCCAGTTTTGACTTACCCAAGCTTGGAAGCTTAGAAAGGAGAAGAAAATTTCTGAGAACATTATTGCTGGGGGCCTCCTCAGCAAACCCCTGAAACCAGACCAGTGTTTGGGCTGCACTATTACCATTGGCTGGGATGTGCTGTGTGACATGATGCTTGTTGCTGTGGTTCCTTCAGCGGATACCGAGAGAGAGCTAGGTGGTTGGAGCAGCCAAGTATTAAAGCTCTCCTGGGCATCAGGAGATGACATTTTCTTTCCTTTGCTGGTATTTCTTTGTGACACGGTGCTTCGAGGGGGTCTCCTCAGAGCAGTGTCTGAGAACAGCGTGGAGGGCACACATTTTATAAGATGCTGGTGAAAGGCAGAATGAGGCTTCTCAGTCATTCAGGGTGTTACCTAAACACGCTTGTGTGCTGGTATGTGATGCTCGGAGAGGACCTGTTTTTGTCCAACGGCTGTCTCCATTTTGCACCCAGTGGGGGTGAGCTGGCTGTTGGTGCTTAGGATTACTGCCATTTAGTTTTGCTGACTTGTAGCAATTCACACTTCATTCCCAGACTTGTCCTTCTTTCTGGGCAAGAAACAGCAGGCCTAGGGATCTAGCAGAGGTGTATGAAGAACAGGAGTTAAATAAGTTGCCTGGTGTCACTACCCTCAGCTTGTTTTATATGATGAGTGCAGGAGATAAATGGAACAGCATGTTGATTAATGTAATCAAAAATTGAACAGTGTATTGAAGCTGGCAGAAACTTTTACATCTTTTTACATATTTCTACTAATAATGCTTACTATGATTGGTACATGTATATCCCTTACAGATAGCTTATTTATGATTGGTTAACATATGTTGTCCAAGCACAGTCACACGCTCTTGGAACTTTGAGTTGTCTCTGTCTTTCTCGTGCCTCAGTGTCCCCCCATGTAACTTTCTTGTAACTTTCAAGTCCTTGAGCCTGTGCAAGACTGCAGGTGCAAGGCTGCAGGGCTAACTACAGTCTTTGTTTCACACAGAGGTAGTTTGGATGGCTCACATGTCCATTTTCTAGTAAATAATCACCCACAGATGAGGACAAAACTGCCCGTGGCTTTGGATGTGTTAAGAAAAAAACTGAAACAAGAACCTCTGGAGGGTATAAATACGAACTGGGTTAGTGCTTAATTAAGTTGCCTATTAACAGTTGTGTAGCAGCCTGGAAGACTTTTAATGTGCCAATTTAAACGAGGAACTATCTCCTTGCCTTTCCCACGCCTCTGGGAACACTGTCAAGAACAGGGAACTTGAGATCAAGTGCTGTTTATTTTCTCCTTCTAGCTTGTTAAAAATCATTCTAAATTTGGGATGTGCAGATGCCCATCTGGCACATTGGATGGAAAAGGAATGGCTGAATAGCTCTTTGCACTTGGCTTGGCTGAGGGGACAGGGACACTGGCAGGGGGTCTGAAGGAGGTTTGTGTTGAATGACTCTGCTGATGGACAAGCCAGTCAATGCCATAATGTCAGGCAAAGTCTGCAGGGAAGGGGGTAAGAGAAGCAATAGCAAGGTTTAGAAACTGGGGTTAGAAAAATGTTCACACGGAGGTCTGAACTAACAAGCCATCAGCCTGGTGAAGAGGGAACCCCATGTCTTTCCACTCATAGCCCAGGGCTGTGACAAGCATGGAGCTGGATCAGAGTAGCTTAAATAATATAGACACAGAGAGAACATCCTTTTTCATCCTCTCATATAAACTGCTTACATTTACTGGCCTAAGCTGCAGGAGAGTTTGGTTCCTTTTGGGGCTGTCCACCACCAGCTCTCTTGGGATCAGGGGTTCCTGCTGGATGATGTTGCCCCACTCCTGTGATACACTGTCTGCAGAGAAATTTCCAAGCTCAGATGGTGTTTGAAGAAAAAGTATCCAATTGCATCCATTTTTTGTGTACCTGCCAGTAGCTTGTTCTGGCTCCTGGCATCACAGAAGCTTTTGTCCAAAGAGCCTGAGAGTCTGAAGGCGAGTGACCTTCGGTGTGTATGCTCAGCTCTGATATCTTTCTTGCAACAATCTCTGGAGCAGATAGTATGGGACAGCAACCAGATGAACACAGAGCCTGATCCCTGCAACTTCTGTAGACAGAGTTGTGGTGGACTGACCCTGCTTAGAAACCAGTCTGAGGCCAGCAAGTTGTAAACATTTCCCAAAATAAAATGTTAACCAATTTGGGAAGGATCTACTGTGAATCTTCAATATCTCCTTGATTGCCCCAGCACTGTCTCCAGCAGCCGTGGCTGGGCACCTCCAGAGCTGGAGGAAACCCCTGCTTGCTGCACCTTCTCCCTCTGTGCATCCTCTTTCCCACGCAGATGCTGCTATCCCCTCTGCAGTGACAGAGGACTCAATGAGCATCCTTCATCTTTTCTTTCCATTTGCGTTTGGAAAACATCTTCCAATAAACACCACTGTCTTCCTCTTGAGGTTTGAATGCAAGATGAGCTGAGGAAATTCAGATGAAGGCAGTATTAGTTTTGAGTACATACGGTCTTCTAGGAGGGGTTTGAGGTGCTTGGAGTGGTTGTGAGGATATCTCTGCTAAAATCTAAAAAGGCAGTTCAGTAAGTGCAAAGTTGAGGAAAGTGTCCTCTTCCCCTGCATGCCATTAATATTTAGGGCTAGGCTTCAATTATTCATTCCTTCAGGGTGTGCTTTTATCATCTCAGTGCTATAGGATTAGCTTGTGCACCTTATCTGGGCACTCAGAAAAGACCTTTTCATAATATTTGCAAAATTTTGTATCCGAGAAGCCCTTTGCAAGCAAAATATGTGCTATGCCATTAGTCAGGAAAAGCAAATCTTCCCCATCCCCACCCAGAGTTCCTTTAAGACCACACAAAGCTGAACTTTAGTAGATGTACACGATCTGGTCTTGACCAGAGATGGGCTGATCCAGCATGAGTTGGTGAGAGGTCTGGTCCTTTATTTCTTTTTTAATACAAGAATGGGGAGATATCTCTTGGTGTTAGATAGATGCAGACCAGCTCCTTCTGCATCCTTGACCTCTTGGCACAGGCAGCTTGTCTGGTTGAGCTCTGGCTGAATTAAGATGTGCTCTAATTAAACACTCCAGATTATTCACATCTGCACTATAAATACCTGCCTTGTTAAGAGCACACCCACAGTCACTTTGCTCACATGGCAATAACCAGATACATATTTCTGAGTGCAGCTTGATCAGGGCAGGGACTGGGAAGAATTATTTTTTATTTGCCCCATTTTTTTTTTAATTAAGTAAAACCAACCATGAAATCAGCATTCCCTTTCTCCCTTCAGGAGCAGAATGCCTGTGGTATCTCCACACTGTGGCAATTGCTGTCATTTCAGAGTTGGACAAAACAAGGCATGAGTGGAAAACCTTTTTCCTATGTTTTATAAGGTTATTCTGTTCTGCGGGCGGAGGATAAGGTTATGAGGCCATGAAAATCTGCTAAGCTTAAACCTGGAACAATTATTGAGCCAAAAGAGTGACATCCCTCAAACCATTTGGTTTTTGCTATTTTAGAAGGTGTTTCTAATTAAACCTTCTAATTTAACAATTCTAATTAAACTTAAAATGTTGGGTTAGATTTTAAAGGGAAAAAAAAGAACACAAGTCAGCAGTTTTCCATTTAGAACTTGCTGGAGCAAGGCAGTCCTGCAATTTTTGAAACAGTATTACATCTTTTTTGACATAAACCTCAGGAAACCTGGCCCTGATTCCCTGTGCAGAATGAATGTTGAAGAACTTGAATTTTTCAGACAAGAAACAGAAAACCATAAGAAAGCCCTTAAAGACAAACTTTTTGCTTTAAAGTTCCTGCTGCAGTGATTGCACTGCTCCTGAGAAACAGGAGTAGCAGCTAAGGTGCATTGAAGCGGGTCTTTATTCTATCAAATAGAGCTAACACCTTGTGTTTGCTTTCTGCAGTCAGCAGAGAGAGACAGGTAATACCACAAATGAATTATCTTGCTGAAGTGTCCTTTTGGGGCTATGGACTTCTCCATTTACATGACAAGTAGATTAGCTTCTCTCTTAGCCATCTCAGGCACATGGTTACAGCCAGGTGGAATAAATCTGGCAATACTCGGGAGTCACATGTAAACTGTTATTTTACATCGGGCAATACTTCCCATTTAGGACCTTCGCTGACCACCCTCTGGGTGCAATGCTGTGTTATCACTTCCCAAGTGTTGACATCATTTACAAAGTTCTCAATGATCCAGATTTTAAAATTGTTTCAAATCTAGGCACTGGCAGCTCTGAATCAGTCACATTTTTAATTAAGCTGAGCTGGCCCAGATGAGCAGCATGATGGACCATACTTACGGCCAGTGGCTGATTTAGCATCAGCGATGCTGCACCTTCTGTGGCATCTGCAAGCAGGCAACATATGCCAGTACAGTCTAGTGAGCAAATTGCACCCCACCTCTCCTACCCACAGCCACACTATGGTAACACATGCTGCTTCTAACCTCTTGTCTAGATCACTGTGAGGCAGTTTAAAAGGGCTCACCACCCAGGGCAGATAGGTCAGCTGCTCTTACCATCTTTGGGTTTCCCAAGGGGGAAAGAGAACAAGTGTTTTCAGTTGGCAAACCAGATAACCTTGGGCATTGATACTTCTGCATTTCCTTTGCTGGAGGCCATGGGTAGCAGTGCCTGTATGCCTTGCAGTTCAGGGGATGTGATGGAGTTAAGTGCTTCTTGCTGCTTGCCAGTCAGATGGCATTGCCCACCTTCTTGAGTGGAGGAGTCAGGAGGCCGATGCATGGGTTGTTACTTATAAAGCATCCCATGTTTCCGAGAGCACTGTTTATTATTGCTTTTTATTGTTACTGCTGGAGACTAATTAGCTGTTTCTGTGCCACCCCTTTGTGTGTTTGTCCCACAGCAACTAGCGCCTTCCTGAGCAGGAAGCTCTTTCTGCTCTGTCCCTCTTTTGGGATAGCCAGCACATTATAAAACCGGTGCAGAAATGTTACATCTCCTTCAAACTACCGCCCCCCCCGCCCCTTCCCCGAAAGCACTGTTAACTCTGATAGTGTGAGCAGCCTGATGAAGAGATCCCCAGCTCTCTCATCCTTCCTTACTGGGTCTTTCCACCAAAAGCTGTGAACGCATTTTATGCTACATGCACAGTGTAGCTACAAAGAGGCTGAGAAGTACTCGATTTAATCGCAAAATATTTACAAAGACAGCTTGTTGCATGCTGTCTCCTGCTCTTGCAGCCCTGTTTGTCATTTCCTATCACCTTTGGATTCAGCAAGTGACTCCAGTTGAGTGCCACGGAGTTGTTGTCATTAAAGAGGAGCCACTGTGGGCCCCAAGGTGGGTGGAAAGCAGGAATGGGAACTGGTAGTAAAAGCTGGCAACCAGAAATCAATGTTGCTTGTAAGTGTCAATGCTCAGCAAAACTAAACCTTCAATCCTACTAGGCCTAGCTGTAAAATTGCATGGATCTTGTTTTAATCACTGAGTACATTGCTCTCTGCTTCTGTCCCCAGGAGGGTGACAGAATGCCTGTCCAGCTCATTAAATGTTACATGGGCTGAAAGACTGAGATGCTATGAATCCAACATTCTAGTAAGGGATGCTGGCACTGTCACAGTGTGGGTGATCCACAAGAATCTTGCCCAGGAGCAACCCCTCCCATTCTGCACAGGCAGTTGCACAAGGACAGGAAAATCCTAATAATAGTATCATGAGGCTCCTAGAAGGTGGCATTCTGGCTCCATCTATCCAGTTCTTTCTGTACAGAGGGACATCTGTCACTTGATCACAGGTCAGGTAGACTTTGTAGGTTGCAGTATCTGGGATGCAGTTAGACTAACAGCAGAAGATGATGACTTCTCAATATAGGATGGAAGAACTATGAAAATCCCGAAAAGATCCAGCTGCTGAATTGAGAGAGAACTTGCAATAGCAGAGAAAAGCAACAGTCACTACTAACCTGCTAATGACCTGGCAGGGGAGCAGGTTCCCATTACTTTTGAAGAACAAAAGGGATGAGCTGTACACTGCTATGGTTAAGTGTTATAAGTGCATTTCATACTCAGAATTTTTAATACCAGCCATCCCACCATTAGTAACAGCCTGCCTAGCACTAAAAATGGTACCACAGATGCATGATTCTACCAGATTTGAAATAGTAACGTTTAGTTTGTATCTGCTGTGGAGTTAGAAATAGTCACTGTAAGGATGAGACTGCTTTGTGTTCCATGCATTTATTGACAGGAGAAAACCATCGAGCATTAATTTAATGTGAGTAGTTCAGGAAAAGTGAAAGCCTTGTGGAAGCATGTGGTTTTATGCTGCAGAAAGGGAATTCGGCTCCTTGGTTTGTCACCTCTGGGCATGGGGAGAGATAACAAAGTCTGAAGCAAAAGTGCTGTTGCCTGTGGAGGATCAGGATGTATTTTGGGCTGGCGCTCAACTACCTGGGTGGCAGAAACCCAGCAAGGAAGGAGACCTACAGGTGGTGGTGGGCAGTCAGTTGGACATGAAATCCTGGGTAGTTGGGTCCAGAGATTCCATGTGCAAGAAGCCTGCAACAAATCCTACCCATGGAGATTTGCAGGGGAACAGTAAAGAAGGCAGCATGACCTAACCCTGCTATGTACCTTGCATATTGAATAAGGCTGTCAGCTATCCACGACATTTTCACGCCGTTTGACAGTGTGAAAGTGCTTACAAAAGAGAGGAAACAGCCCAAGGAGAAGAGCCTTTCTACAGCCCTCCTTGTTTGCTGGAGTCCTGTCACGAGACCTATGTGACCTCTGCCCTGGTGAGTGAGGCAGGATCAGACTGCAGCCCAACACAAATTGCTCTCAATTAGCACCTGTCTCTCAGGCTCAAGATGACTTTTGGAAAGGTGACAGCCATAAGAATCCTCNAAAAAAGCCACTGTAGTGTTTTGCTTTCCTCTTCTGAGAAACAAACAGTGGCTCAGCCTGTAGTGCATATATCCCAGCTGGCAGAGACAGACTAAATCATCAAGACAAGAGAAACAGGGAAAATTTACTCTGGATGCATCCACTTTTTATACATTTACTGGAATAAAACCTTGAGTCTCTAATATTAAATCAGAATTTCAAAGACACAGCTTATGCTAATTTAATTAAAGGCAGCATCCTGGTGCACGTGGATAAGGAGCTGAGTTAATATTGCGCACCACCCACTGATTTTGTCTACTGTGGGTGTGCTTAATCTGGGATGCTTTGATGTGCTAATGGCTCTGTTTTTTGGGACCAGGTGAGTATTCCCCCCTACTACCTACCAAAATTAGGCAGGGTCAGATTTTACACCTTCCAGTGTAAATGCTGTCACTGAGCACCTGGGTGTCAGTGCCGGAGATGTGGGAGTCTTTGCCTGCTATGGAGGGAAAAAGAGGGAGGTTTCTAAAGGCAATCTGAAGGTAAGTGCTGTATGACAGGGGTGCATGTCCTTGTTATGTAGCCAACAGGAACATCTTAGATCCTGAGAGCAGAAACATACCTAACTTCCTTACATTTTGGACCTTGGCAAAAGCTTGATGACTTTAGGAAGTTGTCTGTGAGCCTAAATAAAACCTCAGCCAAGCTAATGGAAGAGTTTGCTGAATCTCTAAGGGGTATGAATCAAATGTTTTGCTTGTCCCAGAGCTGGATGCAGAAAAGAGCTAACGTCTTCTTTGTGCAATGTTTTGTGATGTGCTGAACTGAAGAGAATGTGTTGAAGTACCTCAAAATGTCTTGGTAGCACTAAAGCTCACAGACAGCTTCTGAAATGCTAGGATCTTATGGCTTCACCTTTAGCATGAAAATGCTCGTGAAACAAACTTCAGTTCTTCCTTCCCAGCTTGGTTTGGGAAATGGGAGAACAAGTAATTAAAACTTGGTCATCACTACTGACTTCTCACTTAGATCGTCAAATCATCTTGCAAGAATTTGGTTGAATGCTTTTGCCCTCTGCAAGTGAAGTGAGAAGCCTTGGTCCATCATAGAGGGAGCTACTGAACCACCTCATTTGAGCACGTCAGAATCAAGGGCAGTCTGTCTGTTTGCTTCAGTGGGCTCTGCTCCAAAATGTTTGGTGGTTATAGATGCCAAGAAAAGTGGGGAGGTTCACTACTAACTTTGAGGGTTGTTGAGTGGTGTGCATCTCTGAGGGTATGAGGACTGCCTTGCTGTGGAATAAGACTGTCAATATAAGTAGGGCTGGATGTGAAGAACCTAAGATAGGAATAAATTAGAGCATAACATTTCTTCTTAGTGCTTTTTCTAGGCAGAGGAAGCTCTAAGTGTGATGGGCAACAGCTCTAGGACTGCAGTAATACCTTCTGCTGGTAAGTAGTATGAAACAGTTGCTGTATAGTACCTCTAACTCCTCGCTGTTAGGCTGAAAATGGCCTATAGAGTGTCTGAGTGCTTCTTCTAACAAAACCTGTGTGCAGAGATGTCTGTGTTCTCTAGCAGACTGACATTCTGGTCATGATGCCAGCTATGAACATGCTGAAAATAGTTATCGTGGAGCAAAAGCATCCAACCCCACAAGAGATGGTAAGACTGAACTCTCAGCAAGTCTGGGTATTGGTGAGAAAGAGAGAACAATGCCATCATCCTACAAGACCTTTTTAGGGTACTTCAGTGCAGAAACACAACCAGCTATGTTTGTGTGATCTGTCAGCAAAAATGAGGACTAAGAGGCAGACCTTTCTTCTTCTGTCTTCTGAGCTTCCCAGATGATAAACACCTACTTGTGAGAGACGGAAAGAAGTATGATGCCAAACAAGGCAAGAAAGCCACAACAGAAATCCCTTCGTTCTGCTTCCCACAAAAGGGTACGAAAAAACCAAGTTAATATCTAACTTACCTGAGGAGTATGTAATGTAAGATCCTCAGATGAACTGCAACGACTGCTCTCAGCCCTTCTGGCTACCAGATATTCTTTTATCATCACACTTCAAAGTAAAAACGCCCTACATTTTTCTCCGTGACTGTATTGCAGAACTTGGCTTGGGAATGACCTGAACAGGAAGGTCTGACAGATTGCGTTTTTAAAAGGTCTTTAGTGGAAAAAAGCAGACATGATCCTCTGTTGAATTACACCGATGTTAAAGTAATGCATCGCCACTGCTATTGACAGTATCACACCTGTCTAAATGAGTGTGAACAGAGGACTGGGACCAGCATCACATTATTTTCCACTTAGCAGAGCTGCTAATGGCCTCCCCTGAGTCCAGGATGTCCTAGGAAAACTTCCTTGCGTCTGACCCACTTTCCTCATGTTTGTGAGGTCACGGTGAATCATCCATACTTTCAACCTCGTGATTTGGGACACTTGAAACACAGATAGTGGCTGGATTTCTGTTTCTAAAGATTTCATGACTTTCGACTGCATGAGTGGGGATGTGCTGTAAGTGATTTGGAAAAGGTGTTTTCAGCCAGTTCGTTGCCTACGAGCTGCTGGACTGCTGTGATCAGAACATCACTTGTGGTCTGTCCTCTGCCCGCTGCACTAGGCCATCCATCCTTTCCCTGGCCTGCCTTTTCTCCTCACAGTGCTGTGGTGCGTGTTTGGGCCACGCGGCTGTGACCCTGCTTCCCCTGCAGAGAGGCTGGCTGGGCAGCGGGCAAGGGGAGCAGCAGCAGCCACTGCTCATCAGCAGAGGGAGCCCTCGGCCCGGCCACGGGCCCACGGCCGCTCAAAGCGCGGGCGGGAGGCTCCCCAGAACCCATGGAAACTCGGACTTAATGAAAAAGAGAACGACAGAAGCGAATAGAAAAGAGCAGCGCTGGCACGGGGGTATCGAACAAACCGGACCGAACTTCGTTCTTCAATGAGGACACTGCCGATAATAAAACTTTCACGGGCCCAGCACGCTGTCTGCCCGACCCCTTCCTGTGGGAAAGAGCTGTGGGTGAAGGTAGAAGAGAGGTGGGGGAGAAAGGAAGAAGAGAATAACCAGATCTTTCCAGTCACCTGCCGTTTGCTACTTGGCTGTTGCTGCAGAAAAAGGCTTGAAATTATGAAGGTAGACGAGCCTTGATAAAGTCACCACCAAACTTAGAGAATCATTTAGGTCAGAAAAAGCCGTTACGATCAGTGACTCCAGCTGTTAACCCAACTGTCCCCAGTCCAGTGCTGTACCATGTCCCTAAGCTCCATATCTACACAGCTTCTAAACACATCCAGGGATGGCAATTCAAGCCCTTGCCTGGACAGCCTGTTCCAAAGCCTGATGACCCCTCAGTGAAGTTTGTCTTAATGTCTAACCTAAACTTTCATAGCTCGATGCCATTTCCAGTTGTCTTATTGCTTGTTACTTGCTCTGCGGTAGTCTTCATCATGATATTGTGGGCACCAAGACACACAGCTGATTACATATGATGACCATGTGCGGTTTTAAGTGAGAGCAGGAGTTGGGTGACTTTCCTGGGGAACACTGTATGCCCCTACGTGTGACGGTGTCTCAGCATTACAGGATGAGTGTTATCCCTCCCTCCATCCTTCCCTTCCAAATGTAAATAAATGTCCCATAGATTTTTCTTGACAGAGTCATGAGGGGAACAAATTAGCAATAGGAGAAAAGCAAAGCAACCTAAGGGCATCTGCTGCATCCTGAGAAACTGCAGGCCTCCCACCGTGCTAAAAGCTGCAATTATTAATGCAACAGACAAGGTTGATTTGAAAGCTTAGTGAAGTCAGCTGTAGCATTTTTTTCACCCTTATCAGGGCTAAAATTTGGATTAGGGCCTTGCAGAGAACAGTTTTCCTGAAAGCAAACATAGCTCCTGAGTTTGAAGGCAGATACCCATTCTCTGGCCTCAGTTCACCTGAAGGGAATGGGAGAGAAGTTTGCTGAGCATCTCTTCTTACAGTGCAGCATGACTCTGTGCTCATGCTGTGCCAAGAGAAGAATTCTAACCCCTAAGAATTCTGCAACTGAAAATGCTTCTGAAAGTTCTTGTCTTTCTGCTTGTCCTTCACAAACTGCCAGCTGGAGGGAGAAGAATTTTTAGTGCAATGAACAAGACTTTTTTTGGAAAAGAAACACAATTTTATGTTCATCACTCCTTCCTTTTTGCAAAGGATTTCCTTCCTTTCATAATTACCAAATGCAGTGTTGCAGGAGCATCTAGGAGGTGCCAAATATGGGTACACAGTCATGAAGCCAGCAGCTTTATGGCCAGCTGAAGTGGAAGGATGTGTCTGTGTCCCAGCTACTTCAGTCGTGTGTGTTCAGCTTTGCTACAATAATTGCTCCTGCAAAGCCAGCCATGTGCCTTTGGTACAGCTGCGTGACTAATCTTTAAAGTAATCAGTTATCTGGGGAATGTCACCTCTGGATGTGCTATTTGTTGTCCCATAACGGAGTATTTTGAAGGGAGCAGGTAGAAATAATCCAATCAGCATTTCCTGAAGGGATATATGATCCCTCTCCCTTTTCTTCTTGTTTCCAGCAGAGTAAAAGAAGTACATGGTGCATGTGTGAAGAGATTGGAATGTGGATCTGAAGAAGACAAAGGGTGTCTGAAGGCTGACTGAAGCATGAAAGGTAGATTTGGGAGGAAACACAGGGTAAAACAATGTGTAAAAAACTGGTTTGCCTGACTGTTGGAGCTGCTGATGTAGGACAGTGGAGTCCCAGAGCACTATTTGAAGATGTAGTATGAGCCATAGCACTCTACTTTGTGGTGGAATGCTTTGCGGGTGAAGAACATCTGGGCTTCCATATCTGAGGCTATGGCACAGCCACACTGTGCTGTATGGGTTGGAAGCACCACACACATTTCTAGTACTTCTGAAATTTCAGTTTCATGATCCTCCAGGCTGCACATTTCTCTTATTGCTGGTCTCTCATGAGCATTGGTGTGTTGAAGGAACATTGTTGTGGCTAGATGTGTATCATCTCTTACAAGCTGGTATGTTGTGAAGGTCATAGCATGGGCATCTATGCTTTAAGAGTGCTGACAGCACTCACAGCTAGGAATAATGTTGAGTCTACAGCTGGTCCCATCCCAGCAACTCCCATGGAATGGAAAACATGCCTTCTCAATGGTAGTCTCTTGAACATAATGCTTCAACTTTTGCGTACTGCTTAACTCCAGTAGAAAGAATATTTTCAGTACAAAGTCCTCCTTTTTTGTTTTCTCTTCATGTGTTTTTTTTCTTCATGTAAGTCAACTCAGAAACTTGGCATCCTGAAGAGTAGGGTGCCGTCAGCCCTGGGGCTGGCTGCTCATCTCTAGCCTGCATCCCAAGATGTGGTCTGAGCGTAACTCAGGGAAAATTCAGCCCACCGCACGATGGATTGCTATGACATTTTGTAGTTCACCATATTGGGAGCTATTGGTGTGGAAATAACCTACATTACATTCTGCCATGTGTCTGATCATAGTGTTTCTGATAGGAATTCTATGTGTTTGGCATCTATATGGATCATTTGGGCTTCACAAACCAGAAAAATTTCTATTCATCCAGTGGTGTTAAAGGATAACTCCCATGGGACAGCCCTGGGGTCATTGTGTCTTAGACAGCTTATGTTGAAAGTAAAGCTATTTTTTACTGATGTTTTTTTCCTTTGGAGAGGATACTCATTGATTGCATTTTGGTACAGTGATGAAAAATTTCTAGGTGACAATTTGATTTGGAAAGTCAGGGGGAGGGCTTCTTAAGGCTATTTTTTTTTTGCATTCTGGTTCTAACTGCTGTCTAATCCTGTCTAGCATCTGGTGCCTCAGAGAAAGGAAGTAAAGAATGAAATGAAACCTCCCTGCAGACCCAGAACACTCAAGTAAACCACAATTTTTCTTGTTTCAAACAAGATTAGCAATCATTAAAAAGACAACCCATAGAAGAACAGTGCTTGGTTGTGGTTATTTCCATGAAGTTACCAATATATCCTTAGGCATGGAGCCTTCTATTAAACACCAGCTCAACAGGGTCATTACAGGGTCGTTGGTGGTTGCTTTCCCAGCTGATGCCCTTTGGCACTTGAACTGCATTAGCCACTAGCAATATGAATCTGTGTACAGGACTGACAGTCTTAGAGCCACTCAGGCATGCTGGAGATGTGCCAAATAAATAATCAAAGCTACTAATGAGGCTGCACAGTGCTGGGGGCTTGCAGGGAACTTTATTGCAATGTGGTTGTGAGTGTCACAGGTGTTTGAGAAGAAGAAGCAAAACAAAATGTTTCTTACAGAAAAAAGGAAATCCAAGTAGAATATTTTGAGTAGCAGCAATGGCGTTCAGACATTCTTGCCACACAGAATCAAAGAATCAAAGCATAAACATGGTTGGAAAGGACTTACTAGATTACTGAGTCTAACCATACCCACACCCACAAATACCTAAACACCTGATAGATGGCAAAACCCAAAATAATCCCCTTCATGCCTGCCACTCTAGCCTGTCACGAAGCACCATGGCTACAGGCTTCTTAAACACCTCCAGGGATGGTAACTCAGCCACCTCCCTGGGAAGGCTGTTCCAGTGCCTCCCCACTCTTTCTGTAAATAATTTCTTCCCAATATCTAATCTAAACCTCCCCTTCCAGTCATCTGGTACCCCCACTGTTGACCAGCATTGTTGAAAAATTATGGAGAGACTCTTGGTGAGCTCTCCTGTCAGCTCCCTAAGTACTCTTGGGTGAATGCCATCCAGCCCCATAGACTTATGAGTGTCTAGGTGCAGAAGCAGATCATTAACTGCTTCTTTTTGTAGGGAGATGTAATAGCTTTTAGTTGTAACAAACACTACTGTTATGACCCAAAACCATACATTTGGAAAGGGATTGTGCAAGTTGTGAGCAGATAATCTGCTTTTTTGGCTAGAGGAATTGTTAGCTATAGCATTTGCAAGCCATAGGCTTATCTCCTCCAGGAAGTTTGATGCCTTTAATCATGAAGTATTGTCAGGAACTTGCAGCAACTTATGGACTACCAGGTCAAATAAAGGAACTGCTGCTTCAGTGCTTCAGATTTACTGGGAGAGAGGGAGGAAGGGGCATGCAGAGCTCACATGCAGCATTGGGAACCAACTAGCAATCCTTAGTAACTCTGGCCATTGCAGACCGCTGTCCATCTTCCCGAGTGTGGTGGCACATTTAATGCATGGCAAGCATCCAGTGTAGCTATGACAAACGACTCTGAGCACATCTTTTCTCATCTGGCCAACCAGCTCATCAGCTTGTACTCAGATCAGTGCAATCTTGCTGTAGGTGATGGGTAGGGGATGATGAGTATGAAGCTTGTCCTTTTCTGGCCTGCGCTGTAACATGTATTTTCAGACACTTGGTCTCTTTCTTCATCAGAAATAAAGGGAAGTGTGGAAAATATTACTTGAGAGAGATAACTGGAACAGTTTGCCGGGTAGAAGCCTATGGAACCTACAGGAGAGCAGGAGTACTTTATCAGTTCTCTGTAGGAACGTCTCATCACATTTTAAGTATTTCTGAGAATCTTTTCCTCCTCCCCCACCTTTCTAAATGCTGAGCTGGAATCTTTTAATCTCCCTCAAAAAAACCCCAGAACTGTGTGATATTGTTCCTTTTGTTTTGCAAAACTTTCCTTTGGTCACAAGGGCCATTGTCCTTCCTCACCACTCTGCAGGGAGCTTGCTGCAGACTGCAACTGCTAAATCCACCTCGGTGTCTGCATGTTTTGGGAGGGAATAGTGGATGTGACACATGGCACCAACATCCTTGGTCCCTTGCAGTCCTAGTCTCAGAGGACCTGGCTCCCAATTTCCCTGGTTGACCCAGGACATGTTGCCTTTGGGAACAACTTGCACAGCCCAGACAATTGAAGCAGAGCTCCATCACTTTAAAATCCTCAAATGCCTTATTGCAGAACCCAATTTGTGATGCCCCATCCTCCAAACAATAGGTGGCCATTTTCTTCAGTTACGAGGTTTAAGGGACTCTTGTGAGTCATTACTCTGAGGTACTAATATCTGCATTGCTTCTGCAATGGCTCATGTCAGGGGGTAGGACAGTAGCTGCACTCAGCATGGCCAGGAGCTGAGAGCACAAGCCTGTCTTTTACTCTCTGGAGCAGAACTGAAAGGAAAATGTACCCTTGTGTTAAAAATTCAGCTCATTCCATAAGCTTTTCACTTTGTCTCTCGAGGGGTCAATTAAAGTTTCACGGTCTTTCCTGCCATACCGGCAAAAAAAGATCTTCATCTCCTCTTCCTTTGATTAACTGTGTTGTTATAAACAGACGGTGCAGTGCAAGCATGGGAAACTAATATGCTTTCCTCCCAGCCAAGGTCCTTGTAAATGAATCAATTAATTTGAACCAGTACACCCCTGTGCTTGAAAAGGTGCAAAGCTGGCACACAGCTCAAATCTTGCTGAAGTCTCAGTGTGGTAGGGTGCATGTGGCCTCAGGTATGGGAAGCCACCCCTGCACACGGACTTCACACATGGATTTGGACTTGCTGGTGCTGTTTACTGTGTTTTCCTCCCTCAGTTGAAGAGATTTTCTTGGCTTCTTGCTTCCATGAAAAAGATGCTTGTAGCAGACATTCCAATTTTTATGAAGTGCTTGTTTTATTATCTTAATAAATCCTTGTTTGGTTTGCAGAATGCATCCCTATTGAAGGTAACAGTTTATATGAAAATTAAAATGGCACTATATCTTCTTAATTAGACAAATGTATAGATAAAAAGAAACAAATGTCAGCCAGCAGTGGAATTGAGCTTTGCTAGGAAGGGTCTTTTTAATTTTCCTCTCAAACTGCCTGCAGAGGTTAATGCTGGTGCTGCAGGCATTCAAAGGGACAGCAACACTGTCCCTTATCAGTAGGCAAAAGACAGGCACAGCACATTCTTCTGTATTCTGTATCTCATCCTCACTGAATTATTTACTTCCAAAATAAGTTGCATAATTATTATCGCATAAAAATTAAGCAGATTGTATTTTTCACAGGCGAACAGCCAAGGCCAAACCCACGAAATCATTGCTCTGGTATATTTTTTAAGGAACAATAACTTACAGGTTTAATTGGCCAAAAATGGTGGGCAAATATTATCAATGAATTTTTTATTCAGATTGATTTTGGCTTTCAGAAGCAAGACATTTCAGAAGCAGGTCTTTATTATTTTTTACATCTCCTACAGATTGTAACTGTGTTGTCTGCAAGACAGTGCTTTTTTTTTTGTGAAAGGATAAGATGCAAATTTTAGCAGAAATATGGGAATAGTTTTGTTCTAGCTCAGATCTGGCTGCAGGGTGGACCTCAGGCTGCATTTGCTCTTGTAGATTCATACGGCAGAAAAATTTCTGGTGTCGTCACACAATGTAGTGGGAAGAAGACTGCATTGTAGACTCTTACATTTGCTGGTTCTGACATTCAGGGTTTTGGTAATGGGTTTTGTTCCATTTAAAGGGTTGGGATAACTGCTGCTCTGCAGCAGGTCTGGTGCATCAGAGATGGTCCTGACTATAAGGCTTTTCTTATTATTTCTTGTGTGGAGATAGATGGAACTGCTGTATGTTGGCTCAGGGCAGCTGCAGGATGAGGTGCCAGGCTTGGGATTGCATCTGGGTGACCCTATAAGCCTGCTCGAGAAAGTTTTTGTGGAAGCCTTTTGAAGCTTTGAACTGTGACTACCTGAACTGAGGTAGGGCAGAAACTGACTATTTTCTGACAGGATGGTCTGACACCGAACTCCCCTGGAAAAGGCAGGATGGGACCAGTGGGCTTCCTAGGGAGAACAGCCTTTTGGAGTAAACTAATCTCCCAGGCATGTAGCAGCAGCCATCATTTGTTATGGTGAGAGTGTATCTTCCAAATGCAGAAATCAATTCTGAATATTTTATGAGTTTAATTACACCACCCTGCATGTGAGGTGGAGAATGGGTTATTAGGATGTCGGGTGCTAATTTCCTTCTAGGATGAGGTTTATTTTTTCCTCATGTTTTTCCTGCTTTGGACAGCAAAATATTGCATACAATAAGGCAAAAGTTCATGGCAACATTGAACTAGCAGTTCAAGCAAGAGCTGGCAGAGGAAAAAGGCTCCGCTCTTTTCCAGTGTGACTCAATAGCTGAGCTATCAGCAGCACCTTGATTCTGAAAGGAAGAGAGAGAGTATTTTATTAGAAAGTCATTCACATCTACTGCCAGATAGATTGTTATGCAGTTTGATCAAAAAAGTCCTTGGACTAGGTTTTGATCTAACTCACAGGATACATGTTCAAGAGAGGGTAATTCAGTGAACTGTTGTTGCCTGGTCCTTCTATATACTTTAAAGAAAGGGACCAAACTTACTGCTGTGATATGCTGCTCGACTCATTCTAGCAAGCGCAGTCAAAGCCTGGGTGTTGGAGCCAATAGCAGGGCTTAGTTTCCACCAGTGAAACAACAGTGATATTACAGCTCTCACAGCCAGTCTATTTTGAATCTCACCAGTAAGCAAGTCTTTCTATGCAGGAATGTCTGCAATCCTTTGAAAAGTCAGGTCCAAGGAAAGAATTAAGATACTACGTGCAGAAATCAGAGCCTCGATGAAAGTTTGGCTTTTGCCACGTAAGCCATCTGTCTGTCTCTCCCCTGATATCTTTTACCAGTATTGATCTTTCCAAGTCATTCGTTTTGACAATCTGCACAATGACATGCCACAACAGATGCTGTCTGCTCCAGCAAGTGATGAGTTCAGATCTTTTGCTTTGTGTATCGATGGAAAAGGCCATTGCCATCAGGTTGTAAGACCTCGTTCTATCATCACATTAAATCTCATAAACGGTACAGAATTGAGCTGACTTCCTCTTAGCATCTTCCAAGGGAGTGGATTTGGTGATTGAAGGAACCGTAAAACCTTTGCTGAAACTTTATTCCAGAGAGGTTATGCAAGAACTTATGTTTGTTCTGAGTTTTCCATATCCCTGCACCTTTGGGTAATCGTGGGCTAGAGCATCAACCCAAATCCCTAGAGCACAGTACATGCTCTTTTCCAGACTACGAGTCCTCAAGCTACACTCATCTCTAAAGCAGGTTGTGCTGCGGTGCAGGCTGTTGAAAAGATCCATGTGCTGCCCTCTCAGAGACTGTTTCAGAGGACGTTGCTTTCAGCCATGAGCTGTACTTGGCTAAATTCAAAGGAACTCGTTATGGATGGACAATAGCTGTCCTCACCTCCATCATTTATCAGTGACACAGTGCACACATTTCACTTACCTTCTTTGTGACTGTATTTATAGTCTGATAGAGTCAATGGTAGCCGCTTTATTGATTTAAGAGGATTTTTAATCCAAATTAAAAATGGGAAATATAATCCACATTACGCAAAATTTTACTCTCCTAAATAGATGGTCTGCATTCTTGTTATGAATATCTCTGGAGAAGGAGACTACCTACACAAAGTCCCTGGGCAGCCTGTTCCTATGCTTAGCCATCTGTAAAGAAGTTTTTTCCTCATACCTATAAGAAACTTACTGTGCCTTCTTAAGGCTTGTCTGGCTTTCTTTGTGAATATTCTTTGTGTGGCAGGGAAGTGACACTTTTTTCACATCATGTCTCACAGCACGTATTGCTCTCAAGCGTGCGTTCCTTTCCCTTTCCATTTAAGCTCTGTGTCCTCGTAGACCCCTGTGAACACTGAGAAACTCTGTGTGCAGACTGGGCATTTTTCTTTTACCTGTCTCCTAGAAATCCTAGCCCTTTCTCTTTTCTTGTTACAAATAGTATTTTCTCAGGAGCCCTTAATGCTCACATGTGAATTTGCTGTGCATTTGGAAGGTGAGGTGAAAAGCTTTTAGTGAATAAATCTCCAACAGCAACTAGTGTGAGGTTTTCATCACAACAACAGAATCAATGGTGGAGAAGCATACAAGGAGTGTTAGCAGAAACCTAGAAAGTTTCCTGAGAAGGAACCTGAACCAGTCTCTTCCTCCCATCCTTCATCCTAGGGGAAGCCCAGGTTATTACTTCTTCCAAACAGGGAACCTAGGCAAGAGGGTGTTCTGGCAGCATTCCTCATTCCCAGAAATGTGAAGGTTCTTTTGCATGGAAAGAAAAGATCCTCCTTCCCTGTAACTCTTCATGTCTGTTCATCGATCTATTGCAGTACAGCCAGGGGAGAGTACCAGCTGCATGTGCATTACTCATTTTTTCATGTCGTGAAGATTTTCCTATCCCAGCAGAAGAGATGATCTCCAGCTACACTTATCTTTAATCTCACTCCATTGCCTATGCTTCCATATGTGATTTCATTAAGTGCCCCTTGTGCTTATCTTGGGGAAATTTAGAAAGCATGGAAGGATCCCTGTGATGAGAAGCTGATGAGAAAGTGTGCTCTCAGAGGAACATAGCAGGTAGGAAAGAAATAATGATTGCAAGATACGGGAACGCTATTGCTATGGGGGTCAGAGTTAAGGTTAATTAAATGTCTTCACTGTGCATTGTCTTCCCCTTAAGGTGTTAATGGTTAACAGAGAACCATTAACTATGAATGGCCAGGGTTTTTCATTAATATTCTCATTGATTTTGCTTGCAACAGGTTTGCTCTTAACTTATCTACATGTACTCTTTATGTACTTTGCCTTGAAATCAGGTTTAAAATCTCCCACTTACTAATTAGTAAATTTTATTATCAGATGTAGCATGTAAATATTCCCACTTTTTAAGACAAAACCATAAAATTACACACAATCACCATCTTTTTTATTTCAATCTTTCTACAAACATGGTATGAACAAAAAACTCTGAAAATGACATGCACCTTCTACTGACCTAGGCAATGAAACCACCTGAATATGAATCGCTTGGGTATATGCAAAAGTATGTGTTTTAGCATTTCATACATTATACAGCAATTAAAACTAAAAGGAACATTTTTGCATCTCGACCTGAAAGTTGTTGGGTGTCTTGTTTATAACCTGTTAGTGTGAGAGATTTAAATGGATATTTAGTACGAACATTTGTGATTCATCCCTTCTATGTATGTATGAGCATTCCTTGCATGAAAACTACTGCAGGGAAATGAGAAATTGTGAGAGTTAATGGAATGATGAATGGCCATTGCTTGAAGACTTTCAATCAAGGCTGGCTGACTTGGAGAGTTATTGCTCCTATTGTAGGAGGAACCAGAGGAGGTAGTGACCTATGTCTTTTTTTTAAAGCTGTTTTCTGGCCTTAATATGATGTCTGTGGTGCAACTTGTTTTTTTTTAAGTACTGGTTATAGCCAAATCATCCATAAGTCTCAGCTCCTGCTGGTGGTGCTGAATGTGTGTGAATGCTGTTGACCTGACACTGGTTTGGTTAGAGTTCACTTGAAGCAATGCTGTGGAGCTCCGTAATATTTTGCTTTCTCACTTTCTGCAAATCTTCAAGTGACTGTTCTCTGTGTTTTGTCTGTGGGGCCAGTGATCTGCATGGAGGTCTCCAAACTCCTGGTCTTTGCTTCTCCAAACTGGGGACCCAGCTGGAGCATCTCTGCTAGTCTGTGGGCCTGCACAAAAGACAATGGCTGGGGAACAGGAAGAGTTGGGTGGTGTGTGCTGACACTGAGCTGGGGCATAGGCTGGGAGGCTCTCCTGAGTGTCCCAGTCTAGTCAGAATCCTGATTTAAATACACTAGCATAATTTTCTGCATGCAGGGGTGGCACCTCTTCTCCAAAAAGTCTGTGTTGAGGACAGCTGCATGTGTGAGTAGAGTGGATCCCAGTAGATTGGGGTGCTGCAGGTGGCATGTGCTACAGAACTATGTCCCTTTCCCACATGAGGATGCACCTGGTCACCTTGTCCTTGTAGCGGTCATGTTGAGACATAATTCTTCCAATTAAGCATCTTCCATTTTAGAGTCTTACATCACCTCATATGTATAAGAAGCTGGAGATGAAGCGGGAAACTGGAAAGGTCAGCAGGCCACAGCTATTCTTACACTTTTTCCTGCATCAGTTCACAGATGCCTATCTTACAAGAGACTTGAACTCACTAGAGATCTTATGTGCCCTACTACTGCTTGTTAATCATCTAACAAAATCTCTCAGGTGCCTTTTGTTTTTATAAAAGGAAATGTACAATTCTCCTGCTGCTCAAACATTTTATCAGCTCTGTGTTATAAAATACAACAGCAAAGATCTGAGATCATTAGTTAAAGACATAAAGAATCACACCCAAAGTTGTAAACGTAAATTTTGGTGAATTATTTTTTATTGAAGTATGTTCACAAAATTTACATATAGATTAAACCCTAAATATACCAAATGTCAGTCTGCTTACATGCTGGTGCCTTTGCATTTCTGCTATGAATGGCAAGGGGAATGGAACTGGATGATCCTGTGGTCCCTTCCAACCTACATCTTCTTCCCAGGGAGGGAGATGGGGCGCTGCAGGGGGGTTTGTGGAGTCTCCTTTCCTGGAGACGTTTTAAGCCTGCCTGGTCCTAGTTGGGATGTCCTGCTGTGGCAGGGGGATTGGACTGGATGATCTTTCGAAGTCCCTTCCGATCCCTGGTGATTCTGTGATTTTATGATTTGGTTCTGAGCTGAAGCATTCTCCTTATGCCTCTGACTATAACATTACAGCAGCAAGGGTTAGAAATGATCCTTTCAGGCTCCCAACATGCTGGGGATGTGCTAGGAGTTGTTTGGACTTTGGTATGAACTTGTCAGAATTTTAATGTACGCTGCTTCAAAAGCTAATGGGAGACATAGAATTGATTACAAACTCAATTACATCACCTACCTGAACAGCTCAGTCGTTTGTTCATAGTCACCTGCATAAAAACAATAGCAGCGGTGACTTGTTGGAAGGGTAATCTTTGCTGAAGGTCTTGTACCCCATGCAGTCAAACACCTAATCACCTAATCTCTTTTTTGCTTTGTCTTTTTTTCCCTACAAAGCTTCAGTTCTTGGGCTTCTTAAATGCCTCCTGCCTCAAGGTGATCTTACAATGATTATCAGTTCATCAGGATGGATGTATAGATAATATTGATATAATTGTCCTCATTGATGGAGCACCTGAGGGGTCAGAACAGGGGATAATACAGTGATCACTTCTAACTGAAATAAGATAGCACTGAAGGAGAAAATAAAAACTTAAGGAGCTAAAGGGGGCAGATGGTACATTTCAATTGTTTGGATAGTGATACAACACAGCAGGAATGTGTCCGCAAAACCTAACAGATGCATCCTGGCTGTCAATGCAAAGGATTTGAGATCTGCCTTGTAGACTTACTATTCCCTGCTGCAATCCTCTTCTTTCATCTTTCTGTCTTCAACTGGAAAAAAAAGAAATTAGGTCATAATCTGTCTAAATAAAGGTTGTGCAGAATACCTGTGTGTGTATGAATCCAGTGGCGTTTGGATCTCTATGTTGCTAAAGCAAGGTTGAGCAGAGGCGATTGTTGCAGGTGCTCTGCAGCAGGATGAGAAAACCAAAGGGAATAGATAAAGTTCCTAAAAATGTAGTAACTCGTTTGTGAACTTCACTTGATGTGTTTATTTCTCCATCAGTTTGAAGGGTCAGGTTTTATGAGCAGTTTTATTTTACAGAGCACCCACCAGAACATTTTCTTCCTTTTCCTTTTGCTTTATTAGCATGAATTGAAGGCATTTTAGGGGTGATCTGGGTGCTCTTCAGTTAATGGGGGGCACAGTGAAATCACTTCAGTAAAGAATTGGGCAGGACTTAAGTCAGCTGGTCTATACCAAGATCAGTGAATCATGGGTGATAGGCTGCAGTTAGCATCTGCTTTTTAAGTCATGCAGTAAAGCTTAGAAGATCTGTGTCAGTGAGGGAGTAGGATCCGAACCCTGATGAGACAATGGATACAGCCACATGATGGTGAGGGCATTAGGATCCGTGCTGGGCCGTGGAGGAAACAATTCTGTGCAAGCAATAGCTACTTCTAAAGATATTAAAAAAAAATTTTCCATGACTAACTAAAACATTCATCTGGGGTGGTAACTATCTATGCCTGGCTCTTGCAGGCAGCCAGAGAAATGTCCTTAGGTCTTCAATGCAGCTGTGAAATGAAAACTTTCTCCTTACAGATGATACATCCCCCTTACTGGTTACAGCTTAGTTGCCACTGTCAAGCACATACTAATTATTCCTCTATTTTTTCCTTTTTAGCACCTGCAAGAAGCTTTCCCTTACATAAGCAGCTCTTTACTGACCAGTAGTTTGTTATCGATTTCTGTATTCAATAAAACCTGTGGTAAATGGGGGCATCAAATTACTCTAGAGGTCTCAGTTTTAAAAATGGAAGTGAAAACAGGACACTGATGTGTTTTGTTAACACACTCATAGTAGCGGGAGAAACTTTGTTGGGGGACTGCCTGAAATTTGCCTGGTTTGGTTGCAAATAATGTCAGTTGCTTGTGCAAGTACACGTGAGAGTAATGATGTGAGTACATGTGTCTATGCACATATAGGAAGTAAAGCTTTTCCTCCTAAGAGAAATGGAAGAGAATTCTTATTTGATGCCCAAGTCCATTCATTCTCATTTGGATGAAAATTAATTGTAAGGCCATAATGTGACATTCATTAGGTAGAATATTTGGAATAGTCCTGCAAGGTATGGTGAGACCGGTCACAAAACATGATGTGGGTAAGAATTCATGAGTAAATTTAGTTTGGATCTGTAGAGATTGGTAGGGCTTTCAGGAAATGTCTCTGCCAGTGACTGCCTCAGAATTAATGTTTCTGTGAGCTGAATGCCTGGGGATGGGATCTTTGGACACACAAAAACTGTCCAAAGATATGTGAAATGGTGGGACATCCGGGTTTTCCATACTGAAGTCAATGACCTTAACTTCTGAGAAGATTCTGGGATTTTTGCAGACAATCCTCTTGAAGTTAAGCATCCTTTCCTAATAATGTATACAATATTTTGTTTACACACAGATTGCCTTGACCTACAACAAGCATGAAGGTACATTAGCTTTAGAGCAGGCTATAGTGGTTATAACTTAATTAGTGAGGGTGCGATCTAGCATGAGAAGGAAAGTGGAGGTAGGTTTGGTCACTGTGAAAGTAAATAGGATACCAGTCCCTTTTGTACACTGGGTAAAATGAGGTCTCTCCTCAAGTTTCCTTTCAATATGATTCACAGTCCAAAGCCTCTCTAAGTGCATCTGGGCTGTACTTGGTTTTCAGTATAATTTAGTTTTCCTTTCAAACAGGGAGATGAAATCTGGGTCAGGTACTGTAGATGCAACCAAGCAATCCGCTCAATGGGGGAAGTCAACTGCAGGATTGGGCTGTCTCTAGAGGCTTCCTTGAATGCATGTTCCAGTAACATTAAGGCTGGAGAAAGAAAAAAAAAGTCATTGCTTTACCATCTGCTTGGTTTCTTCCCTTTTAGTGCTATAATAAATAGATATGTGGTTCCTGAATTTCCCTCCATGCTTAGGGAAGTCACGACAAATTGCATTTGAGCTCTGTGGAATTGCGTGGGGGTAGGGCCGGAAAAATGAGATATTTTTCTTTCTGTCTGCTCTAGACCCTCTGTAATTCTCTGGATAGAGGTTAGGGAACAAGCCATAGTGACCTGCTCTTGCTATTACTTCTCTGTTGTCCACAAAGAGAGCTGTCATGGCTGTTCTGTGAGTACAACAGTATGAGCTTTGTATATCAACTGTCTTCTCCCGTTGTAGATATATTAAATAAACAGGATTAAATGAAGGCCATGATTTATCCCAGTGGGTGTGAAAAGCGCCTAGCAGAGTGCTATTGGAATAATGACACCACTAAGAACCAGTCCTGTCCAATGCCTCTGAACAGTGACAGTGACAGTAGTGAGCCGGAGATTGTATGAGCACTTCTCTCTCACCATTCCTTACCCAGTTACCCACACCAGATGCTTAGTGGCCATCTTTCCTCTCCAGGCAGTTGCATTTCCACATACCCCAGAGGTTTCCCTGTGGCAGATAGTTCCCAATGGAGCAGTTCCTGGTGCTGTGTGAGGAGCCACAGGGATCACAGTTTCTGATATCTGCCCATAATGCCAGTCTCCAGCT
Source organism: Upupa epops (assembly GCA_013397515.1). Lineage (NCBI taxonomy): Eukaryota > Metazoa > Chordata > Aves > Bucerotiformes > Upupidae > Upupa > Upupa epops. The sequence continues at coordinate 617,955 of VZRI01010544.1, read as the reverse complement.
GTGCATACAGCTGTACTGTGGCTCAGCCCTGGAACAGCCTCTGCTGTTTGAAGTTGAGCTGTAATGCCATATGAGAAAGGCAGAACGAGGATGAACAGGAAGAAAAGTTTTTTCAGACAACTTTTCTGTGAGACACTGCAGTTTTAGAGATCTTCTTCTCTAGGCTTGTGAATGGCACTGTGCCTGCACTGTCACTCCAAGTTGGGATTTGAGTACACTGAGTGTACCGAGTACATATTTGAGTATACTGATTGCAGTTATTCCCTGCAATACGCCCCATTTAGGTGCTGGCTTTGGCTTTGCACCAGTTCCTCAAAGGAGAAGGAGAGGAAATGGGGATGGACTGGATGAGACTGGGCTCTAGCTGAACCCTGTCTCTATGGAGAGTAGGGATGCAACATGCTGAATTACTGCCTTTCCTGGGCACATACGGTGGAGGCACAAGAAGCAAAATTAAAGCCCATCTGAAGCTATAAAACTGAACTAGGCAGGCCTGATAGGGAGTACGAAATGGTACTGGTTGTTGTGGCGGACTACTGAGGAACTACAGGGATTAAGCTGCCCTCTCAGCACATTTTGAACCCTGTATTTCCAGGGTTTACCTTGGCGGTATCTGGGGCCTGGGGAAGAATTGAGGATAGAGTATCATAGCCCAACTACTCTTTCCATTCCCAGGAAGGGCCCCAATCAGCCGTGGGAAAGGGAAAGGTCTGGGGTTCTCATGGCAGCTCCACTGCTGTATTGTTGGTCCTACTGACCTGGGGACTATGTCTAGCTCCCACTGATGTACCTTCTTCCCCTGGAGACTGCAATGAAGGTAGAGAAACAGGACACAGCACTTTGTCTTAAGAAATGCCTGTGCTTAGCCCAATACCTGCACAGAAGTGGGGACGAGAAGTGGGGTTTGTGTCCTGGTACTGCCACAAGCTCTGTAGCCTCAGTACGCTCTAACTACCACCCTGGAGAGTGTGCAGATTCTCTGTCTTCCTTGAATGAACAGGGACCTTGAGTCTTTGGGGCCATTTGTCATTTTTTATGAACACACCAATTCACTTAAAATTCTCCCACACTCTTTTTCCCCCGACTCTCACTCAGGCCGTTTAGTTGGTTGTGGCATACTTCCGTTAGTGCTCTGTTGGGCTGGTGATGTATGATGACTTGTTTAAGAACAAGTCTACTAATCTGTAGTTAAGAATTTTTGACACAGGTTGCTGAAAAGGCAAAAATATGTATTTCAGGGTGAAGTTCTGCTCTTGGAATCCAGCCTTTACACTCATGTTGCAGGATGGGATTTTTGGTCTGTGTCTCTGCATTAGTTATTTGAACAACGCTGGGTGTTTGGCTGCTTTTTTTTTCCTGCTCAGTTAATTATAGTTTGGCAATCATGCTTTGTGATGATGGGAGCAGTTTTGCATATAATAGATGTACTCAGGTAATTACCTTGTCTATTTAAAAAGGCCTCACAGACACATAAATCTTCTTTTCTCATTTTTTTGACCCTTTCTGAGAGGACGGGAGGAGCGGAACACTGAACCAACAGTGCCCTAATGCACATTGCACACAGACACCCACAGAGAAGCAGGTCGTGCTCTCTCCTGTGGTATGGTGGCACAGTCTATCCTGGGATTCCCACCCTACAGCATCTTTGTGCTACAACTGTGCTAAGTAATAGCAAAATCTGTTAATGGGCTATGCTTGGCGCTTTTATGGTACAAACCTGTCAGGCTCCATTTCCCTACCACACATGCTGTGCTGTTTTACACGTTTCTCATGCTTTGGGTGAGAAAAGTCTTCCTTTTGCTCTCAGTTTCAGCTGGAGAATTACTGCTTGGTTGGCAGCTACCTGCTGGCACAGGGCAGCCCTGTGACATAGAGGGGATGAGACCACCCGTAGCAAGAAGCACTCTTGGCTGCCACTTGACCTGGTGTCAGCAGGGCCATGAATACAAGGGTTTGGGTCTGCAGACGTTAAATGAGGTCAAGCTGTATGCTGCTCCTGCTGAATGACTGCTCTGTTGCTGGTGAAGGGAAATTGCTCCAGATTGGATTTAAAGATGAGCGAGCTCCTTACTGCTGTTAGGAAGGAGAGTTTCCATGGCTGAGGTTATCTTTGAGAGGGCTGACCTGCACTGGCAGGGGCTCATATCCAGGCACATTATCTCATGGGTAAAAGCACATATTCGCAGATGGTGCTTTAATGCAGCACCTTGTTTTTAAATATGTTGAAGTGTATGTGAGTGTTATCAAACGAGTGAACCAACCACAAAAGCTTCTGAATGTAGTATGGAGTTCTATACGTATAAGCATAGATCCCCAATTTTAAGTGGGACTGGGAGGAATTGTTGGCTGGATTTTCTTTATGATTTCTAGTCTCAAAGTCTTGTTAGGAAATGACCTCAATTATGAGAGGTCATTTCTCAATAAGCGATTATGCATCTGATTAATTTATTGCAGTTCAGCAATTTGCCGTGGATCAGCTGGAACATGGAGACTTGTGTGTCTCTGTCCCTAAGCTTATACATGGGGCTAGAATAATATGTATTTACATTAATTTTCAAATGTTCTGGGATTTTCATAGAATTACTCACATTCTGGCTAAGCCCATGCCATTACTGTACTGTGACTCTAGTACAGAGGTGAAGCCATGACCCAGCAATATTTCCTAAAGGTGGTAGTGCTGCTGTCTTAGTTAACCTTCCCTGGAAGATGTTTCTCAAGCCATATCTTATTAACAGATAAGGTTGCTCCCATTTGTTAGACATTTCATTCTTGGTTTCATGAACTCTCTGTCCTGAGAAATTCTTGGCTATTTATAGAGCAAGATTTTTACTCCCATTAATTTTGTTTTTCTAAATGCCACCAGCTTTCAATATGCCTTTCAGTGTCTAAGAGAAATGTTTCTAATTTCACTAACTTTGTTTTGATGATTCTTCTTTTGCGTCTACGATGTGCACTGAAATACCTCATGTCTTCTTGTGCAGGGCCATTCTGGGAGAGTTCTGCAGTAGATGAGTGACGAAGATATTTCTTGTACAGTTCTGCTGTATTTGGGATCTCTTCCTAACCTTGTCTCTAACTCAGTTGACTTCAAGAAGTTCCTGTGGTTTTTTGAGTCTAAGAACTAGTTAATTTTTTCGAAGACTGTCTCTTACATATGGTTTCTTTGCAGAAGGCGAAATTTCGCTTTGCTCTCCCTGAATTTCTCATACACAATCAGAAAATTGTGTATGAGAAACCCCGCCCCAACTCCTCAGGATTTGCTTCTCCATTATAAGGGCTAAAACAGTTGGTTCCTCATGAAGTGTTTAGGCTTCATGTGATGTATCTGCCTGCAATCCCGCAGGGTGGGAAGTTCTGGGGTTTATAAACTCCAGTCTGTCTTGCTGCAGGTCTCCAAGATATGATTACTCTAGTTACGTTCCCTGTGCAAAAGAACCTGCATTTCTCAGTAGAAAAGTGCTTACCCTTGTTTTAAGCCAAGATGTTGTACTTGTATTGAAATGCCATCAGTGAAACATGGGTCAGAAGAGACTTCTTAGGTTATCCTGTAATTTCCCACTTCACCTTCTGAAGTGGCCATTACTGGATATGATAAAAGTGAGGAGATGCTTTTCTGTTACCTTTGCTCCTTTTCACAGAACCATAGAATTGCCAAGGCTGGAAAAGACCATCAAGATCGTAGTCCAACTCTTAACCCAACACAGACAAATTTTTGCCATGTTACCTTCAGCAATCAGAGGAGCCAAGTGAGGCTGCTTTATTCATTAACAAGCAAGAGAATGGGGAAAACTCAGGTAGGCTGATTCTGAGACTTGGAGCAGCTGTAGTTATTCAAGTAGGGTTAGAATCATAAGGGATCGGAAGGGACCTCGAAAAATCATCTAGTCCAATCCCCCTGCCACAGCAGGATCACCCAGACCAAGTCCAGGTGGGTTTCAAATGTCTCCAGAGAAGGAGACTCCACAACCCCCCTGGCAGCTCCCTCCAGTGCCCCGTCACCCTCTTTGGGAAGAAGTTAGAGAATCAGTCAGGGTTGGAAGGGACCACAGGATCATCCAGTTCCAAGTCCCCATTCCAGCTGTCCTCCCTTCCACTCCTGTAGAGTTTCCTTTTGTGTGACAGCATGTCTAGGAGCTCCTTGCTCTGCCAGGTGTGCCTCCTTGCATTCTTCCCTGCTTTTCTCCTTGTTGGTATACATTGCTTCTGGACACAGAAGTGGTGATTCTTGAATACTAACCAGCTGTCCTGGGCCCCTCTTTCCTCAAGGGCTCCATCCCATGATGCTTTGGCCAGCAAATCCCTGTAAAATATGGATCATCTTCTTTTGAGCTTCTTCAGGCTTTCTGCAAGTGAGAATCAATTTGAAGTGTTGCTGACTTTTTAAATTGGTCCTCTGATAGTGGTCATACCAGTTTTTACTGTGAGTTGAGTAGAGTTAAGACAGGACATCCAGTGGAAAGGTTTTAGGATTTGATCCCAGTTGGCAATTTAAACATCCACATCCCCGCAGTGTCAGAAATCACTGACATAAAAAGTGCTGCCTATGGCTTTCAGCTCCTCTTTTTGGACTGAATGGCAGAGAAAAAGCACACATGTGTATGAGGTTGTGAGGACTAAGCAGAGAAAGGCTTGAGCTCCCTCATGGAGAAGACTCCCAAGGACTTGTTCAGTCAAGTCAGTAGGATGGCCTTTTCTGCTGTAGGAAATGAACGCTCCTGTGGTTATTGCTCTTCTTTTTTTTTTATTGTGTGTGAAGCAGAAGCCAGGTCAATTAGTGGGAGCAGGCTGGCAGCCTGCTGGGAAATCTGCAAAGCTAAAACCAGTGTTAGGAGAGTACTTAGACAAATTGCTGAATCTGCGCTCATTAACATATAACAAAAAATGCTTAAGCTGACTTTGGGCATAATATACTCCAGGGACTTGCTAAATAACATAAACTCTAGGATTTCACAAACTCTCTCGCTCTCTCTCTCTGACACAAAGATGACTGTGAAGATACCAAGTGGACTATATTATTAAAGTTCATTGTTGCTTAGTCTAGCTTGTATTTCTTGAATTGAAAGAGAAGAAGAAACTTCAGGACCTTTTAGTTTATGAATTTCACATTTCAGAGGCTCAACATCTATTTTCTGAAGTAAAATCTTGAATTTGAAGGAAAGTATGTGACCAAACAGGGAGAAACTGAGTCAGGATTTGCAAAAAGTCGTTTGAGGACATCACAAAGCTAGTGACAGACTCAATGGATTTCAGTTTCCAGTACAATTTTATGGAGCAAAGAAATATGAATAGTTCAGAAATGTATGAATTTTCTGCATTATTATTTCATCTAACATGTATCCAAGCATCTTCTAGAGCTTTCCTCAACAAACAAGAAAACAGACATGGATGGTCTGAGGGCTGCACATACAGTTCACTCATGCTGGAAATTAGATGTCTCAGCTGTTAGCATAAAGCTGTGTCCAGTGCAATAAGCCCATCTTTTTTTCCTAGGAAGGGGTATCCTCATCTGACTGTGAGCATCGTTGTCAAGGACATTTTACAGGTGGAGTGGTCTATCTGCTGCTGTGGTTCTTAGGAATGAATCAACCACCATAGAATTGTCTAGATTGGAGAGACTAAGATCAAGTTCAACTATTAATTGAATTCTTCCAAGCCCACCAGTAAATAATGTCAGCAAGCACCATATCTACAGGACTTTTAAACACATACAGATGTAGTGATTCAACCACTTTTCTGCACTGCCTGTTCCAATGCTTGATGACCCTTTTAACGAATTAATGTGTTTCTAACTTCTAGCCTAAACTTCCCCTAGAACAACTTGAGGCCATTTCCTCTTGTCCTATCACTTATACTTGTGAGAAGAGACCAACACCCACATCTCTGCAGCCTGCTCCTCTCTGTTAATTGTAGGTAGTGAAATAAGGTCTTCCCTCAGCCTCCTCCTCGTTTGACTGAAAGGTCTCACCCAGCTCCCTCAGCTGCACCTCATAAGGCTTGTTCTCCAGGTGCCTTGCTACCCTTATTTGGATCATGGTTTTATTATGTTGAGCAGTGCCTGGAAGTGTTTATAAAGCATGCAACTTTTTTTCAGGCCAGCAAATGACCAGCAGGGAGAGGGAGGTTATCCTCTTCCTGTATTTGGCTCTGGTTAGACCACACCTGGAGTATTGTGTTCAGTTCTGGGCCCCTCAGTTTAGGAAGTATGTTGGGGTGCTGGAATGAGTCCACAGAAAAGCAACTAGAAGGGTAAAGGGCCTGGAAGGTCAGCCCTATGAGGAGAGGCTGATGGAGCTGGGCCTGTTTAGCCTGGAAAAGAGGAGACTCAGGGGTGACCTTATCGCTGTCTGTAACTACCTAGAAGGTGGTTATGGTCAGGCGGGGGTCGGTCTCTTCTCCCTGGACACTGGAGACAGGACAAGGGGTCACAGTCCTAAGCGCCATAGCGTGAGGTTTAGACTTGACATTAGGAAAAGGTTTTTCACTGACAGAGTGATCCGGTTTTGGAACGGTCTGCCCACAGAGGTGGTCAAGTCACTGTCTCGGGAGGTGTTTAAAGTTAGGCTGGATGAGGTGCTGAATGGCATGATCTAGATGTTAGATGTTTATGGTTGGTTTTAGGTTGGACTGGATGATCTTTAAGGTCTTTTCCAGCCTCATCATTACTGTGATAAAGCTGGGAAAGTCTATGTATTGAGATGATTCCTTACCATCAGCATCCTACAAATGCTGTCTTGCAGTTAGCTTCTGTGGCTATTAAAACCAAAAACAAAAAAAGGAAAAGCATGCAAAGGAGGGTTTCTAAGGTAAGAAACAGACCACAGACCTTGCTTTCCAAAACATGGTTAAAATACTTCATAACACACTGATCCAGGCTTAATGAATGTTCTCATTTCTTTTGTGCTCATTTCTCTTGTAGTCTCACCTCTACTACTTAGATGATGATATGAGACCTTGTCAGGAAAGAGGATCACACAGCTGTCAGAAGTCACCATCAGTATCCTGATCACTGTGATGGGTTGTGGTTCTGGAGGCAAAGACGTAACAGGTGTGTGCCTTCATTTTGGTCTTCAAAGTAAACAAAACATGTATGAAATACTGTTTACAGGCTTGCAATTTTATCTTATTTCAGTTATGTGAGATACAGGAAAACCCCTCTGCCCTTTATGTTACACATGAGGAATGATAAAATTCCTGCTCATGATCAAGAGAGATGTTTGTCTGGTTTGTTTCCCAATAAACCCTTAAAATAGCAAATGTTTTCATCTGCCTGCTATATCTCTATGTAAAGACATGTGTGCGTGTTGGTTTTTAGAGCTGAGCAAGTAATTGGAAACAAATAATTTATTTAGCATGTTTTCCTTCAGCTGCATCTACAAAGAAACACAGTGTAATTTGGAACAGGCTTCCCAATGCAGAGAACCTTTGAGTAAGACTGATAAAAGTTGCCAACAAGTAATTCTTGAAGAAAGCGTCCTTATTCTTTAAAAGTCACAGAAAGAAAATGTGTTTTCTGTTTTTCTTCCTTCTATAATAAACTCTTCAAAAAATTATTAATTGTCAGAAGCATCAGGGTAGAGGAGTGGGAAGTGTTTTTTTCCAAAGGTTGAGGCAAGGATCTGACCCAAGTCCATAATGAAACCTCAGACAATTTCTGGAATTTCTGGGGCTTCAGGATAGGATTTGGATCTCTGCTGCACAGTTATCTACCTGCATGTATAGTGAGGATGTGACCTAGTGCAGAATAGTGCTTCTCTTTAGTAAAGCACAACCCAGACAAACACCTCCCAAAATACTAGGTTAGTTATAGACCTGAGAAGGAATATATTTGGAAAGAAGTCTTATATCATTGGTGCCTAGTGATACAAAGCCAGCAAATTTTTTTGTAGCTATTCCATTTTATATTCGGAACTAAGGCTCCATCCCCCACCAATATCTGCTGTTCTTTGATCAGGACCACTCTCCTGTTTCACTGCCAACAGCTGTTGCAGGAACCATTGATGCCTGGTGTTACTGAGACATCAAATGTTGTGTTCAACAGTAAATGCACAGGCTGAATGTGATTGTTAATTCATTGTCTCTCCTTGTTTTCAGCTTCCTGTGTGTTGACTTTGCCTGGTCATGGCCCTTTTCATCTAAAAGGTACTGGTTCATTACAACAGGATAAAATATACATATTTATACGTTTAGGAAGTAGCTTAGCACCGAGTACGTTTTTTGCATCTCACGGAAAGTTAATGGCTATGAACTCCATTGTCTGAAAAATTTATTTGGAGTGGTGATTATGATAATGTCTCATGGGGTGCATTTGTCATTCGTGCTTCTGAAGTACGCCCTGTGGAAAACAAAGGTTGACATATCTGTTTCCCTGTTCAATTAGCAGCATTATCTGCTCTTAAAATATTAATCTTCCAAACTAAGCTGCAAAAGAATTTGTGGAAAGAAGACAGCCCAGGGCTACAGAGATGCAGGAATGCAAGATCTCTTTGTAATGGCACTATAATCCAGAATGAAAGCACTTTTAACATGAAGTGTGCTGCAGTTCTTTGATACTTTTTGTCTTGGGATTGCAAAGCATCTCACAAGCCTCAAACCAGTGCTCATGTTTCCCTTATTGTTACAAAGCCACATAGAGACAAATGATTTATTCCAGATGGCTGGGAGGATCAGAGCAACCAGGAAGAGTATAGTCAAATATCCTCCTTCATCAAACTCACTTGAATTGTGGTCCCTGCTTGAAAATACGCCTACTCCTACATTTCATCCTAACCTGATATTTATCCCTTCCGTATGTGGGACTTTCTGGCTAGATTATTCAGCTGGTTTTCCAAACTTGGCTATTACAGAAGGTATCAAGGAATCATGGACCCTTGTATGGCTGCCCTCAGTTGGGACAGTGTTGGGACTTGAGGGTGTAGCACTTTGAAAATTAGATTGGTCTCATACATAAGCAAACTTAGAAGTATGTTTCTTATGTTAACACTGTTATAAATGAGTTTAATCATCTTAGGCATTGCTTGAGTTTGTCCTGTGAGCCCCAGACATGAGGGAGCTGCAGTTTACATGGACACATACAGCTGGTAGGTGAAAGCAGTATTATGTGATTCAGGTTGTCTGAATCCTCACGCTTTTATGTCTGGTGGAAATGTGTCCTCACTTCAGGAGTGACTGGCAGTGACTCTTTCAGCATCTGAAGAGGCAGACAATGCCAAAATCAAGAGGCAGGAACTGAACTTCAGATACCATTCTATAGTTTTATTTGGTGGATATGTGGCTTTGCTGAAAGTAGTGTCTCAGTGCTGGCCGAGAGAGTCCTTTTGTCTCCTTATATTCCTCCATCTTTTATCTGTTTTCTTAGCCAAGGAAAGTGTTGAGGGCCAGGAACGTTTTTTTTGTTCTTCCTTTGCAAATTATCTGATAAGAGCATAGATTATGAATGAGCCCTCAGGGCATTGCTGCAACATCATCACTGATAAATAATTACAATAATAATGAGGATGGCATCTGTTAGTAGAGATACTAATAGAGTTCTAGTAAGATTCACAACTGCACGATGCTTTTTAATCAGAATTAGTGATGTATGTTGAAATATGTTATAACAGGAAGCCATAGATCCAGCAGGTGGGTATCTAACGGAGTCTTAGATATTTCACCAAGTTAAGTTCGGGCCAAAGGTAGTTAGTTACCATATAGATAATGAAAGCTGCATTTTCCTTTAGGGGAAACTCCATCCATCCATCTATCCATCCAATCTAGCTATCATCTATCTATATAATTATTTGAGTGTTATAATGGACAAGTAAATATGTTATTTATCACTTTTCTAAATTTGTGTGTATGTATCAAGAATAAAATGTTTAGGCATGTTACCACAGTGTCATCATCTTAAAATACAGAAACAAACATTGCCCTGAAAATGCTGCTAGCAGATGCCATGAACTAAGCAAGTAACAGGATTTTCTATGTTGAAGCAATCATTACTAAGTAGTGAAAGTTTATAGTAATAAATACAAAACCACAGACAGCTCATTACTTAGTATGATAAGAAGATACAACAAGTTTTTACCTTGTTCTAAAATCTTCAGTTATTTTGTGAAAATGTTCAAGCTCCGTTTGGGGAGACTGACCTAGCAGCTCTTCCCTTATATAAAAGGGAATGCAGCTCCATCTTCACCTCTTCTAGAAAAACTGCTCCTGTGTGGCCCCTTCCAGAGTGGCAACTGCTGGGGACATTAGTGAGATCAGAAGGCTCTGAATTCCTTTGGATATTGTTCTGTACAAGGGTGGTCACCGGCCAGTGTATGTAGATCCCCATCACTAAGGACTTGCCTCAGAGCTCTGTCCAGGAAATCACCTTCTCTCTGCTATAGTGGTGCATGTGCCAGGTCCCGGTGCTGCTGTCTGCAGTCACGGCTTTGCTGTCTCCTGCACTGGGATCCCCTCTTAGTACCAGAGACTAGGAAGATGATGGATGTGGGTCATTTTGCAGGGAATGATACTTGCTGAGATGCAGAGAGCTGGAACAGATGAAGTGGTGGTTCATGGTTAAAAAGCAGACATTGCTGAAATAATCAGCCTCAGCAGTCACTGTGAGTTTCCTGCATGCTGAGGATTTTAGGGGGTTGAGGACAGCCCAAGAACAATGAAGAGGAGGTATCTTTCCATGGTAGAAAGATCTTCATGGTTTGTCTGGAAAAGTCTAAGAGAAAGGGAAATATATTGAAAAAGGAAGGACTACCCGGTAGCAGTATCTGAGCCAAATTTTATTGCTGTGCAATACCATTAAAGAGCAGTATCAGCATCAGTGGAAGGTGATAGAGAAGGGACTGCTTGTGATTGATTCACCCTTCTCCGCTAAGGGATCTGTCTCTTGGTGTTGAAAGGAGAACACAAGGATGAAACATCAATTGCTCCTCCTCTCCTTTGTCCTCTGGGCTATGCATGTAGTAACTTCTAGTTTCTGGTAGGTCTTCCCTCTCAGTACAGAGACTAGTTCATCGAAGGATCATTATGCCTCTCTGCTAATGTGCAATCATGAGTTTCTTGATGCAAATCTCCTTGAATCCCTCCCTGAGTTTGTTATGATCATTGCTCTTCGGACATCCCATCTATTATGACACTATTTATTTAGTGAGGGCTTCTTTTTATCTAAAAAGAAAGAAAATTATTCCACTCTGCTCATGTTCCAGATGGTTCTTGTAATTAGTTTATTACTTTTGCAGATGTTGTATGGAAACTTCAGCATGTAAGGCAACAATGGGGAGACGAAGCTTATGAAAGTTTTCAGTTGATTATTCACAATGCGGAAATAAATGTATTCTGTGCTTCAACTAAGTGCAATGCAAAATGCAAAGCATGTATCCAGAGCGTTTGATTCCAAACACTGTGTGCTGTATAAAAGTCTCTGGCTTCAGGTCATGTTCTTGTCCCTTGCTTCTATACACAGGAGGCAGGGAAAAGCCAATGTCTTTTCTGCCCAAGACTAGGGTCTTGGGTCAACTAGGGTCATGATCAAGAGTAAGACTGCAGAGTACCATTTTTAGTCCCTAGGTTAATACAGTTTTTCTCCCTTACATGGATCTTTTCTCCTCCTGCTCCAGTTGCCAGAAACAAAAGATGTCCCTATTTGGTTTTGATGTCTTCTTTCTTATACTTGACTGGTTTTTACAGCAGCTGCACTGCAGAAACAAACCTTCCTGCCCTCCGTTCATATGGTAATGAGATGATCACTTATTTACTAATTTTCTGGGATGGCAGTTATTTCATTAAGGGCAATTATTCATTTGCCTTTTGGATTTAGATTGCAATTTAAAAAAAGAAAAAAAGAAGACACTTGGGAGAACCTCTTTAGCATTGAAAAACAACACTTCCCTCTGAAGAATGCCAGTACCCATTTATAAGCCATCCTGGTTAGGTTTTAGCATTAATACCCTTGGCTGAAAAGGCTTGGTGATTAATAGCATCGACTGGCTAGTTAAATACATGATCAACCTGGGACCAGTCATGCTTCTCCAGTAACAACAGTAATTGACAGAATGTTCAGCAAATAAAACTAGCTTAATGCCCTTCTAATATATAATTAAAATTCCTGTAACTCCTTCCCCTGTGGAGGATACAGTGCCCCCACAGAAATGCCAACTGTTTTAGTGAAAAAAAAAAGCTTCATATCAAAAAGCCCCGATTTGGGTTTTAGAAGCCTCCCTCCCCCTCCACCCCATAAATAGCCACAGCAGTAGTTTTGTATTCAGAGGTGCCAGCAAACACAAGACCATTTACATTTATGGTTGATCCCACACATTGTGCCTGCAAACAGGAGGCGATGTATATTTAAAGAGCTGCTCATGGGTGTCCTCCCTTTCTGCCTGAGATGGATCCTGCCTACAGCTCAGGGACATCAATTATTTACTGCCAAACAAAAAGTGAGAGTGTTTAGCAACACCACCTTGTTGATGTGAGTGCAGGTGAGAAAATTCACCCTCTCATGTACAGCCTCTCCCTTTCCTGCTGGACTGGTCTGTGCTAGCCAGCGCTGAGCATACGTGTTGCAGGGTTCTGTAGAACCTGTCAATGCCAGGCAGTGCAGAGATTCTCCTCCTTATGTGCAAGACAGCTTCGTGTTCTTTAAAATTATTGTCTTGCCTTTACTCTGCTTCCAACCCTTCTTCAAGCACATCCTAGAGGGGATTTGTACATGTGAATATAGCTCAGGTCTTGATCTTCAAGTGCTGTGCAGCGTCTTGGTCCAGATCTTTCGCTGTCCATGAAATCAGAAGCAGAGGGGAAGTATTGACCCTGGATTTGTACCTTACAATGAGCTGCCAGAGACAGCTGGAGAACAAAGCAGTGTGATAATCTCTTTTCCCCTTCCATTGGCAGCACAGAATTAAGTAGTATTGCTTCCCCAATATCACTGACAATGCTGCAGATATTAGTCAGGGTGGGCTACCCACCAAAGTGTTTGCTTTATACACGTTATAGGTTATTAACCTTTCCATCAGTGCCGGAGCCGTTGGAAAGTATCTGCGTGTTCACTGCTTTTACAGAGGGTATAGTATAAAAACCCAAAACTCCATAAAAATCAGGCCAGGTTCAACTGCAGTATAGTCTTGCTGCTAGTGAAAAGGCCAAAGGAGAGGATCTTCCTGTGCAAAAGCACAAAACAGGAATTTTGATGCTATCCTTTGCAAGGTCCTTCTTTGTACATTGGAGAGGTATGGATTTGATGGGTGGGCTGTTTGGTAGGTAAGAAATTGGTTGGATGGTCACCTCCAGAAAGCAGTGGGTAATGGCTTGATGTTCATACCAAAAGCAAAACTGTAATGAAAGCAGTGATAGCACATGGCTTCTAGTGTGGAAGTGGACAAAGGCGCAGGAGCAAAGGGTCTAAAATTTGTGCAAAATTGCAATAATGCATGAGTCTGGTCCCAAAACCTTTCTAGTCTTTGGATAGAAAAGGGGGATGTCTCTCATAACACTTTTTTTCAAATTGGTACCACTTTTCAGACTGTCTGTAGGTTGCCCATGGATTATTTCCAAGTGTTGGAATTTATCTGATGTTTTACAAGTTTGACCGCCTGTTCCTCTAGAGGTAAAATGGACTCAAGTGGGAACAACTGCCTTCTCATTTATTGGAGTGTACTGGGAGGACAGGAGTAAATACAATGAAAATAAATTTCTGGAATAATGGAAAGTGAAAAATTTGATTTCATGCAGTGATCAGCTCACTAGGACTTTGAGTTCCTGTCAAATCTTTATGTTGCACAAGAAGAAAAAAAGGTTTTATTTATATATGTACCCATTCAAAAACAACATCAACATTACAAAAGAAGTCTCCATTTTATGCCAATTCCAAACTCAAACAATCCTTTTCCCCCCTCTTTTTCATTTCCTGGCTGATGTTTGGGTGCTTTGTGCAGCCCAGTTACAGATCTGGTAACTGTTCCAACGTGTGGTTCTTATAATAAGCCAATCTCTAGTACTAGGCTGCTCCTTTTTTTCTCATGTGTTTGTTTTCAACTTGTTTTAACTTTGTCAGTTACCAAAAGGCAAAAAAAAAGTCTCCAAGAAACTTTGTTGTCAATTTGCAATTTCTGTTATTACGAGCGTCATGATTTGGTTGGAAAGAGGAGCAAAGGGTCTATTGCTGCAGAACCAGATATGAGACTCATGTGGAAACACTTTTCAGGAAATGCTTCTTCATGATCCAAATCAAAACAGCAGGACAGAAGAGCCATAGAGGGAACAGAGGGACAAGACACTTTTGTAGCAATGCTTTTCATGCAATCAAACTATGGTTTAGAATGTTTAGCATCTTGTACTGTGATCTAATATGTCCTGGCTTTCACCTCACTGCAGAGTCACTGCCTTAAAGTGATGAAATCTGGTGTATGGTACTAAAGGATTGGTGCTCAGTATCATTCTCAGCTCAGTGTATCTGATTTGCTAGTAATAATTAATTATACAGTACACTACCTCTTTGAGATGGACAAGACTCCTTAAGACTTCTTACCTGTATAGAGTGTTATTCAAGCACCAGATAAGACTTGATTATGAGTCAGATCCATGGCATGCTATTGGTCAAGCCTCCTCTCTACCAATAGAAGAGATTCAACCATTAAGATAATTCAAGACTGGAATTGCTAACACGTTAGGTCAAGGCTGATCTTAAACCTTGAGGAAAACTCACTTGTGTCTAAATTTCATGGCTTCAGTATTGACTTTATGGGCCTTATGATCACCCCATGATATGTGGTTCTATTTTTTGCATTGGACTTGTTTTACAGTTGATGCTTTTCAGTTTACTACCAGGGATTGTATTAGTCTTCACATGGCTCGTGACTGAAAAGTACAGCTCGTTGTCTATAGGTTATATCTTTCTAAGATAAAAAATTGTGACACTTTAAAGTCTGTCTTAATATATGGAGCCTTGTTAAGTGTGATCTATGTCTCCAGTGAGTTGTTTATGTAATTAACTTGAATCAAAAGCATGCAAAATTCAGAAGCAAGTCTGCATATACATTTGAGTATGGAACCAACCAAAAATCTAAGGTTCAGGACACTCTAGGTCAAAACTAGATGTCCTGCTATTTTCTTGGCTGAAGGACAATTCAATTCCCTGCCTCATCTGGGGTAAAATTCTCAGAATCAGGATGTGATCCAACATCTGTAACTAGTATAAAAGGTTGGTGGTTTATGACGCTTTTGGTGTCATGAGCATGGGATCTCCATCAGATCTTATGCTCAGACAGCAGACAGACTTGAACATTCTATCAGGAAAAAATCAAAATAAGGTGATACAACCCTTAAGAGAAAGCAAGGATAGAGATACTGACACAAAATGAAAGCAGAGAGAAGGACCCTAAGTAATGGAGCCAGGTTCTGGTATTTGTATTTTGGAGACATTGTTTTAGAACTTAGGAGGGCGATTTGGTTGTGGACTGATTAAAGCTGAGGTTTGAAAATTGTTTAGTGTTACATATAATTACTTTTCTAACGATATCAGGAAATTATTTAAATGCAAATTAAACTATGCTGCCAGAAGGTAAATGCATAGCACTGAACAGAGCTGCTTTAGAAAACAACATAATTTAAGGAAAATTACCTCCCTTGTCCAGAGAAAGAAAACACTGGTTGTGGAATTAGTGGTACCAATAACGTTGTATCACTGGGATCCACTAAACGTTCTTATTCTCCAGGACTGAGGCTACTATAAAGCTCCTCTGAAATGAGTAACAGTGGTTAACAAATCAGCTCTCAAAGGAGGCTTTTGAATTGAGGCAATTTCCTAAGCCTTCTTGTGAAACAAAGCAAATATCACTGGGAGGGTGGGCAGAACGTTTAGAAGGTTATAAAGCTTAAACATCTGTCCTTTACATTCCCAAAACTTGAGTTTTTCTGTGTGTCATCCAGATTTGTCCGACTTTGTAATAGTGCTATGGATCTGCTTGTCATTTTAACTGAGGAATGCGTACAAACCACCCAGGTCCCACACTGTGCCTCTCTGAGACACTTTGTGGAAGCCATAGGAAGTCCTTCTAGGACCTTCAAAGGAAGAAAAATTAAGAAACCACACCTGAAAAAGAAGAAACTAAATTAACCTGGATTAATGTAGAGAGAACACCACAGTGTACCAGAGGTGGGGAAGAAATATGTTTGGCTTTTGTGAGAGGACTGCACTCTATTGACTCTCCATCTGTCAGGCTTTCCTGGAACTATTACAGGCTGTGCTACTGGCCCAGCAAGAGAGTTGTGCTTGTTTGACAAGTCTAGAGGTTTAACAGTTCTTGTGACAATTGCAGACCTTCCTTTGCTTTCCCCATGGATGTTAAAAAGGAAAAGTTTTTATTGTAAAATTACACATTTAGGGGGTCAAGACTAAGCAACTCTGGTTGGCTTGCTCAGCCTGCTTTTGTACCAGCTTGGGTAGCTCAGTTTTACAAAGCGGGATTTACTCACACAAACAGGCTTGTGAAAGAAAGAACCAATTTATCAGGTAGAAATGGTACAAACCTGTGTGAAGAAGTGACGGTGTTAGTTCCTGTGTGATGATGGTTTTTTGGTCTCTTCTGCTGGAGAAGGTTTTGGTAACAGCTCAGAAATGAGTCTCCCTCCATGTGTCCAGAATGCACCATCAGGGGAAAAATTGGAAAAAGGTTTTAAATCCTTTAGGGAAACTGATTCAGCTCAGTGTTATATAGATATAAATGGTTATATATATAACCATATGCATAACATCTAATGAGGAGCAAAACCAATATTTTGACTACAAACACTTTTCCCAAGGCATACTGGAAACTGCTGTCCCCACACCCCTTTTGATGATGTTCTGAGAGGGGGCACACTGTGGCAAAAACAAATGAAGTCTTCCCTGGGGACTGTCCCACAGACTCTGAGCTTCCGGGAGAGCGAGTGATTTAACACTGCATCTAACACACTTGCGCTCAGTGTTTAGGAGTCAGTCACAGCTGCTGGATATGGGCAGGGAGCCCAGTTTCCAGCTGCTCTGAGAAGAGCTGAAAAACAGTCCCTAGGAAAGGGGGATTCCCCTGCCTGTGGAATTGACACAAGGATGGAAGAAACAAAGCAAGGAAAAATCAGAGTTAACCTTCTTGCCTAAAACTAGCATTTCCACCCCCTTCACCTGTTCAAGGCAGTGGTCAGGTGCATCAGAGACAGGCAGAGAGGTGAAAGGGACTACCATTTTGTTATGTTGATAGTACCCAGCATGGATCCCGTGTTCCCTGATGTGTGCATCCTTGTGCAAGTACATATGGCCAAGTGTTTCTCGGGGGCGGGGCATAAAGCACATAATTGCAAGACACTTTGCACACCTCCCAAGGAGCCTTCTGTGACAGCTGCTGAAAGACAAATAACAGTAGCAATCAACTCCTGGCTAGCAATATTTCAAGCAACCGTGTACCTGGGGAAATTGTTCCTCTGTTGCATGCAGTGGCACTGACTTCCAATAGCAAGAGAACATCTGACCTTGAGGTAGAGATCTTACACTTGAGGTGTAAGTGCGCCTTGCATCAGCATAGGGGTGGATCAGGGACTAGTCTGCCTTTCTCCTTGTTTCCTCATTTTCCCCAGCCTGCACCTGTGTCTCTCTGACACATGAGTACCCAGAGGGGGTGTGAAAGGGGCTATCTTAACTGTGTTTGGAAAACTTCCCATTACTTATTTCTATGGCTTTCGAGAGCCCATTGCAGGCTCACTGCATTAAGAATGCTTTTACCAAGGGGATGAAAACCCCTTGTAAAGAAACAAAGCAATAACTGTTGATCAGGTTAGAGCATCCAGGTGTACACCACATGCAAAAAGCACTTACTGCAGACAAAAGTTTAAGGTAATGTGCTGCATGTATAACAGCCTTGCATTGTTCTGAAGCCTCTTTATGTAACTCTGGCAGCAGAAAGAAGTTTAAAACCATTACTTTGCCTAAAGAGCCTCCTTGAATAGGCCACAAGTGCATGAATGCTTATTCATAGTCGAAATTAAACTGCCTAGCAGAGCCTGTGGGAAGCAGAGGGTGAGACAGAGCTTCTCCAAGGGAATGTGAATTTAGTGCTGGGGGCGGGGGGGTTGAGCTCTGGGGAGGCTCCTGCTGCACTATGATGGGGCAGGCTGCAGGGTTGTGTTTTCACATAAGCATTGCTCTTCTCTTGTTCCCAGAAGATTGTGCTAAAAATGAGACCACCTTACCCTCTGAGAAAGGTTATGTGGGAAATAAAAGGCTGTAATGTAAGGGCATGAGAGCACTCGGTGAAAATCTGTCACCAGTCTGGCCAGGGGAGGTTAGAATCCTGAAGCAGGCATCAGACTTCCTGTGAAATGATGACTTCTGCTGACAAATCAGCTCCTCATTGGAGATATTTTGACAGGCTGGCCCTGGATGCCTGTTTTCACAAGAGTTTTGTTTTTGCTTCTGGCTCTGGCCTGAAAGAGTTGGCAGAGGAAGGTCATGTTTACCTAGTAATATATAATTTACATAATTGGAATTTTAGGGGGACTAATTCAATATGAAATATAGATTGTACTAACAAGTTTGACAAGCTGTCAGGGTGGAGGAAGGGACCCCATCATTTGTCTATCTGTGCAGTGAAACAGTTGTATAAGGCACAGGGCAGGCTGCTGATAAACATGCTGCCCAGGACAGAGGACTAGGTGGAACACTTCAAAGGTACGTTCAAGGGTATTGCTGCTGAGCTGAAATCTTTCTGCCTACACATCTAGGAAACCTTTGTACCTCCATGATTCTCTCTAGCTCCTTGCTTTGATTTTATGCTCATCGTGCTGATTATAGGCTGCTCATTGAAGAGATAGTTAAAAAGCTGCCAAACCAGCCAAACCATGGAGGAATTTGTGTCTAGAGTGAAGCTATAGTTCATATTTCATTATCACCTTTCTTTGCAAGTAAAAAGCAACAGGGGACATGAGAGCTCAGGTGGTTTTTTGCACTGAGCCAGGCATGGCAAGTGAGTGATGTTCATCTAGTGATGATGTGTGAAGTTTGGGTCTGGGGTAGTATCCACACTGCGTAGGACATGTGGTTAAATTATTGTTGCTTATTCGGTGAAGATATACTTTAATGACCTTCACATCTGAGAGGTAAAAAGAAAAAGAAATCAGAGCAATGAGATAAGTCCTCTTAAAAGCCTAATTAAAATACCAAACCTTTGATTTCAGGCAATTAAACGAGACATTTTCTGCCTTTAAATTAAGTGTTCTGAAACTCTTTAAACAGAATATGCTTATGGCTGGAGCTGTCTTCAAGATTATAATAGTCTGGATTAGTAGTGCTTCAGATGTGCACCTCAAAGCAAAACTGACTGAAGAACAGAGGCAGAAATTGCTTCCCAAACACTAATGAGAGCTGAAGATGCTCTGCTGTTGCCTGCCAGCATTAGTGCCTGTTTATGAAGTTGAAGGACATAGGTTAAAATCCCATGGGTAATCTGGAGAAGAAGATTTAATGGTGGTGTTTCTCTGGGGTTAGATGGTGCCTGCAATTTGAAATGGCCACTACTTTCAGAAGCAGTCTGGAAAATGTGCCTTTTTTCCAGCCAAGCCATTCATCTGGTCAGCATAAAACATTCCTCAACATTTGGGTAAGGGCAGAGGGAGAAGATGGAATTGGTTGTCAGCCAAAGCTCAGCTTTGGAAAGCAGCATTTACCTGCCTGTATTAACTCTAATTGCACGTGGTTGGGGCTCTTGCTTTTACACCCTGCCCTAAAATACTGAACAGCAGCAAGCTATGCAATTAAAGAGCTGTCATGCCTTCCAACAGATCTAGCAGCACTTTAGGGATATATGTGAGCCGTGATTTGTACAGTCAGTTAGTAAAAACTTTGTAAAGCCCTTTGGGATTCATCTGAAAGGCACCTCCATAAATGCAAGATCATTCTCATTATCATTAATAATCTTTTATGAGGGACCTTATCAAAACCATTTTGAAAACCCGAGTAAATTATATCTACCAGGTCACATTTATGCACTATTTTATTAAATTTTCAGATGAGGTATTACTTTGAAAGGACAATATTTCCTTATGAAGCCTGAAGTGGGTTTAATCCCTGTGGTCATTTATTTACCTCCATTGTGGTTACATTACAGGATACAGCTGAGGTCGAGGTCCCATTGTGCCGAAAGGCTGCACAAACATGAAAGGAGAGACTTGTGACATTTTGGAAAGCAACATTTAAAGAAACTTGCTGGTTTTACCCATGATGAGATCTGTGCTCTCATGTCCTGTGTGGCACCAACTGGGTTATGTTTGCTGATTGGAATGGGGGATCACATCTCAGCCAGGGTGTCTATACGACTTCTGGGGTGTGAACCAGCCCCAGAGACCCCATGCCCTTCCCCACAGTGTTAGTGCTGGCTGTAGCGCTGCCAGAATGGATAGTATTTTCACAAGAATCACAGAGTACCTCTCCTGCATTAGATCACTGTGGGTTTCCCTTGGCTGTTACTATGCAATTCCTTCCTTCATTTTCAAGGGGATATTTCACCCTGTAAAGTGAGCAGGGCACCTTGTTTGACAGGTTCACTATCTTGTAGTTGTTTCTTTTTTTTCCTACAGCCCAGGCTAGGCACTACCTAGTCAAGGAGATTTACTGCCTTGGTGAACTAGAGGCCACATAGCTCCTTTCTCAGGTCCTCTTTACCTTCCATGGAGTTAAAGTAAATCACTGCTGAAGTCACTCCAATTTCCCACAGAAAGTGGCACAGACAAGGAATCTCTTTAGTTACATCTGTACAAATATCTCAGGCCAAAGGATTTTTTTTTACCTGCTTCAGCATCCTCTGATTTCCAGCCTCCCCCTCTCCCCATAAAGACCCAGGGTGCTGCAGAGGAAAGGCTTGCTTTCATACATCTGATAGTAAGTAACCACAAAGAGTGGTGTCTTCCCGCAGATCCATACATTTGAGTTAATTAGGTACAATAAAGCTGTCACATAACAGCAGTGCTTTCTAAGTTTCACTCATTACATGCCTGGTTGGGGGTTTAATTATTTTCTTCTCTGTTGTATCAGAAATGCCTTGAATTTTTCTCTATAGCCCTATGTCTCTGTGTCTATTTCCTTCCTAGCTTGTCTGTATTTACTTGAGCCTCTGTTCTGTTCTTTGTTCAGATACTCATTTTAGTTTTTAAAAGAATGTTTATTTTCAATAAGGTCTGCTCAGCCATGCAGATTTTATCCTTCCTGTTCTTTCATCTCAAAGAGCCAACTACTGTCCGCTTCTCTAGCACAAGTTCTTAACCAACCTCCAGACTGATTACATTAGCCAAACTAACCCTGGGTACAGCTCCTGGGGCTGGTAGGGGAACAAATTTTCTGTAAGCTGTTTAAGAGTTTCACTATGCCCTTGAGCCTTCTGTTAATCATTTTTCTCATAGTTTTAAAATTTGGCCTTTTAAAGTTCACCCTCAATGCATTACCCCTAGGAGAGTAACCTTCTATTATGATATCAAACCTAATTGCACAGTGATTATGATTACCCAGTGGATTTCTTACTCTCACCTCCCTTAACTCCTGTGCATAATTTAGCACAGAGTTCCTCCAACAAAGGGCTCCCCTGAAAAGAAGTCTTTAAATAATGTCATTTAATTGGCTTTTCAGACCATGGCTTTCTAATCTGGTAGGCAGCAGAGGAGTGAAAGTCCTGGCTCTTCTGCTATTGACTCTACTCCACACAGTCACAACTGGTGTTGTCCCAGTGGTGGTTCTAAGAGAGATCCAGGATGGATCTCCAGCACCTTGTGCTGTCTTCAGTTGTCCCTGAAGCTTACCCTGAAGCAGTGGAATGGTGATGTGGAGAGAAAGAGGAGACCTCCTAAAAATGAGTAAACAGAAAAAGCCTAAGATTTGGAAATGGAAAATCCCTGTGTGTGATAATGGGCAGAGGATAAAATAAGGGATAGAGGCAGTGGGATTCAGTGCACATTTGAAGTGGCTGTTCAGTGACTGCAGCCTTGCAGTGCACAGGCGATACACATTAATATCACTGCACACCCTGCTAAAGCCTCATGGAGCCTGTTCTCTCTGTGCTCACTCTTCTGTTTCTCCCATGACCCTTTACAACCAGCGAGATGGCAGACCAGGTCAATTTGTTTGGTGGTTTCCATGAACAAAGAACAAATGAAGCAATCTGGAGAGTGCATGAAGGCTGCGATAGCTCCTGGTGAGAGCGCTAGGTCATTAAAAAAATGTTTACCCTTCGAGGGCTTCTGGAAACACAGTGGGAATATTGAGGTCTGAGAACATAACAGAGGTAAATACTCTGTTCGTTTTATAT
Source organism: Upupa epops (assembly GCA_013397515.1). Taxonomy (NCBI): domain Eukaryota; kingdom Metazoa; phylum Chordata; class Aves; order Bucerotiformes; family Upupidae; genus Upupa; species Upupa epops. Next base: position 595,657 of record VZRI01010544.1, on the reverse strand, counting down.
GTCTGAGTTGAAGTCCTTTAGCTGAGGGTCAGACAACACTGTCATGTATATCAGTTAGCAGAAAATGAAATTCATGTAACAAAAAAAAATTAGCACTTTTTTTCTTTTAAAGAACCTATGATAGCTGTGAAGAGATGAAGGAAATGAGTGCTAGCTCATAGAGATTAATTCATCACTGGAGAAATTTTTTCTATGAGGAAATTGTGGTAAGATTCTGTCTGCGATAAACACAAATGAATGTTTTCTGTTTGCCCCAGTGGCTGTTAATATACATATTTATCTCAAGGCATTTGGAAAAAAAAAGTAAGTAAAATAAAAATAAAGCTCAATGGCTCGGTCTGAATGGATTGCCAATGTTGGCAGAAAAACGTGTACAAGGCACTAAATATGCCTGTGCATTTAAATGCCCTGTGAGTGTGGTGCTGAAATCAACTTAATGGACTATTGCCTTTCAGCTCTGTCAGTGAGGCAACACAGTGTTGTTGGGAAATCTCCTGCTTTACAAGTGGGACATGCTGAGCAGAGACTGGTGCTACCTGTTGGAGAGCAGTGTAGGAGAAAGAGTCCTAGTGGCCAGCAGGATGACTCTGAGCCAGCAATGTGCTCTTGTGGCCAAGAGGGCCAACAGCATCCTGGAGGTGATCAGAAAGGGGGGCAGTTAGCAGATCGAGAGAAGTTCTTCTCCCCCTCTACTCTGTGCTAGTGAGACCACATCTGGAGTAGTGTGTCCAGTTCTGGGCCCCTCAGTTCCAGAAGGACACAGAGCTCCTGGAAGGTGTCCAGCCTAGAGCAACGAAGATGATGAAGGGAGTAGAGCAGCTCCCTGATGAGGAAAGGCTGAGGGAGCTGGGTCTCTTGAGCTTTGAGAAGAGGATGCTGATGGGGGACCTCATTCATGTCCATAAATATGTGAGGGGTGGGTATCAGGAGGATGGAACCAGGCTCTTCTCAAGGGCATCTGGTGCTAGGACAAGGGGCACTGGGTGCCAGCTGGAACAGAGGAGGTTCCCTATCAATATCAGCAGGACCTTCTTCCCAGGGAGGGTAATAGAACATTGGAACAGGCTGCCCAGGGGGGTTGTGGAGTCTCCTTCTCTGGAGACGTTCCAGACCTTCCTGGCTGTGTTCCTCTGCAACTTGGTCTGGGTGATGCTGCTGTGGCAGGGGGATTGGACTGGATGATCTTTTGAGGTTCCTTCCAATCCGTAATGATTCTATGATTCTATGGTGCTGACATAGAGTCAGGTAGTAGCTGTGCTTGGGTTGATGACAGTCCCATGTTTTCCTGCCTTTCACCTGTCCCTGACATGAAGTCCTCCTTGCTGATGCTTCATAATCTCCTTAGAGATGTGAGATGGTGTGACAAGCCAAAGCACTCACAGAAACATTTGGAAGCTGCAAGCTTTTATTTTTATGTGGAGTCTTAAGTGGAGACATTCCACTTGAGTGTGTGCTTTGTTATCCCTGGCTGACAGTTCACTATTGCTCTGGTCATTTTTTCTGTCTGTATTTTGTACTACTTTGCTTTTAGGACGCCATCATGCAAGCATTCTTATTTGTTCCAACAACCAGATTAGCCACTCAGTGGCCACGGGGAGCTTTCTTTTCCTTTTTAATCATTTCTTCACCAGGATGCATCCAAAGCATTCACAGAAGATCCCTAGGCATAAATTGGCCAGAATTTTATTTCTGATATATCAGGAAACCATGTTCTTGTCTTAAAGGACTTGTGTTGAGTGATACATGATAAATCTAGGAATAAAAATCACAGAGGCATTTAAACACAGAATAAAAACCCGTTCCACTTTTTTATTGGCCCTAAAGGCCTCTCCTCCCTGCGCTGGATTTTCTTGTTCTTACTGAATGTAAAGACAAATCCATTCTGTCGCCATCCAGTTAAATCCACTTTTCACTATGCTCCTAGTATCTTTACCACCAGCTTCTACTGGTGCAGGATGATATGAAAGGAAAAAAATAGTGAACAGGATCCTCACACCCTGCCCATGCTGACAGGCTGTTCCGGGCTCTGTATGAGAGAGATCCACTCCGGGGGCATTACATGGGTCTGTGACTAACTGGTGCTGATGGGTGAACTACGCTCCCACTAGGTGGCTAATGCACTACTCGCAAATCTTCCTCTCTTGAAGTCAGTCTGGCCAAACCTGAACAGACCTATGACATTAATTAACAGCTTTTCTAAGGACTTAAGAGTATACCCTGTCTATGCAGTCAGAGAGTAATTTATACAATCAACGGAACAGAGGGCAAGACTATGTCTGAACCAGGAATCCAAAGGCAATAACAACTAGCATGCAGCCATAAAAAATTCATGGGAAATTTCATCTTGGGTAAAAGAGAATGAATAACTATGTTGATTAAGTATTAAAAGTTCATTTTATTTTTAGAAGTACTCAGAAAATTGAAAACATCTGGGAACATTATGCAATTCTTCTTACGTAATATCTTCCATTTACATTCCATCAATGTAATCAGTTTAACCCTGACCTGTGTGGAGACAACTCACAAGACCCAGTCCTTTTTCTTTCTGGGCTGCAAGAAGTGGTTAAGCTCAGACACTCGCTCTGTGGAAAGAGCAGTGTGTGTATAAATCATAGTCTGTATCAGAGCATAATGCCCAAGCTCTTCTTCTGTTTGAATTTCAGTGTCCCACTAGCGAAGTGTGGCAAGTTTGACATGTGAATGGTAAAAAATGTCTTAAATGGATCGATGTCTTAAAATGTTGAATTCCTGGAACATTCCATTTGCCCTGGGACATCCCATAAGACTAGCTGTCGATACCGCTAAATCACAGAATCATAGATGATCTTGAAGGTCTCTTCCATCTGAACCTGTTCTATGATTCTATGAGTAGTGTTATATCCTTGGAAAAATGACTCTTTTAGAGACCAGCTGAGAACAGGCAGGGTGGGTGATGTGGAACTTGAAGCCTTCCAAAGCAGAGAACATCCTCCATAAGTCTTTGGCAGGGTGGGTGATGTGGAACTTGAAGCCTTCCAAAGCAGAGAACATCCTCCACAAGTCTTTGGCAGACAGTGGAGCAAAAAGACAAACTTGTTGGATCATATTCCACCTCAAGAAAGCATCCTTGCATTGGCCCAGATCTCTGTGATTTCCATCAGGAGCAAATACACCAGAGTAAATGCTGTTTCTCCATCATTAAAAGGCTCATTTACAGGCATTGCTGCCCCTCTCTGTATGAAAAAAAGCCCCTCTCCTTTGGGGAGCTCTATTCCATGTCCCACAGAGTAATCACCTTTCAAAGACATGACTCATCATTCCCTCCCATGCAAAGAAGCTGGCAGGAGGAACCTGGTTTCATTTGCGTGTCTTTGGAAGATTGTGACATGAGGTTAACTCGTGTAGGATTTAGCAGATGTCTCTCTGTTGAGTGGGCTGCTTTGGAGAGCAGAAGAGTTCTTCAGCCTATGCCTAACTGGAGGAATGAGTCAGACACCTGCACATGCTTCTATCTTTCAAGGACACAGTGTCCTGTGGAGGTGGGGGTGTTCCTTTCTTGCCTGGAGAATCTAATGTCACCACAAGCAGAGTATCAGACAAATGGAGAAGACAAGATGCATTGACTGGCTTTGTAGTCTGCCTCCTTCTTAGTCTCTTGGGCAGGTCAGATAAACTCTGTCTAATCTTGCATTTGAAAATTTTACCAGTGCTCGCCTCCTTCTTTCCTTTTTCCCTGTTTAGCTTCCCTTGCCACTTGTTCCGATAATAGAAGGTATGGCACCCTCTAAGTATTTGCAAAAATGTGCTTCCCTGGCTGATTCCCAGGAAAAGGAAAATAGATGGGATGAAATGTGAATAATCTGAATCTGAACTCATCTGAATCTAGTCTTACTAGAAAGACTAATTTCAGTAGGGGCTGTTCAGCTGGCCACACTCGTGATAATCACTATTGTTGGGGTGACTCTGCAGAGCTGGCTGGAATGTCCCTAGAGGGCTGTGCAGAGTACCTGGTTGGTGCTGGAAATGGTGTGTGCAAGGACAGTGGCATCTTTGCTGAGTGTGTTGAGACCTGAAAGCAGCAGTGACATGTGGAGTCCATCCTGCCCAGCTAGTGCTGAACTGTGGCTGAAGTTTATGGTGATCAATAGATTGGTTAGGTAATGATGTCTGGTCTTTTTCACTTCCATCAAGGACTCTGTTTGATTTGTCCAGCTTGCCATGATGAAGTCATTAATCTTAATGACACTTGCTGCAGTCCAGCCTTTGGCGTGCCACAGTAATTCTTTTGGCGCCTGCCAACAGACGTGTGAGACAGCAGGATTCTCACTGTCCATGACAGCTGTGGACCTGATCTCTGAGAAGGGCCAGGTAGATAGCCACAAAAGGGAACAGATCAGGAGATGGCCTGCCTTTGGAATAGACTGTAGGCAAGCAACTTGTTTCTTGTAATGAAAGGAAAACAGAGATGGTTCAAGTTTTCAAGAGCCCGTATCACTCCCATGGCAAGTCTAAGACTAACACTTCTATACAGTGATGTAGTGAATTCCACATGAAAATACTTGGCAGGACAACAATCTGTCTGACACAAAACACCAGTGCACATTCTGCTATTCGGCACAAGTACTAAAACTCCTCCCAGCCTAGAAAAACTATTCTAGGATGGAGGTGCCTCACTGCAATGCAGCTCCTATTTTGGAATAATAGCATGTTACCATACTGTAATCATGTGAGACACTTCTTGGTGACCTGACATTGCTCATCTTCAATGTGGTATTAGACAGTTTAGTGTTCACGCAATGCCTAAGCATGGCAGGAATGGACTTTGAGGAATGGCTTTTACAACAGAAAGTAGGAGTTTTTCCCTAGGTGTTGTTTGTACCAATGATCTCTCATTTCTCTGTCATTTCCTGACATCCCTCCAAATCAATACGGAGCAAAATGAAGCACGAGTCAATGATTTTTAAAACTTGAACAACAAATGGTATCAGACCGTGGCATGGAAGGAAAAGCAGAAATGGATTGGATGAAGTTTAATGGTAAGCCTCTGGGTAAAGGTTAAATGTTTAATTTCTCTCCACTAATAATCAACCTATTTTGTTTTATCATGGCTGTAGCTCCAGAGGAATGAAAGTTCAGATGATTGACCAAAACTTGTAGTACAGTCTACTGCTAGTGAGGTTGATGTTAATACATTATTGATCAGTGTAATGATAAGTAGCAAACTAATTTTTCCCATCTGCTGTCTTACTGGCTTGTTGCTTTCTGGGGCCAAAAATGTAACAGTGTTTTGCACTGAATTAGCGTGGATGCTTAGTGTATACATCTGGTTCATTCAGCCCAGGATACCACCAGAGCCCTCCAGGATTCCTATGATAATTCTATTGTGCAGACACATTTCAAAGCTCTTTCTTTTGTTCACCATTGGGATTGGTAAATCCTTTGTTGAGAGCTGTGATAGGTGTGAAAACATTGGGACTAGCGGATTATATCGCCGTGTACTTGACTAAATTGCACTTGACTAAATTTCGAGTTTTGCAGAATCTTTTGAGTATAGTGAGAGGATGTCCCTGGAAGAGAGGTTGCTCGTAGCCTTGTTCCACCTGAGAAGATATTTGAATATGTGATGGAAAGCAGGTTTTGAGGTGATGACTACTGAAAATGTTGTACTTGTAAAGGAGGCACTTCTAAGAACCATGTGACTGAAGTAAATCCCTTCTTCTTCATCACATAAGTCAAGGAAAAAATGTCCTTGATTTACCCTGTTGTGTTTTTATGTCATGATATTTACAGCTCACAGTTTTTTGGATGAGGAATCTTAAGCTTGTCAGAGCATGCAGGAGATGGTGAGCTCAGAAGGGGGAAGGTGGGCTACTTAATGACAGATACGTAGTCATCTTGTGGCAGAGCATCTGGCTGTTTTCTTCAGGTCCTCAGGACTTAGGTGGATGCTTGCCACGCTCTGGTCTTACAACATCAATTTGGGCTGGAATCCAGAGATTGAATTGGTGTCCAGCTTGGATCACTCCCTGCAAGTTAGATCGAAGCTTGTCAGTCTGATGTAGAATAAACCAATTTATTCCTTATATCAAGATGTCAATGTTGGATCTTGATTTACTGAAGTTTATTCTGTGCTGACTGGATGCATTAACACTGTCCACACACATGGATATCAAGGCAGCCTGTACTTTCAAGAGCTTGTTATGCCATCCATAGCTGTGGGTGGATGTGAGATATGTTAATGGACAGAATCCATGAAGAGTAGCATGGGACATCAGCAATGACCCTTGCTTAGCCAAAGCTCTGCAAGAAATATTTTTACAACCTTGGAGAATTTCTGCTATTAGAACAATTTTTTTACCCTGTTCTAGGATGGAATATAAGAATCAAAATCTTGACATGTTTTTCCCCATCAAACCAATGAGCTGTAAATAGACACATAAAAATAAAATGTAAAACACTTAATTTTGAGCTCTTGACATTCTCCAACTTTTAGTTTCTCTGAACTGCAATTTTTAGTGTAATAAACTTCGTCTCCTCTCCCTTTTCCTCAATTTTTCAAATGACACTTTGTTGGGGACCACCTGCCCTGCTCTGTTAAGAAGCAGATGTTAATTAGCAACCTCAGACTTAACCAGCAGGCAAAAAGCAGCAATGGTGGTTTACAGGGGGGAGGGTTTAGTTTTCTTTTCCTGTCTGAAAGAATCAGGATCCTGCAGCCAAGCTGTCTTGGCACAACCATGTAAAATGCTGATGCAAACAAATTTCTGATCATCCTAGTGGAGACAATGGCAGGAAACGTGTTGTGGAAACTCTGAATACAAAGCCAGAAAGCAGGGCAGTGTTAATTAGTGAAGAAGGAATAAATCTGAGACCCTGGCTAAGACAGACCAAGATATGAATGGAGTGTAAACAGGATGAGACTGAAGTAGTAGACAGAGCTGGTTAAATAGATAAGATAAAATGCTACTGTAACCTATCTTATCGACCACCCGCGTCAGCTGAATTGTGTAACTTTCAACTGTGGTGAAAACAAGAATGATTGGTGGGAGGCTTTTGGTGAAGAATGTCGTACGGTATATAAACCCAGCTATTTTGTACAATAAACGGCTTCTGATTCACCCCGATCAGTAGTCCCTGCCTTGTTCAAACCTGACAATGTATCTCTGGCTGTGGGGCCTGGTTTGGCATCAAAGGTCTCCCTCCACAGAAATTGTCCTGGGAGCTGGACACTACCCCTGGCTTGTGCCCTTTTGTCCTGACAATCTCTCTGGAGAAGGCAAATGAATAGAACTCTGTGACCTCTGGGGGTTTTGAACAACTTCTGCTCATGAGTCTTCTATTTCCTCCTCTTGCTCTGGTTATCACCACAACTTGTACTGAAGATAAAAGAGGTACCGTTTCTCTAAGGAGCAGCCATCTTTTGATGACATGTAATTTCACTAAGGTAAGTGAGTTTCTCATTATACACAAATACACATGTGCACATGCATACACAACCGTGAACAGAAAGCTTGTATTTATGCTTGCGTTTGTTTGTACGCACACCGAAGAGAAAGGTCAGTGAACATTTTGAAGACACAAGGCACTTGCTTGTTCAGGAGGAAAGAGGGAATCAATACGTTTGGCTTGGGGAAATGGATTATCCTTAAAGATTCTTCACAAGTCAAAAAAGTTTCTATTTGCAGTTGGTGTCTTTTCCAAAGATCAACCCCATCAGACTAGGTTAGCTGTAGCCACTGCAATGAAACACTGCCCTCAAACTCTCAGAAATAGTTGTCTACGTTTACCTGTTTCCGGCTGAAAAGCAAGCTTCGTGTGGAAGCGGTTAGATGCGTGTGGCTTTTCTGATGAAAGTGTAATGCTTTTTGTTGCAGCCTCCATTTATGCCTTTCCTTTAGAGAGGTCATTTCTGGTTATTCCATTTCTCACATTGCAGGTACATAGACAACAAAATTAACCCTGCCCTCGTGCAGTAGCAATGGAAGATTCTTGGACCTAATATGTTTTGTTGTTTTAAACCCTGCTGCATCCATTTAGCATACAAAGAAAAATCGGGTGTGGGGTACAGGAGGGTGTGGGGGTGTGCAGATTTATTTTTTTGCATGGCGATTTCATCTCCCTCATTGGGAGACAGTCGGGATTTAAACCCTGGTCCTCTGGTAATGTAGCTATCCATTCAAATCAAAGTGTTGAGTTGGAGTGACTCCACCATCAGATAGCAAGTGTTGACTCAGACCTTCCTTTAAATAGTAGTGAAGGGAAGCATGAGATGTGCTTGAGGTTGCAGACAACTTGGCTTTTCCATTCCAGACTAATTTTTGAGATTCAAATGATTTTCCAGAGTAATTTCAGATAGAGAGGTAAAACCTCAAGCATGTTAGAGATCTGATAAAATCAATTATTGCTTCAAGGCCATTGAAAAATTTCATCTTTCATTTTTCTTTTAGATATCTGCCCAACCCCCCCATACCCCCTCAATAATTACATTTATAAAGGAAGTTGTTTAACACTTCCCAGGTGAATAAGGGAATCTCACAGCAAAATCGAGGCTGTGAAATTATCAGATATCACTGAACGGCCTTTGCTTGGCATCTTCTGAAATTTTGTCAAATTCACCAGGTTTACTGAGCTGCTTGAGCATGGATGAGCTTGTTTCTAGAAGCAGTGTGAAGTACATGAAATCAGCACCATGTACAAATGCTTCTGTTCTTATTTGTACTTTCTCAATGCATGCAAAAGTGCTGCGGACTCCTAAGGCCTCTTGTTGTTCAGAACTACAGCATCGCTGCACTGTCCCCAGCATTTGCTTCCATAAAATGTACCCAGACGTTTGCCTTGTAGCAGGGATGGCAGCAAGCTGGAACAGCGGTCAAATAAATTTTGGAACTAATAAAAAGCCTAATACCTTGTTCTTTTCTTCAGTCCCGATAGTTTCATTGTTTGTTTTGCTTGACTTGAGGCTGCGAGAAGGAAACCCAAAAGGATATTTTTTGATGAAGTGTCCAAAATTAATACTACTGCCCTGACAGCAGCAGCAGCAGTGGCGACATAAAAAAGAAGTAATGCTTAGCTACGGAGTTTTGGTTTCAGACAGGTAATCAAAAGGGAGCTCAAAGAGATATTCAATTACAAGGAGAGCTGGTGGTTTGAACGGTGGCCCAGTACAATGTGCCTCTGCTATGGCTGAAGGCACACGAGATTGGAAAGCGCCACTGGGGAGCAGGGACAGTTCTTAGGGCTTGCTAGCTTTAGCGGCATCGAGAAGGAGGGGAGGGATTGTGCAGGGATCCACCACTGCTGTGTGTTTGCCCTTCTCTGTGCTCCGCTGCTTGTGCCATGGGATCCTGGGCACCTGGACATGACACAGGGTCTAAAACAGCATTTTTCAAGTGTGTTCAGAAACTCTTAAGGCTGTCTGGTGTGACAGAGATGTCTCCAACTCTCCACACCATTTCCGATTATAGTGCCCAAGTAGGTAATTAGATGCCAGTGGTGGCAAGGGGCTGCACAGCAGTTGACACAGATGTCTCACCTGGAAATCTCTTATAATTGACTCTCCACGTGTTATTACATCTTTACAGAGAGGTGGCACTTGTTTAATGGAAATGGTGGCACACAAGCAGAAGGAACCCTTGAGTTTTTCATCTGCTGGTGTTCATACACCTAAGTAAGCAGGCTGTGGAAACTGTGATCTGCTTTTCCCTGTGGCACCAGAAAAGTAACTGGGGTGATAGCTCAAAGTTATGGTCCACCTAGAGCCTCTGATGGACTCCTGTGTGCTTCCTAGAAACACTGGGGAAACAGTGTTTCCATGGGGGAAAGTGGGATAGAAAGGCACTCTCGCAGGAGAGACCTCACTGCTGACTTCAGCTCCCTGGTGAAGGTGTAGAAAAGGCAAAGCCGGACTCTCCTCGGTAGCTAACAGCGCTGAGATGAGAGGCTGTGGTTGCAAGTTGCAGAAAGGGAGATTTATTTTTCCCCTATGAGAATGAGAAAACTGACCAATAAGGTTTTCCATCCCGTATATATCGTATTTGGTTTAAAGCTGAGGGATTGTGAGGGTCAACTCTCTTCTTCAGTGGATGGTGTCTGCATTCCTGAATCCAGTTCCTATTTACCACTGACTCCAGTCTGGGATTTCCCCCATACCTGTCCACAGCATCAGTGGTGATGTGGTGTGACTGCCATCAGGAGGTTTGGGTTCAGTATTGGTTCAGTACATATTTAATATTACTATGATTAACATTAAATATGTTTTAGTTTTCTTTTCCAGTAGATAAGACTCTCTCCCTAATCCCTTTGGGGAGGGAGAGGGGTTAATAGAGAGTGCATGTCATTCATCTAGCAGCTGGACCAGCCCTAATCCTTGACATTCATCCTCTAAAATTCCTTTATGAAGAAATTCCATAAATATGTTCTGCAGAAGCCGAATAGGCTCCACAGGTAGCTTTTTGGTTTTCATTCTGCTGAAGTTACAATCCTCCTTCATTGCCTATAAACCACTGGCTTAATGTGTTGCTCCTTGATGACTCTGCTTGAGGTATTACCGACTCTATCCTTGCTGAGTCAACCGAGACAACATCCACCAAAAAAACCCACCACCTGTGTCTTTCTCCTTCAGGAGTTTTTCTGGTTGTTAACAGGGGGCTGACATTCACCCACAGGCTGCAGAATCATTATGTTATTTAATGACATTAAAGTTACATACTTAGAAAAGTCTTATTGATGACCTACACCTAAATGTGCAAATAATATGCTTGTAGAACATTAAAATGACTCTAATAATGTGGTGATAAATTTCTTTTTTCAAAGTGGATGATTAGAAACTTCAGTAGTTAGAAGCATTAATGTACTCACCGTAAAGCATAAAAGTCCATCCTCATGAAACCCTAAATGACAGTGCTGCTTATAAATTTTACTGGAGGTGGAAAGAGCAGTAATTATATGGCTGGCATTAGACGTAGCACTTTCCACAGAGATACCAGTGGCAGATATTTACCTCCTGATGTTACACACTATTTTTGGGCATAGTCAGTAGCTGGAGTAAACTGTAAGTAATACTGTTGGATCTGCACAAACAGGAAGAAAGAGATTTCTTATTAAAAGAAAAATTGGCAAATGGTCAAGTGTAGACAGCTTAGAGAGTGGCAATGCAATAAAGAGCACTGAGCATCTGGTTCAGTGTTGTCTGACGCCTGTGTGGGTGGTGATGACAGAAAAACCCATTAACTGCTGGCAGAGAAGTGAGTCTGAGATCATTGTCCAGGCACTTGCTTGGCCGTATTGAAAAACCACCAGCTCCACTGGCATTTTTGCTGGCAGGAGCAGTGGAGCAGCCAGGAGTGGGTGGTTTTGCATACATACTACTTTTCACAAAAATAAAAACACCAGATAAATGGAAGAACTTGTACAAATGTTTTATTCTGTTTGTCCAAATTGGTCAGTGAAATGAGATGCATGTACTGCTTCCCATACAGCAGTCAGTTTGGAGTATTGATGACATGTACTTTTGTCCTCTTTGGCTTTCCTTCGAGCCTCCCATCCAAACCAAGTCCACCTTGTATTCAGTAAGACACCCTTCACCGATGTTTTTCTGTCCTCCAGTTTTATTACTGCAGTGTAGGTCTTTGTGACAAAATGCACAGTTTTACTTACAGTACTTGAAAGCAGTTCATTGGGATGGGGCAAACCACTGAACTTCTTAGTAGGAGTTTTAGTTTTAGAGTAGCAGGACCTAGTTCTCAGGATGGCAACTTCAAGTGCTGTGACACAGATTACAATGGGAAGCAGCTAGTTGGCAACACCTTGTGATTCCTCATCAAATGAATGGAAATTTATTCAATGCAGTGTCTTATGTTTCTGTTAGAACTAAAACTACTTATGAATAATTATCAGGAATACAAATAGTTGACTAATGTAATTTCCAAAACAAATTGCTTTTGCATATCAATCTTATAAACTGCCAGAGTACAAACTACTTAACTGTGAAAAGGGGGTTGGGGTACATTTAAAGTGTAAAGGTTGTGAGAGTTTGGTTACAACGGTCTCAGCATACGGTACTTCTTAGGCTCTATGACTTTTTTTTGAACAAAGTGGAATCCTGTTTGGCACAGAAGTCAGGAAAGTTGTTCTTGGGCATAGAATTGGTTTTGGAAGGAAAAGGGAACATCAGTTTATAACGTTCAGAACCTTTTGAAACCTTGCACTCTAAAACTTTTCCTCTGGCATCATTATGACGTCAGACCCCAATGGTGAAACATTTGGAAGGGTTAAGGCCTTGTTAAATAGAATTGATGCAAAGGAGACCTCAATAACTTCTACATGGGATGTCTTTTGCAGAGACCATGGGTGTGATCGTGGTTCATTAACTCAGCATATCTTTTCCTCTGTTTTCTTCATGGTTAAGTCAGATGGTTCAGACCTCAGAAATAAATGTTTTGCTCAGGGTTACTCAAGCTTGTAACAGAGAGAACATGCAAAAACTTAATGTGGAGAAATTTGATTTAAAGTCTTAAAACTTTCCTTATTCTAGAGAAAAACTTGCTAGTGACTGGTAAGAAGTTCGGTCAGAGGTTTTTGGGATGGAACTCAGAGACTGTTAGGACATGATCAGAATTTAGAAACATCTGAGAACTTCTCAGGGTGAAGGAGATGATATGGCTAAGGAGTTATAGATTGGATACCTGCTTGTGGTAGGCCTTGTGAGTCACCCTAACACCAGTAAAAAGGCTCCCTGTGAGGATTTACACTGCTGTAAGTTGATGTGACATATGGAGGCACTACAACCATCTTATCTTCTGAGAAACACTGTACAATGAAAGACTATTGCAGGCTTCTGACATGAAGACTATTACTCACAGTTTGTTCCAAGCTGAAAGCACTGTCTCTCCTGAACCACTTTATCCCTCTACCTGATAGATTTCAGTTCTAACTTGCCATTGTATTTACAACTTCAGAGCCTGTCCTATGAAGACAGGCTGAGAGAGTTAGAAGAATCTGGGAGGACGTTATAGCAGCTTTCCATTGTGTGAAGGAAGCCAACAGAAAAGGTGGACAGGGACTTTTTACTAGGGCATCTAGTGATAGGACAAGGGGGAATGATTTTAAATGAAAGATGATAGGTGTATATCATATTTTAGCAAGAAATTCCTCACTATGATGGTGATGAGGCACTGGAACTGGTTGCCCAGAGAAGTGGTGGATGCTCCATCCCTGGAAGTATTCAGGGTCAGGATGGATGGGGCTTTGAGCAACCTGATCTAGTGAGAGATGTCCCTGCCCAAGGCAGGAGGGTTGTAACCAGATCTTTAGGGTTGCTTAGTTCTCTGATTCTTTAAGGCACTTTGCACAGTGACACTTTAGGAAGAGTACAATTGGATGCTGCGTATCAAACAGGGTCAGGAAGATGTCAGATGCCTTTGAAAGCATCATAGAATGTTTGCTGGGTAAATGGATGTGACATGGCTCACATGACATGAATCTCCATGACCTCAGGCCCCTTGTGTCACAACATGCAGTATGATTACATAAATGCACCAGCAAATGCAAAATGATCATAATAAAGGAAAAAATAGAGCACCCTAAATTACTGCTTTGGAATATGTTGCACAGGGTCATGTTCAGAAGATCTGATGCTTCATCAGTCTTTGCAAATACCTTGGTTCTATCCTGGCCAGAATTTAATAACATGAAAAATGTCCTCTCACCACTGCACTGGAGACAACACAAGCTGTAATTAGTTAATGATCCTAATGTTTGAGTCCCTTTGGATGAACAATTTCCTTGTTGAAAACTGCAACTCCATGTTAAATAAATTATTCCTATTTTGCCGAGAGTTTAGGAAAAAAGAGAACAAAAAAATGTTTGTTTTCTTATGCACTGAAGGCATCAAATTTTCAATTTGATGGGAACAACTCTGTGCTTAACTTAAAAATAACCAAAAGCAAAGCAAATATCATGAAACAAATTGTTAATTTTCTGTGTAAACAGGATACTGTACTTCACTAGACAGCTTGCAAAGAAAAATGATGCCTGGGAGCAACCACATGAATATTCTGGTTTTATTTTTCAGGTTGTCACGAAAAAATTTTGCTGGGTCTTTAGAGGGTGTTTCTGAGAGACAGAAATACACTGTCTCATAGTGAAGTTGAATTTCTTGCAGACTTGCAGGTACTTAACAAAGATCAGCATTGGGTTTCATGTCCGTTTAGTTTTTTGGCCTTGGTTACTAACAGTTTTCCTTTATGGTCAATGGATGGAGAAATATTTCCAGTGACTATGTGTCTCATCCCAAGACACCTAAAAGAGACTGGATCCCTCATAGACATCCCTCTTATACCTACTATGTAAGGTGCTGGGACATGTCTTTTGGATAGGCAGAAAAGTGAGATGAATCTCATCTTTATGTTATTCCTTATGCCAGGGAAATTCTGTGCCAAATACTCCTCCTCGTTATTTCTACACTAAAAATGAACACCATTAACAACCCAAACATTTTCACTGAGAGGATCTGCATCTTCATTAAAGCCAAGAGATTTTATCTAGTGTACACCTGGTGGAAGAGAGCAGAGGTCTTTTATGTGAACTGTACACAACGGTATGGAGAATGTCTGAGCACAGGCCTGGAAGGTGGGAAACATAAAAGACAATTCATTCAGATGCCTTTGCAGCCACAGCAAATAATTCCTTCCAGTCAACAACACTTGAATTCATTTTGTATATGTAAAGATTTGGAGTCAGTGGTGGGTTTTCTTCTCTCTTTATACTGTATGGCATATGCAGTGCAGCTGGGTCATTTGCAGATACCATATGGACTAGGACTGTTTTTTTCCCAACAAAAAACCTGAGGTTCTTGCTTTAAGAGATGGTAGAAAAGAAAATGAAAGGACACTGTACCACTGCCTAAACTTTTCAACCTGGTAATGTGACATAGAGAAAATTTACAAGATGCCTTCTACAGCACCTTGCCCCTGTGTAGTGCTGGTGGTGGATGAGAATGCCAGGGAAATCGTGGCATATCAAGCATTCTGATCCCTAGCTGTGAATGGGTGAGTCTGTCAGGTACTTGTGAGGAATTAGCATTCTGCATAGCCAAGAAAGGTGAAGGCAAATGATCCACAAGTCAGGATGGGTAAGTCATACTTCTTTCATTGCTTTTATCCCTCTTCTCACCCTTTGAATTTATTTCCTCTTGTTTTTGGGAACAGAAACTGTTCCTGGCCATGTGAATGTGTGAGGCAGTAATGGACTTGTCTCTGCTGGTTTTTTTGTTAGAACCTCAATATATATCAATACTAATGCAGCTGCTAATAGTAATAAGGCAGGGCATTATAACTGGAAAATTATAGCAATTTAGGACTGCATCGTTGAAGGGTCAAAATTTTAAATTATTTGAGGACCTACCTGGCATGCCTGTCCTTCAAACTGTTAGTGGCGCGTCACAGGGACTTTGTGCAATCATTACGAGTGAGATGTATATATTCTTGGTTGTGGCCCAGTGATGACTTAAATTTGCAACTTATTAGAGAGTTTATTAGATTGCCAACCCAAGCATTTCTTAGAGTAAACAGTTTTCCCTTAATTTTGCTGAAACTTCATGTGCTTATAGCATGATGGCTAACGGCAATGAAATTTCAACACGTTAAATACCATAAGCTTTGGATGTTCAGTAAAGCTGAACTAATCTAGTTTTAAAGCTGAATGCTTTCCTCTAGCACATGGTATTTGCTGAGGAAACTAGCCCTTAGTCCAGCTGGAAGTAGAATAATCATGACAGATTTGGTTATAGTGCAACACAAGGTGATGCTGGAGACCTTGGCACCTGGGCCGTGTCCATGAACGTCACCTCTTCCTGCAGCAGAAACTCTGCAGCACTGTTTGGGTTTGCAAGAGGAAAGAAGCCAAATGTGTGGAAACTTCTGCCTCTCTTGCACCTGAGTTCCAGTTTTAAACTAGAGTGGGACAGGATTTGTTGGAGAGGACAAATTTGTGATTGGTTGTAAACGGGTGAATTCTGGGTTTTTTATGAGGTTTCTATCAGAGCCATAAGAAGTAGATTCTGATCTCATCTACATATCTACAGCTTCAGCTACAGAAGTTTGCTCTTTTTGTTAGAGAAGACTGAAAAATGGAGTTTTCCTCAAGGAATTGTGGTATTTAGATGATTGTTTTCATTGCAAATTTAAAAGATCGAAACTTATGGAAAACAAAAGCTTTAAACAAGTATTGATCTATAAATGTCAAGTTGCATTATTTCAACACCTTTTATTTGAAGATGTATTGACTGTCTCTGGCTAACAGAATTTGTTTGAGTGTATTGATGCTTAGCGATTTGATTACTGATAATCTCTGTGTCTGTGTTGGCACCATAACACCTTTGGGTGTAAGTTCATACTCTAGTTATGGAGAGCTGGATCTCAGTGTCTCATGGGTCTTGTAGTCCAATGAGGTTAAATTATCTGTAACGAATGAGGAAAAATAGCGGTGTTCACTCCCATCACTCAGAGAGATGCAGTGTTTTAGGTCAACTTGGTCCAGTAAAACATTTTCTTTTTCTTTAGATAACATAATTTCAAAGCTATTTTTCTCCACAAAATTTAGATTAAGGTGGGACTACGTTTTCTGAGGTAAAGATTCCAACAGGCTTTGTGATTATTGTTGAAGCTTCTTATACTTTTGCTGGCCAGTTAGGCAGTTTTTAATAGAGTTTCATATTTCTATTTCTTTTGTGTTTGCCCAAGAAGTGAAATAATGTAGTTGCTGTGCTATCATGGTTTTTTTCTAGTTGGAATGCAGTGAACTCATCTTCCACATTTTGAAACAGATGTGGGTGTTCTTTCCTTTAAGCCCACCTTATCATGTGACTTCCCTCCTTTTGAAGCTATCTGTCAGGTTTACAGTGGATATTGCTGTCAGCATTCATAACAGACATTTGGAGCTACTGTAACCATGACAATGGTTGCAAGGGTAGACCTTAGTATTTGGTAAGTTAGCTGATATGATTGGAAGAGCAGAGAAGTCTGCCACTCACTCACCCCCATGGCATGTCTGGTGTGTTTTTCAGATTCATGAGCAGGTCTGATAAAGAGGAAATATATTTTCCTCTTTCTTCCATATGGAGAGCTTTTTTAAGGAAAGCGAGGCTTTGTTTGTGGCCTGTCCAGTAAGATGTCATCCTGCCTCATTGCTGGCTGTATAGCAAAGATCATTATGAAAGTGGAATATTTAGGATGTACCCTTCTGTTTCAAAGTGAAAATGTCATCACCAAACTAAAATCCCTCTAAACAAGATTATCTTCTGGTTCAGTTATGTATGGTTCCTACCCTACTTTTTTTCTTGTTTTCAAAATGAGATCTGTCCTGATTGCTTAGGTTTGTCTCAGACAAATTTTGGGGGTGGGGGTGAGGATATCAAACTTTCATGTTTTTCAGGAAGGAAAGAGCCAAGGAAAAGGGTCTGGAGGCTCATGTCAAATACTGAAGGAGCTATGCTGGAGAACAGCAGTGCAAGTGTTGCAGCACCCATCCCCCCCTGCAGGCATCTTAGGTCCTCCCAGGAGCTAGCTGAGAGTGATGGAGGTCTCATCCTTGGGTATGTCCACCTTTGACTCCTGCTGCAGGTCATATGAATTGGCTTCTCCCTCATTATTGCTCAGAAACTCTCTGGGACTAGCTGGGCTGAGATATGTAAATATTGGACAGGTGCCATGCACAGAGAGGAATCCTGCATTTGTCAACAAAATTCGAGTCAGGCTTGAACTTTGTCTCTGAAGAAAGAAATCTTGTTCCCTCCACTGAACTTGGTACTCGTAACACCCATCCAGGGTGTCAGAATTTGCGTACTGTGCTGTGGCCTAGGCTGCATCATTCCTGGCTCTGTTCCTGCATCTTGATGCCCTGTGCCTGATGCATTTCTTATTCAGAGTTAAAATTCTTCAATGCAAGTGAACTGTTCTTACTGATTGGAAAAGGTTGTTGTTTAATGTCCTGGAGCATTATATTAAATTAGAAAGATGTTCCTGACTCATTGCCCCAAACATCAGAAAAAATGTGTATCAAACTGTTCTGCACTTCCAGAATAATTTGTGACACTATTGCCCTGCAATAATAAATTAACACTGTGGTTAGGATTTCTTTTGCTGGGCTAGACAGGACTAGAAAGAACAATCTGATCATTCATCCCAGTTCTCCTCAATCTCAGGAAACCAATCTCAGAAAACCATGGGCCAAAGCCTGAAGTCAGAAGAACCCGTAAGAGCAAACATCTGTGTCTCCAACCTAAAAGTGCACAAAATCTTGTCATCATCCATAACAAGCTTAAGAACCCCTGGAAACATTAGATCAAAACCTCCACAACTCCTTTGAGTCACAGAGGAGAGCTGGAAACAACCATAACTTGCGGTACAGTTTGCTATTTTCCTTCTAGGTTTAGCAGTTTATCAGTTTTCTTAGCTAAATCTGAACAACATCTTTAATATTAGCACCTTTTTTTTCTGGTCCAGGAAGTGCATGTGTATATGCAATATACCTACAATACGTATCCATGTATGCACACTGCGTTTGAGTGGACACGTGTAGGTGATTTATGTGCACCCATACTCACATCCTTTGTGGCTGCTTTAGCTTCTCAGCTTTTTTTTTTTAGTCAGTGAAATAATAAGGAAAAAATACTAGGGCTGTGGCTTTTAGGTTTTATCATGAAATGTTGTTAAATGTTTCCAAATCTCCATTTTCTGCTGCCCCCAAGTACAGATACTCCCTTCTAACCCATTTGGCACACAACCACTTTCAGAGCAAGAGATTTACTGCACTACCTTTTCAAGTGAAAGGTAGACAGAGTCCTCGTTTGGGTTGTGTATCAAATCAGAGTGACTGCATTGTGTCTCTAGGTAAATGACAGCTGCTTAAGGGATTTGCCTTAACTGTTGCAATGAGGTTTTATATTTGTGTTCCACAGATGCACCCCCTTTTGATTTTTCCTTTCTCCACTGCATATTATTCTGCTCACTAGAGAGTAACTGATCCAGTAGTCAACGTATCTCACAAAACCTCCTTCTTTCTAAATGTCATTGGTGACTGTAATGATCAAATGAAAGCCAATTGTGCTGCAGAAGGACTTGGCAATTAAAAAACCACAACAAACACCTCCCAGCCAGGCAGAACTGCAAACAACTCATTATAATTGTTCCGGCCTGTTTGAACCTGCCTTCCGCTTGTGTGCTCAGACAGAGCTGCAAGGCACTTCTCCCATCAACACTGAATCAGTCTTTCACTGACTTCTTATAACACAGTGTAGATAAGAGCTCTTCAGTGGTAATTTGCTCGAATTCTTAATAAGGAGAGATTCTAGAAAGCACAGACTAGTGCAGGCAATGAGCTAAATGCGTCCGTATCTGTAAGTAAGCAGTTCAGAGGGCTGTTCTTTTCTCCCTTTTTCTTCCTTGTTCTTTAGAGTCTGAAGTAAATAAAGAGTTTGGGTGCATTTTTTTCTCTTGGTTATTTCGGCTACATGCTTGTACAGTTTGCAGGATACTGCTTTCACAGCTGTACTCAGGGATTTGTGGTTGTGAACCAGGTGTAACTGCAGGAGCCCGAGCTGCACAGTATGTAGCACTGTATGTTCTGCTACTCTGATGGGCCACAGTGGCTGACAGAGGTCGGGGCTCTGGCACTGCCCAGGCAGAGTACCCTAAGCGATTTGCAGTTATCACAGGGGGGTTTGACATGCAAATTTGGGGGCTGCTGGTCGTTTATTTGGGTGTACTGGAGTCCTATTGTCAAATTGAGAAAGGTCTTTCCAAACAGCTCAAGGGGAACAGCTCCATTGGGGAGCTCAGGGAAGAGTTTGAGGCTGGGTTAGAGAAACGGGTAATCTGAGGACAAAGATGATGGGTACAGTGAAACCATAGTGAGCACCTCCTCTCCTGAGTAATGAGAAAGTCTAGGTATTAAGAGATTCATAAAAAGTGAAGGGCACTTTGAGGGCAGCATCTTGGCTTCATTGTCTGCTCACAGGGTAGCGGAAATCATGACAACAGGATGGGAAGGTAAACGCAGTGCTGTTGAGATATGGTGGGGACATGTCTGCATTTTGCTTTGTGAATGGCGCAAAAGGCAGTTTGACGCTGAGTCATAGTTAGGAACAAAAATATTTGGGGAAAATCTTGAATGTAGGTTACAAATGTATGGTAGCTAGGACTCACTGAGCAGAAATTCAGTTGTTCATGAAGTTGTCTGCAAGTACGTTTTAACAGGGACGGCGGAGAAGAATTGTTGTTGCAGGTTGTGCACTTTCATGGTTGGGCTGAGATGAGACAAAGAGAAAGATAAGTTGGCTTTGCAATGAACCTTGCCGTAGCTAATGTGCATCCATTTATTTGGAGACTGCGGGTGAAATTCGTCAGAAGGCCAGATAGAATCTATGCGCCAATTACATCCCACTCAAACCTTTGTGCAGAGGAATGGATTTCACCTTGTCTGATCCATGAAGACGTGAATACTTATCTCCCTTTCCTCGAGACTTCATTTTTATAGTTTTGAATAGCTAGATTTTTCTTTTTCAATAGTAACTTTCCTTGATGCACATCTGCTTCCAGTTTAATACTTACCAGTAACTTGACATGAATGGCAGAGGTTTCTTTTATCTGCAGTGTAATACGGAGGCAACAGAATCGCTTTTATAAAGTGAAATAGATTTCTTCTCAAGTCTTCTGCAGCTGAGGTAACATTTGCAAACTGTTTTGGAGAGTAAAAGCTCTACAGTATATAAATATTAAGTATTATTTTTATATCTTCATCATCTACACTTTTAAATTTAATATGAAAAAATCACTGAATACCCAAATGCACAGTAAAATGCATATCCTTCTTCTAATCTTAATGCTTTATTTTCATCTGTGAATCCTCTTAATCTTTGAAATTAATTACCATGATTAAAAATGGGAGATGTGTTTTCCCAGAACAATCAAATTATTCTGCTGCAAATTTCCATATTAATTTCACATCATTATCCTAATTTCTTTTGATATTAAAACACACACGCACACACTCACGTTCCTGGATATGACATCTTCTCTAACTTCAGATTACAAGGGAGTCTTCTATTCCTACTAGCTCACTATGGCCAAAATGGAGAAGGGGTTATTATTTTGTCTGCCGCAGAGTCTTCTATATGGACTAAGCCATGACTGCTGGCTTGTTATCCAGAGCTTAGGAGAGTGTATTCATCCACCCATCCAAAAGAATCAACTTCAAAAAATGAGACCGTCAACAGACAGAGCATGTTCACACTGATTAATATATGCCAGTGGATGAGAATCATTACAGTCACATCAAGACTTATAGAAATGACAATTAGAGTAGGGCCCAAATTCCTGATTCTTCTAGTCCTTGTGAGACATCTGATTCCTACTCCAGTGTCAGGGGACAAATTGTGAGAGTCTTTTTATTGCATTGGGGAAGCGAAATAGAACACTGACTGGTGAACAGGGCCAACACGTGTTTGCCATCAGTCAAAGCAAGAGAAAAGTCTTGTTGCAGTTCAATTTTGATCCAGTCTTCTCCAGATATAGGTGGTATTTGGATCCAAACTGATCTCCTTTCTGTTTAGTGTCTACTGCATGTTTGCACACCTGAGCCCTGATCTCCAAGAGTACACACAGAAGACCAAAACCATCCAAGTGTTTACACTGTCCGAATTCCTTGCCCAGAACCAGTGGGAGAGATGGACACAGGGAACTCAAAATACTAGTAGCCCTTTCCCAGAGCCTCTACATGCATACTCACAACATGAGTCTTTAAGTCAGTCAGTTGGATGGTTCCTTAGGAAGATCATGCTTTGATATAACCCAGAGAGTTCCTTTTGTTGCAAAAATGGCAAGAAGTAAGGAGACAAAACATGTGATCTGAGAAGGAAGAGAGACTGAAATAGAGGCACATCACAGGTGCTGAAAATGGATCTTTTACTGTAGACCACAACAGTGCAGAATTTCTAATGCAAAAAGGAATGGACAACATAGAAAAACAGGCATACGGTGTACCAGAAAGCCTCAAGAAGAGCTGTCTTTTATTGTCCTTTTAATTTCCCCCCTCCTCTCGCCAGAGCAAAGAAAAAGGTCAAGCATGAGGTGCAGAGATTGTTTGGAAAATGCGGACACCATTGCAGTGATGTGTGACAGAGGAAACTGGGAGGATATCCATGTGAAAACCTCGCAGAACTAATTGTTGGTCCAGAAGATGGCCACTTGTGGGAAGAGGGTTCAGAGAGACCTCCCAAAAAGGAGGAGACCAGCGGTGCAAAGAAACAAAAGATACAGTGTGAGAAGCCTGCAAAGCTGAAGGAAGGATGAGAGTGGGGAGCCAGGAAGCTGAATAGGATGGGGGTGATTGGTTTCTGTGGGTTACGAAGGAAGGTCCTTACAGAGAATCAAATAGCTGCATGTTTGTGTTCTGGGAGATCTGAGCTGGAGGCTCAATATGCCTGGAAAATTGCTTGTCTCGAAGGACTGAACATCACCTTCATGCACAACTTGCTATTAATATGTTTTTTATGCACTCCCTTGATCTTATTAAATAAATAAATTTTGAATTCCCTTTTGAGGAAACTCTGATTTTCTTTTCAATATAGTTATCAACTGCTCATGATACAGAGCAAAGGCTCTCCCAGATGCCTTGACTCTGGCTTGTGACAAGTCATCTCAGATGTGATCACTGAGTGTCTTTGGCCATGGCCTTCACTTTCCTAGTGCTGGCTAAAGGACAGGAAGGAGCAGAACAGCACAGAAGACAATATGTGAGGGTGAGCATGGCATTGAGAAATGCAGACTTCTGAAATGTGTGAGTGCCCACCCCATTGGTGTGGGGAAGGGAAGAGGTTGCTGTAGTATCTGAAAGTGCTCTTGAGTATCCTCAATGAGTGGATGAGGGCGACTGGGCAAAACCTGGATGTCCATGTGACAAATAAATGGAGAGTCAAGAGTATCAAGGGATGGTGAAGGAAAGAAGTCTGCAGGGACATGGTTGTTTTCTATTTAGTCATGGGGAGGGAAGGAGAGCAAGAGTGGAAGTAATCTGTTTTTTCTGCATTTTCTAAAGCATAAAGTTCCAGGTTGCCATTCAAATTAAAATGACAGAGCAAGGTGGTGCATCTTGACCTCTATTCCTTCTCCTGTCTCAGTGCAGAGAGAGGATTAGCTATAGGCTCTGATTCCATGATCAGTGCCTGGATTCACTTTATAGCTTCACCTATTACCTTCTGTGGCTGTGGAAAGTACAGAAAAGCTTTTATGTAATGAGAGTTAGCCCAGGAAAAGATGTGCTCTAATGAGATTTCCCAGAAGACAATACTAGCTCCAATTCCTCCAGTTTAGCTTTCTACTTCCGGAGAATTTGACAAGAAAGGAATTTAATTTTTCTCCTAGATAGACGTATTAATATTTAATAAAGTGCAAAGCCAGATAACACTTCTGGGGAAAATAATGAATTTACATAAAGCTTTTGCTGTATTTGGACAGAACAAGATAAATGGGTTTTAACTCAGATATTTTTTGATTTTCTAAAACAATAGTAACTATAAAGTACCCAAAGGCTTCAAGTTCACAGACCCAGTTTTTATGGTATTCCATATCAAGTCATCTTGGGATTTAAAGAATGCATTACATCTTCTTCCCTGCTAAATTGTCTCCTGGTTTTGGCTTGCCTTCTTGGCTTTTGATTGCCCCCATTGCACTGGGAGGTGGCTTACCAAGAAAACATTGAATCAAAGGAGGCTTTCCCACCTCAGTCTGGCCCCTCATCCTCTGTCTGCATGATGCTAAAGCCTTGTCTCAGCTTTTTCACTGAGGAATATTTGACTTTTGGAGGTTGTTCTAATGTGAGTCTGGACCCTAAATATTCGTACGAATGATTAGAAATGAAACCAAGGATTCACTTGCAGGGAAGCAAAGTTAATGGTAAGACTTTCTGCTAGTGGGTAGGTCTAAATGATGAGAAGTTTATTTCACTTCTCTTTGGTGTTCCTTCAATAGCCTGTCAAATGTAATCTCTGTCTGGATTCTGGGGAACACAAATTTCACCACAATTGGTAGGGATCACAAAAGTCATGAATGGTATGATAGAGCATCTCCAGCTTGGTACATCAAAGGAAAATTGGGCTTTAGAATGTCCTCACACTGGCTTTCTTTTCTCTCTGATTGTACATACCCTTAGAAGTGAAAGCATCAGTAAAAGTGGGTTAATTTGAAGATAATGTCTCTCCTTGCTCACGATTTTGCTTGAATCACAGATGTGTTTGCTAACTCTATTTTAGAAGGATAGATCAAGTCACGTACCGGACTCCAAACATTCTTTTCCAGCATCACTTTGTATTCCATTGCTGAGAATTTAAACAAAAATAAATGAAGATTATGTCAATAAATCATCTTTCCTTCTGTCCAGCCCAGCACCAGTGGAAGACTATGGTAAGTTATCATGTTTTTAACTCTGAACCTGTCTGGTTCCTTGTTTATCTTGTGTCTCCCACTCCAGTCTGGCTCAAGGCTGAACATTAGTGAGTGATGAATGCAGGGCTGTCTCTCTTGTTTTGTGCTGGCATTATTAACCCATATTCTGCTGATTATTTCATATGGTAATACATTATTCATGAGGTGCTGGAGTTGTGGCAACCGACTCTCAGGATAGCAGCCCTGTGTGTTTGAGGACAGGACATTAAATGTTTGCTATCGACTCCTAATTCCTGTTTTGCATTCTCGAGGATTTTGCTTACCCCTGTGATGCTGAGCACTGTGAAACAGACCAGCTAGTGTAAATTGTCTATTTCACACATATTTGGCCATCCTAATGATTTTTTCCCAGGTAGCTAAGGTATCATATTTTGATGTATTGTGATTCTGAGAACCCCAAGAACCAATTATATAATGTTAACAACTCTGTGGCTGTAACATATAGTTAGCTTTCTGGTCATTAAATAATAGTCTATTATCCCATTTTTCCTTTGTTTCCTATTTATCTATTATCTCTTTTTTTCCAGTTTGTATTCTTTTTTTCCCCTTATGATACATCATCTCAGATAACAGCTGCTACATATAGATAGCAGCAACAGAAAAAACACACGATTACTGTTCCCTCGTGGACGTTGCCAAGCTTGCATGCTACACAACTTCAGAGGTCCTGTCCTATCCTGTCTCCATGGGCAGAGTTGGACTCAGAAGGTGTGATGGTTTCTTATTGTGTGTGCAGAAGGGGAAGCCTTTAAATCCAGACTGCAAATGTGTAAAGAGATGTCTTTGTATCAGCTGTTTTACTCTCTTGGGTGTACATGCCACAGAACAATATCCTTATGTGTGATGTTTCTCCAGGAAACCCATGACAGAGAAACAGTTCATAGTGAGTGCCAGCACTACAAGTACATAGACTGGGATTTTTCTGGAAAAACGTGGCATTTCTCTGTTGATTTCCTGGCCACGAAGCAGGTAATATTTTCAGATTGATATACTTGTGTTTCACATATGTGGTGACAAATGAGTATAATGTGATGTAAGGTCTTGAAAAATATTGACAACTATTCCTCATCTCTGGGCTTTGGGACTTCATTCTAACTACATGATTGCTGGAATGAAGACCTTCTGTGGAAGGTCTTCAAGCAAACAGCTGGCACAGATTTCAGGGTGTTTATTCCAAGGACTATACCTTGCACTATATTTTTGTTCTTTTAAAAAAAATGAAACAACAGAAACACATTTGACCCACATTAGGATAAAAAAATCTCCTTGTTCATTTCTCTCCCCTATGCTCCTATATGGTGGTGGAACACAGTCCTTACCATCACTGTCTTCCATCTGCAGAAGTGCTTGATTTTGAGCTCCCAAAAGATAGCACTTCGATGCTCTGCTAGAAAATAAGGGAAGGACCACAATTCTGTGGTAACACCAGTCTAGGTAGGGGAGGTAGGAAAAGGACAAACTGTGAAATATGAGTACTGAGAAATGGGAAATTGTTGCAGTGTCTCCACTCATATGCTACTTCCTCTCCACCAAGGAAAATGGACTACGTTGCCTGTGACTGTTTGCATACATACCAAATCATAGCAAAGGGATCATCTCTAGAAGAACTTAGGGTCATGGCTGGAGGAGCTGGATGTTTATGCAGGACACCTGTGGGCCCCCCTGCTGTAATCATTACCAAACCATGTGTCATGTAATGAGGGGCTAAATATGGCTGAGACTAGAAAGGCTGTAAGTAGATGGCTAATGAGGTTCTAATTAGATTAAAGAAACAACAGAAAGAGGGAAATGAGTTGGGTGGATAGAGTGTCTAGTTCAGAAGAGGTCTGAAATGTGAAGTCATGCAGGGTATTTTTGGCTCTGCTCATATTCCTTCATTCTTAACTGTGTAGGAGATGAATCTTCCTGTGACCCAGCGGCAGACCTTACTGTATAGCATGAGCACTCTGCTGCATAGACATGGAGCTCAAGTACTATTTCATCTTGTTGCAATTCAGTTGCTGCCAGCTCTGAGGCAGATTGAGAGGGAGCGTTTGATAGGAGAAATCTCTGGCAGGAGCTCCTGAAAGTTCTTTGATTCTGTACTTGAATCAAAGATGCAACTAGTTTGCTTACAGATACTCTCAATTTGGACTTTAGTGAAAGATGAAATCTCACATGAAGTAAGGGTCAGGCAGGAAATATCCAGTGGCCAGCGATGTCAGCACAGAAGCTCTGGAAGCTGCAAGGACATGCATAAAAGGCATCAGAGGTAAGTTAAAATACTGTGTCCCATCCTTCAAAAATCATTTAGCCTTCCAATTATGAAGCAAAAGTAGTAGTGAAAGTGAATGGAATCAAGTCTAGGGACTACAGGAGACTGGTCTAAGGGGTCCCAAAGAAATATATTGTGGAAGGTTTGAGTATATGTGCATCTCTATTCACTGCTGTCTTTTCTGTGCAGTCAGAAGCTCATACTGGCAGCTGCTGCCTGAGGTAATCTCATTATCTACCCACCATTGCAAGGAAAGGCCACAGATATTTTTTTGTTGCTTCTCGATAAGAGGTGGTTTTATAGTCTCTAAACTGACCAGTGACTCAGTTATTCGGGGTTCCCTTAATCATCCCATTGCTTGCTGGCAAGTATCTTCTGTCTTTCAGCTCTCATGTAGAACACTCTTCTTGCATTTGAAAAAACGTCACTTATTTATTCCCTCCTACTCTCCCATGCTGTGTTTTGATAATGGTCTTTAAGGAAATATTTTGCTTGAATATAATAAGTTTTTATATTAAAACATCATAAATGGCATCCTAGTTGTCTCAGTTTTCCAATATCACTTAATCTTCTTTGAAAGATTTGATTAAAAAAAAAAATACAGCTATAAACAAGAAGCTAGCAGTTTAGATTTCAATCACAGCATTGATTCATACTTTTCATGGGCCATAAATCAGTTCCTGTGGTTTAGCTTCCCTTTCTTTGAAATGGAGGCCGTGTTACAGTTCTAGTTATTACAGAGTGGGCAGTAAGATTATGATAATCAATGATATTCTTTGATTGAATGAGGATACCCATGTACATGCAAAATTCTAGTGTTTTATATATTTATGATGCCTATAATTTCCACTCCTTTGCAGACTGAATGGCACTGAGTTGCTGTTCAAAAGACACTTAGATTCTCTGGGTACAGCAGGATTTTCAAAGTCTACAACCATGTGCAATGAAAGGTGTGATAAGTGCTGAGGCTGTTTCCTGAGTGAAATGAGGAAGCTGAAAATTATACTAGTGCTGATGAAGGTGAGCAGCAAGCCTTCGATTTAAGCAGGGGAAATGACAGCATTATCAGTCAGGTATCGTGGCAACCAAGGAACCTAGAATTTGGTGTCAACTTTCCAATCATATTGTCTCTTTACCTGGCATAACAAGGCACATTTCCCTTCAGGGAATTGAATTCCTTCTCCACTGGAGGACATTTAGATGTTTAAGCACCTGACTGTGCTCAGGAACTTGAAGAATTCAAATTGATCTTGATACGTGCACCTATACATTTTTCTAGCAAAAAAAGGGGCA
>VZRI01010544.1:370186-567628 GCA_013397515.1 Upupa epops | reverse complement strand
CCCCCCCCCCCCCCCCCGAACAGCCACCAGACAGCTCTGTGAAACCAGGAAGAAAAATCACAGCTGTATAAGACACCCTATTAGTTATCACTACGTTTTAGTTGATATGGATTGCATGCTCAGTGTTACCCAGGGGCTGGAATTAAAATATCATAAATGCAGGTCCTCACTTGAAACAGAACAGATGATCTTTTGCACAGTGTGTTGAACCAAGGTTGTTAGCAAGGCCAGAGGTCTACCTTCAACAGTAATATGAATGACAGTATCTCTCTTACTGTAGACACATATGCATGCTCATGTCTGCATTACAGTCTGGGGTAAGGGAACTGGAAAAAGGCTTTCAGAAGGATGGATTTAGTCCAGGCCAACTTCTCTTTGTGGCAGAGAAATGAAATTATGCTGTAAAATGTCAGTGGCTGAATTAGAAAGCAGAAATCAGAGATCTTGAATACTTATATTCCCAGGTTAGGAATATCCCAGAAAGGGGAAATGCAGCTGGGTCTCAGATAGAACCTTCTCTCTCTCTCTAATAAAAAAAAAAAAAGCAGAAAGAGCCAAACCAGGTGACACAAACAAGACAGAAACTCGGTCACAACACCATTACACACATTCTGAGAAAAAGAAGTGGGCAAAGCATTCTGTAGCATCTTTGGCTTCAGGTTGGGTCCTCTGGGGAGAGGGACACGCAGAGCACAGTGCAGCAGCAGCAACAAGGGGAGACCCACCCCTAGGACACCTCAAAAGGTGTCTGGATTAATCACTGTTCAAAACCAAAAGAAATATTTGATGCATTAGTATTCAGAAAGCCACAATGGGGTTTAAAATTGTGTTTATGCTGGACACAGTAGTAGTCCAGCAGGAATCAACTGAATTTCTCACCCTGCTGCTAAACTTCACTGAATTTGAGAGCCACAGAGCATCACTCAACCAGTGTTTTCTGCAAGAAGACAGAAAACAGGGGCAGGACTTAAGAGATAATCCTGTATCACCATGAAAAGGACTCTTACAGAAGTTGTCCAAAAGCCAAACCAAGCTGAATAAAGTGGTAGGGCATTTGTAAGTGGTTCAATTAGATAGGATTATTTTGCTGAATTTCAGTGTCAAGTACCTGCATGTGTAACCTGTATTCAGCTGATCTTTAATGTGGAAGTTACCAAGCATCACTGGATATCTCTCAGGTGCCTCTGAGTATGTTTGGTGTGCTTAGCTGTACTTATAATGTAGAAGACAATGCTTTATATTTAGTCCTTCTTCTACCTATACATGTATCTGCAGAGTATGGTCTGAGACCTTGACTATGGCTTGTGATCTGATGGCAGCAAAACAAAGCCTGGAGGAGCTTGTTTACGCTGACAGAAAGGGCTATGCTGGGAAGGATGCTGCTTGGAAAGGAGAGGAACATGAGTGTTTGTCAGACATAATAGTCCCTCAGGAGACTTCTTGTTGGTATAGAAATGTTGACCAGAACTAATTTAACAGTAGACATTATGGGACTAATTCTGCATCTGCCACTTTTGACTGGTAAAAACTGGCAGCTGCCAGGTATGGAAAATTATTTTCTAATGTGATTGCTCTGTACTGCCCTGCACTTTGCAGGGCTTTATTGTTTGGTTGTTTTTTTTCCGAGACACTTTGCTGCATTGGAAGATGTGCAGTGTAGGAAAGACTTTGTCCTGAGTTTGTCTTGAATTGCCTTCTCTTTGTGATTGATGGTAGCTGCAGTTAGTGAGGGATCATGCTTATACAGAAATTTGGCTGAATTGGTTGGTGAGGGAGATGGATATTCTTCAGTTAGACACTTGACTGTACTATCCCCTTCAGAAACTTGCCACGGGAGAATGAAGGAGTGGAACAGGAAGCCTCTGCATTACTTGTGAGGAGGCTAGTACAAGGTATTTTAGCTGATGTTTATGCCATCAACTGCATTTTTCATTTGAACTCTTCAGGGACTCATACTAGAGCTGCTGCTGTCACACAGTAGCTTCTTAAGTATCTCCTCATGAACCTTAATGCTCTATGTGCTCTACAGACAGCATTCTTAGGTAGATGAGGTTATACTTAAAGATATTACATATATTCCCCATGTATATAATGAAATATATTATGAAGGGTTTGAAATGGGCCATTACAACCTCAAATACAAACCCGAGTCATCCCAGCACAAGAACAAACCCATGGAAGTGGAACTGAAAGCAGACTGAGGCAGAGAGAGTTGTGCAGCTGAAGGAATGGCTGTTGAGCTGAAGGTGCATCCACTCTTGCAGAGATGTGTCGAAGTCCTCCATCACACTGGCAGAAATCTAATCATGTCAGCTCAAAGATAAGGAGGTTGGTTTGCCTATTGCTGTCTCTACCCAGCTTCAGTTTCCATTTTGACTTCAGTGCCTTGTTTGCATTAAGAGGAAGGCTGTGGTTTATATCCCTTGTGACTAGAAATTCGACCATGGAGTTTTTCTCACCTTTGTTCTCCATTTCCTTTTAATTTTCTTTCTGTTACTACAGTCTTTATCCCTTCTTTCCACCATGGGGCATCTCATGATTTCTGCTGAAGGAAGACAAATCGGCATGCTGTTGCATAGATGTTCTTTCCAAATTATTGCCAATGCTTGACTGTGTTCCTCCTACTTTGGACAATCTTCTCTGCTTCTTCCTTCTCATCTGGGGAGAGGCCAAGGAAGGCTGCATGGACAGAAGGTGGTTTTGTGTCATAGTGGTTTTCTAACCCTTGGCATGTCCTACCAGCGGTGACTGAAGATATGAGGTGTGGGCCTTGGGGTCTGGCAACAAAATCTTGCTCAAATTTAGGATATTTATGTCCTAGAGGTCACTGTAGAATAGGTCTTGGGGCTGGGCAACATCCAACAGCAGGCTCCTGGTGCTGTAGGGAAGATGTGGGGATTTTGCTGTCATCATTATAATCGGGCCTTAACCAGCACTGAACGTCACTATTGCTAGTGTTGTAGAGGCTAATAGTTTAGTTCACAACACCGCTCTGGCTCAGGCTGGAGATATTTTCAGCCCCTGCAGCCTGACTTCCTCTTTGAGGAAAAGATGAGGATGAGTCAGTCTCTTTCCCTGCTGAATTTCAAAGAAGCCTGTATACCAGCTTGAAAAGGGTTCCCAAATTCAGAAAGCTTATATTAGCTGAGCAGCATCTCCCCTTCTGGGAGAACCTCATTAATTTATTGGCTGCTAATTTCCATGGAAGTAGCTTTCATGAACAAAATCTCCCCCAAGGTCCTTGCCTCTTTGTCAGTGAGCATCAGAAGCCTGTAGTGAAGCCTTGTATTACTAAGATTTCATTACTTATACTAAATATACTCTAGAGCTTTTATGAATGTACTGTAAAGCAAAAGAAATAACTAAAAACAAGCTATGCTTGTCAAGGAAATAAAGTTCTTCTTATGCTGCATGATCCTAGCTTTTTTTTGATAACTGCCCTTGTTCATTTTGCCATTAATTCAGGGACCTGCAGTATGGTCTGCAAGATGTTGGAACAGTTTGATGATGCTTTTCTCAAATAAACAAAAAACAGAACCTTTATTTGTTCTGTTTTTTTTTTTCCATAAGAGAAAAGCCAGTGACAGAAGCCCTGAAGTCTTTTGCATCACGATTTTAATAGCATAAATTATTTCAACAGAAGATTATCAAGACTCAGTGCTAAACACAGTCTGCCAATTTGAAATAGAAGTTATCAGAATGTTCGGTGACCTCTGTCTAGGTCAAACAGATGTTTTCTCTGGTAGGTTAACTAAAATTGAAGCTTCCAAAATTGCCCATCATAGCCCAAAATTTCAGGTTCCTTCCTGGTAAAGCACCTTTTTTGCTATTCTGGAGAGACAGTGACCATTAGAAAATAAGAGCTAGGTTAAAGACTAACATCTGGATATCATATTCAGGGATGGTTTGCTGTTCTTGTGCAGCTAACATGGTGTTTTTGGAGCTGAGCTTGTACAGAAACAAGAAGTGCATTTTAAATTGAATCAAGCTATTATTGTCTTGACCTGTGGAACAGAACTGCACTTGCTTGTATTTCCCTCAGTATCTCTATCTGACAGGAACTTAGGAAGAATTGCCTGCAATCCCATTAATGCACTCAGGCCCATTCAGTTGCATCATTTTCCCAGTAGAAAATTAGGGAAATAAAATAAATAAATAAAAAAAAAGTATTTGTGGCAATACTGCCAATGTATGCGGATGGAATTGAAGAAAAAAGCATCATTCATATGCAGTAGCTGTTGGGGTTTTTCTGCTTTTGTTCAAAATAGACTTGCTTCTCATTTCTGTACTCCAGGGAAAGAGACGTTTACAACTAATGATGTTTGCAACCAGAATAATTAGGAAGAACCACAACATATGTCTCAGAACTAGCAATATGTTTTGAGCTTGTTCTGTAAGGGTTTTCTCTGTCCTGACCTAATGGGATGTGTTTCTCAAATGTAAATGTTATGGAATACAGGGGTTGTTTATGGAGCTATTGCTTTCCAAAATATGTTTGCATGCTAAAATGCTACTCTGTTGGTCAGGTTTCAACCATTAGGGAAGAAAATAACCCACCCTATTCATAAAGATAGGCTTGAATGGAAATCTATGATTCAAATGCATCACTAACTCTGTGTTTTTCTGCCTTTACCAGCTGAATTTGTGTGTTGCAGTGAAAATGATGTTTTATTCTTATTTTGCTAGTGTATCACTTGGTGGACTTGAGGAAATCCTCATCTATTGTGTCTCCACCTGCACAAGGTTTCTCTCCATTTATAAATACTTCAATAATTTAAAAACATATTTTCAGGAGTAATGCTGCTGTATCTTGCAGAATTGTTTTTCCCAGCAGTCATTAAAGTACATATAAAAGTAATGTAGAAAAAATAATGTAGATAGGATGATGGGGAGAAAGCATCCCCAAGTGATCACAAGGCTAGAGGCAGAAAACGAGCACATTGCTGATCCAAGACTCTCTCAGATTAGTGGCAAACTTCCCTGTGGATGTGCAGTTTGCTATCTTTCTGGCCCTGGGAAAGGCTGCCACCATTATACCTGAGCACCCCCATGAAAACTTGCCAGGTCTCATTTCAGCTTCAAAACATGGCATTGGACTGTTACTCCCAGTGGTCTTTCATGTGTTCAGTTCCAAACTGATAAAGAGAACAATTATCCGTTAGTTGGAGACCAAACAAGTCTAAAGGACAGGAGAAGAAATCTGGTCCATGCTTTCTCATCTTTGTCTTGTCTGATGGACAGAGGAAAGATGCCCTTGTGTTTTTTGGTCCAAGAGTGGTTGTTAGGAGCTCGAGGTAGAGCCTATTTGCTCACAATTCCTTGAAGAACATGTAATCACATTTCCCTGTGCCTCTGTTTCCTTCTTATTTCTCTCCTTTGACATTTTGCCTTCTGAAGTCTACTTTAAAATATTTTTCTAGCTGAAAGCTGCTCCATGTTTACACAGCACCTCATACAGTGAGATCCTGAGGCAAATGTAAATGATAAAAATACTAAAACCCTTTGAGAAAGGGTAGCAAATCTGTTTCCATGCTACTGAGGTGCTTCTTGTTAAACCTGGAAAACTTTTCACCTGTGGGTATGAATGAGATTCGGTAATGTTGGTCACAGTTCTCTTAGGAGGAATATGGGCAATAGTTCTTATAAAAGACTGGTACCTTAACAAGAGAGCACCTCTTTTATTTAAAAAAATATAGGGTTCTGAAAAATTAAGAAAGGATTTTGTTTTTCTTGTCATTTATTCAATGACTTGATGGGAAAGAGGAAATAGAATTTTGGGGACCAGTGGCTGTACATAGAAGACCACATAACAGAATTTCAAAATATTTTCTTTTCTGGGAAATAATATACGATATTTTTAATGACTTTTTCTAACTGTTGCTGCTAGTTCAGCTGGAGCAGAGGACTTCACTGGGTTACGTGAAATACATCATAAACAGCCTTCCTACAAGCATGATTTCAAACCAGAGTCTCTTGCCCCCAAAAGGGAAAGGACTCCAAACCAAAGGAGGAATTCTCAGCTGGAGCCATTGTGGGCACATATCCAGGCTTTTACCTGTGGCTCCTCCTAAGGCTCCTGCAGTCAAGGGTGATCCAAACAATCTCCTCCTCCAGGCTGCTTAGACAGATCTGCTTGTGTAGTTGGTGAAGAGCAGACCTTGCAGCATTTCTGCCATATACATGTAGTGGGGGTTGGAGCACAGCTTGCTTCTCATTGCATAAATACAGTCAGACAGTCTTCATTAGTCAGTGAAAGGAATTGCTTAAAGGATCTTGAACTTAGGAACCAAACCAGCCACCTAAAGGCCTGTGTTTGACTGTCTGTACCAGGGCTGGACCAGCTCCTTTCTGGAAGCTGCCTGAGTGTGTAGGAAAGTCTGTTTGTTGGGGCTAAATGCTGATGTAAGAGGGGGAAATGGACTTTACTCATAGTGCTGTCTGAATAAAGGTTTAAGGGATGAATGCAGAAGCTAGCTGTAAAATTTAGACACTGCCAGAATCTAAGGTCTGTGAGAAGATGCTCAGGTCCTTGGCTGGAGTCATGGGCAGTACAGCAATGAGCTTGTCAGTAACTGGGGAAGGGGATGACAAGGACTATACAAAAGGTGAGCTCTGCTTTAACTTGTGTTTAAATGTGTGCTAACAGCCAGGCAGGGAGAAGGAATGGTTGAGACACAGACTGTGTGAGGGCTGACTGAAAACAGACACCTGTCCACACAGTCAGTATTTGGAAAGCACAGAAAGCATAGTCCTAAATCTGTGATGGTTCAACTGTTCATCTTAAGTTATCTGGGCCATAGACTGCTCACTTTTCTCCTCTTGAGAAAGGAAAGTTTTCTCATCCTGTTTGCCAAGGTTTGCCCTGTTGTTTTTATTCAAGCAACATAATCCTAAATCCACACTTCTGTTGCTGGAGAAGTCTGATGTGACACAGTAAAGAAGGAGCAATGTGCTCTGCAGGCTGTTCTAGGTGGTTCATGTCCTGCTTGCCAAGTAACTTCATTCAACAATCGCAACTGTGCTGTACACTCTTCCTACCTCTATCATCAAGGGTGTGAACTTGCAGATGAAGATATCTTAAGAGTTATCACTCATTCCAGGACCACCTTGTGAAAGAGGTAGAGTATTTCTAGTCCGTTAGACCACACGATGGGGAGCTGCACTACCATAGCAAGGGACTTTGTCTTCCACAATGCCAGTGTCTTGATCTTATTGGGAAGTCCCTAGCATTTAGCTTAATGGTTTTAGCTAGAGTTAGTGGTATTGGAGAAAGTTGAGGGTCAGGAAGTAAGTGATGGCACTTTCTTCAGTTGCAATGTCATATGCACTGTCTGTGGTCCATGAGTTGTGAGAAGGACACAATCACAACCTCTGACCTGAGGCTTGAGTCAGAACGGCTCTGCTGGATGATCAGCATGCCACATTCCCCCTCGCCCCCCAGCAGTGAAAGCTATGTCCCATGGACAGAGAGCCTTCATCTCTGTCAAGGCAATAATATTGCAGAAGAATGAGAGTGGACTAGATTATTTCTAGAGGTCTCTTCCAACTCCAACTGTTCTGTGAAAAAGATAGATTTGTGCCATCCTATGGTGGGATTGCCTGTTTCCTGATGATTCACCCTCCATTTAACCTTCTCTCATGTTATCATGGCTGGTACAAAACCTTGGTCCACAAGAGACTCTGTGGCAGTGATTTCTGTTTTGAGAAGATCTTTTGCGTTTGGGAATTCAATAGTATCACTGAACTGCAATTACATTTTTACTTGCCTCAGAGTCGGCACACATCTTTCACTATGGAAAGTGCAGACAAAATTTTATATCTTACTGTTTTTTGTTTTGTTTTTTTTTTAAATGAGCGCTGTCAAGACATGACTTTCCAACCTGGTAGAGATCACATTTTTAATTTTCAGACCAAAACCTTTCTGCCTGGATCCTTGCAAGCAGTCAGGAGGACAAGATCACTGACAAAATGCAAAGTCTGGAACTGCTGCTGCATTGTCGAAGTACCCTGTTTGCATTATGCTGATAAATCAGGCAGGCTGAAGCCATTTGTCAAAAAGGACATTTTTTGTGACTCAGATTCACTTTGCGTGCAGGGGATGGTCGGGAGGTTAGTGCTCGCTAAATAATTAATCAGGTCAGGATCTGTTTGAAATGCAATGCAAAACCAACAAGAACATATTGAGCACTTGGCTTGAGCATTTGAACAGTTAATTATGTCACCCTTTGATCAACACATGCAGCTTTTAAATACAAATAGTTTCAATTGGGTAGTTAATAACCTTCTTGACAGCTGATGCACATTATTGGAACAGCAAAAACTTCACTGTATCTTGACCTACTCTTTTCAGAATGGAAAACACTGTCTCTTCTTTGTCTCCTAAAGTACTTGACGTTTCTAGAGAATGCTTCTTGTGGTCTTGGAAAGCTGTGACACAAGCAACAGTGGGTGTAATTCTGTTCTCTGGCCTAGGCTCTACAAAGCCATGGACCCCTACTATAATACTGAGTGGCAGCCACAGTCTCCGAGTCCCAGTAGAGGGCCTTTGCATAACCCTATTTCCCCTCTGAGAAAGAAAACCCAGCTGGGGTTGGCCAGTTTGTCTGAAGGTACAGATTTCCACACAGTAAACTAGGGAACTGTGAAGTTCAATGTTCCCAAGGCAGTGTCACTACACCTTCCTCTTAACAGCAGTTACTACCCAAGGAAACAGCAGTGAGTACATGTGTCTATAGCATTGAATGGAGAACCCTTCTGCTCCCATCTTTCTGGGCAGACAGTAACATCTCCTGGGGCAAGCTAGTAGCAATTTCAAACTCAATCATGAGTAAAGGGATCTTTACATTCATCCTTCTTATCACTTTTATGAGGCCTTGTAGGAGTGCTGTTTGTTACCTTTGTTAATGATCCAGTAGGTGAGGTGCTTTTAAGCATAAGGGGCTTGTCATCGTCCCATTAATTCTGTATTCCATTTATCATGCTTCCTTACAGGATTTCTTTGTGTACCCCAATGTGTCACATCCACTACTCTGGTAGGATTGACAACATGAAGGCTACAGCATTTTAACTCATTTTAACTTCAGTCCATTAGTTTTGTGAGAGTGGAGGTTGGCAATGTTATAGGGGTGATTCATGGTCTACTAGAAAGTGATCACCTGAGAGATTAAAATGGCTCATGAGATCTCACCTTCTCGTCACCTGGAACAGTGTGGCTTATGCTGGTGTGCTGAAGATGTCATGTCTAAGACTAGTCTGATAGTATTTTCAACTTTTTATGGCAGTTCATGAGTGGTGCTAAATATGGTACAAGAATTTAAGGGCACTTAAACCAAGGAGGTTCCCATAGGGGATGTCCTCATGTGGACACAATACTTGCCATTTGTATGGTATCCCTCTTTTGTAATAGATATTCGGAGGACAATAAATTTTTTCTATAGGTAGGGTCGAAACAGGACTTAAACTGACAAAAATGTCTTCATCTTATAAGAGTTTGAATGAGGTCAAGTGAGTTGTCCACAGCTTGAAATTTAATCAAGGGCAGAAAGTGGGACAACACCCTGGGGTTCTGACACTTATTCCCAAAAGACAAACATGTATAAAAAATGGAGCGGTAAATCAGGCAGTACTTCCGAGTTCTCCTGATTAAGGAAATGATTTGTACAAGCCATTTTCTAGGAGTTTATTGCTGATTGCTTCTTCCCTTAATGTGTATGGAAAAGTGACTTCCACCCTTAGTCAGCAGCAATTAAATGGCATTAAAGTTAGAAAGCAAGAGACAATGCTCAATGTCATAAAAAACCCATTACTTTTGGGTATAATTAAGAATGTCATGAGGAGTATTCACTTGTGTGTTGGTTTCTTTTTTTTTAATTTTCAGAAGTATTTTTTCATAACCCCTTTGAGCTGCTCAGCTCCTATTTTTCTTCATTTCCTCTTTACCTGGTTTATCAGCCTTAATTATAGCTGAAAGCGATCTTTGTCTCAAGAAGATGAAAACCCATTGTGCAAATGCATTGATGCAGTGTTTCTAAGCCCAGATATATTTCCTAATTAGTTCCTAGTTGTAATAGGTTGCATAATTAACAAAAACACAGGGAAATATTCAAAGTAATAATTTTCTTTGAACAGATGTATAGGAAAAGGAGAAAAAGAAACTATTATTTTAATGAACCTGCTTTGGAAAGGCACTGTCAGCCCCCAACTAAGTATTAGCCCTTTTGGGCTATAAGTTTCCTGTCTGTTAACGTGTTTAGCCTCAAGACCTGACACCTCCTGGAACAAACCCTTTAATTTTAACAAGCTAAGCAGGGTCAGGCACTTGGGTGAGAAAATTGTATGGGAAATCCCACGCTTCAGTTAGATCTGATATGTCTGTGATGTGTGTTTCATGACAAACTATAATGAAGTGAACCAATGCCAACAGGGATCAGCAGGGTCCAGTGACAGCATTTCACTTGCCTCTTGTAGCAGTCCTGAGTGTCAGCAGTTCAGCTTCTTGATCTGACAGGAATCTGTCAGTGGAGAAACCAAGAAATACAATACCTGGCTATGGCTCTGCCCTCATGGGAGTGACTTTGCAGCAAGGACAAAGTTCTCAGTGCTCAAGGGGGCAGTAAAAAGGGGGGGGTGTGGGCGTGGGTGTGTGTGATGCCCCTTGAGATAAGGGTGCTGTTGCTCTGGGTTGAGGGAGATCCTGCTGCTCCCTCGATAGCCAGCAATGATAAGCCCTCAGCACCCTGCAGTCTGTAAATACGCTCGAAGTGTCATGAGCTTCCCTTGAACATGGTGTGGAGGATCTCCAGGGAGGTTCAAAATGAGCCTCTGTGACTCCCTGCTTTTGTTTCTTTGACCTCCAAAGGTCAGAGCTAATGTTTGATTTAATGCCCTGTATTTGTACCACCTCTATTATGTTTGTACTGCTGAGGCACTATTCCTAGGGCAACCACAACATACATTAGCCAAGCTTTGTGACTAACAGATACGTCTGTTCTGCCTTTTGGATAATGTAGCACCATCCTGGTTTTGCAAAAATGAGAAAAGGAAAGGAATCACGCTGCGTAATTTGTCCTGGCCTGCTTTCTGCCAGAAACATAAGGAATAATTGAAAAATAAAAAAGAAGTTAAAATCTAACCAGCAACCCCCTTCCTTCCCCTTCTACAAAAGACTTTTTCCTGAAAACCAGGACACAGCTCCTGACGGATGACAAAATAAAGGAATGGTTGAGAGGAGGTGACTTAAAGGTAGATAACTGAATTTATGAGGAACTGTATGTCGTGAAGGCTGGAAGGGAAGTCAATGCACGCTGACATGCCCGTGCAGTGCTGACATTAAATTTTCCACATGCCTTTTCATATATAAAACACAACAGCTGTCCTATGGGAAGCACAATTACAATTTAAAAAAATGGAAAGAAAAAAATGTTATGAGCGTGCAGTCAGCTCTTGAGGGAGTGAAGCGGTGTCTGGGAGACATGATGTAATCAAAGCTGCCTGGAATCTTTCAAGCACAACTTAGCAAGTGGTTAGGGAGGAGATGCTAGAGCAGAAGTTTCAAAAAATAAAATTCTAAGAAGCATATTAAGGAAAAGTAGTAGCAAAAGTGGGTATAAATATTCAGAAAGTGCAGACAGGAATCTAATATTCACCATCTCCTTTGAAATAAGAGCAACGAGCCAAAGACTGAAAGCCCAAGCTCCCCAGAGTACATCGAGTCAGATGTAAGATGAGGAAGAGGAGCTAGTTGTTCACAAAATTTGTGGCAGACCTGCATCATTCATTTTCCAGGGATATTCTGGACACAGGCTTGCATGGGCTCAAAGGAAAGCTAGAGAAATACTAGGAGAACAGTTTGTGGACTTACAAAATGGGCAGGGCATTAGAGTCTTGGCAGAAGCATCATATATAAATGTGCAGTTTTACCTTTCCGTAAGGGCTGGTGTGCTGGGTGGTGTCAGACAATGTGGCCATTCCCATGTTTTTTGTGCTAAAGTTCGTTGACCTTTAGCAGTATGAGAATCTGGAATTTGGGTTCATTGCCATGGCAGAGAAAAGAGCAAATGCCTGCTCAAATATCAGCCCTTCCCCATCTTCCCAGCTGTTAATCACATGGCACATATGATCTCCATTTCTGAGACTGTAAAAATGACAGATTAAAAAAAAATCCCTTCCTTTTCTTCTCCTCCAGCGGAATTGTTAACTCCTTTAAAAGGTCACCATCCGATGTGAATAGCATAGTGCACAACAGATAATGTGCTTTTCCAGAGTAGAAGGACTGAAACCAAGACTAGGAAGGGCTGCAAGACGGGAGACAGATATCATGGTTCTCAGTTGTCCATCATGAGTTCCTAATGGGATAAGGGACACAAGCTGTGACAGAGCATCTGAAATCCCCAAATTAAGAGTCTAGCAGTGTTTGAATCTTGTTTTTTAGCCCTTCAAGTCCTAAACAAACAGGCATAGAGCCACAGGAAAACACTCTGTTCACCTGGCAGCATCACAAATTCATTAGGAAGAACAAGATGTCAAAAATCTAGCCCTAATAAAGGCTACAACTCTTTCTGAGAAGTAGTTACTCACTTTTTGGAGGAACTTTAACTGTCTCAAATGGTTTTGTGGCGATTTTGTAGTTTTTGGTCATTGTAGCTGCCATTTAACCACATTTAAGCCTCATTTCTGGGTTTTGACAACTTGGGCTAAAAGACAATCTGCATACCTCTAATCAAACACAGTTCAGAAATGCAGCCTGAGTTGTTGCTTCCCCATCCCTGGCAGTGTTCAAGGCCAGGTTGTATGGAGTCCTGAGTAACCTGATCTAGTGAAGGTGTTTCAGCCTATGCAGGAGGTTGGAACTGGATGATTTTTGAGGTCCCTTCCAGCCCTAGCCACTCTGATTCTACGTGTCTCAACCGTATGTGTGTTCCTTACCAGGGAAGATATATTCTGCACTGTGGTTCTTCTCCAGTCAGCCCCACAGAGGCAGGAGGGGCCACTGGGATCACTAAATGGACATCCAAGGAAAAGGAAGGGTAGGCTTTGGCCAGTAGATCTCTTAGTCTCAGAGACTCCTGTGTGGCTCTGCAGAGACCAAGTCATGTTCATCCAACTTTGTTGCTGATGTGCTCCCTTTCTCCTGAAGTTTAGTTGTAACCCTTGGACAGGATAGGACAGCCATCCTGTGTCTATTTTAAGTGTTTGGTGAATGGCTACAAGGAAAGGGCTTCTATGAAGCCAGGATCCAGGCTTAACATATTGACTGGCATCAGAGAGAATATGATTTTTCTCTTTTCCCTCTAGCCTCTCTCTCTCATCTCAGCTGTAAAGACTTCTCAGCAGTGAACATACTTTGACTTTAATGTTTGCATATTGCTGAACTCAATAGGGTCTTCCTCTTGATGTATTCTTACAAAGAAACCAACAATGGTGACTTTGCCCTTGTATTTAATAAAATTGAGCCTTCCAGTCCTTATTGCAACCTCCAGCTACGTAGATTATGGGGCCAGGAGGGATGATTAGATTATCTAGCTTAAACACCCATAAAACACAGGATGCAGAATTTCGTTCTCCATCACAGCACAAATAATAAATAGAATAGTCCAAGGCAAACTCTAATATCCAATTTCTAATATCCACTACAATATGCATGTAGAGGGAGACATTAAACAAACTCCGGTGTCTACAAACCCCCTGGCAGTTCTTACAGACTTCTTATTGCTCACCATCTTATTTACTGTGAAGGAACAAAGTTAATGCTGAGCTCTGAAGTATTTCTAACATGGACCGATTTTTGCCCTGCAGTTTCACAATAAGCCCTACCCTTCTTTCACCCTCTCTGCTCCCCCTTCTGTCTACTTTACTTTCTTTAAAAATAAAGTTAAAACACTCCCTTTCTGTAAAAGCAAACGTTCAGATTCATTTCCTCTAAGTGTTCTTTAGTGCCCTGGCTAGTGGCTTGAAACCAGCCCTGTGCATCACAGGTTTGATTGCTCTGATAGGGCAGGAGAGTGTCTTGCTTAAAAAAAAAAACAAAACAGTGAAAGAAGATATCAGGACTGGGGTTTTGTGTGTGTGTGTTTAGTTTTTTCTTTCAGAAGGGAAGAGAAAGACAGGGCTTTACAAGGAAACTCTATTAAAGTCATCAACTTTACTGAAGGTCAAAGACTGCACAGTATCACTGGAATAATGCGATTTTAGAAAATTTCTGTTGGGGCTTGGTTTTCCTTTTCCCCTTTTTTCTTGTCATGTTTATGCCTGGGGTCTTTATTTATTTGATCACTGTTCTATTAACTGTCTTGAATCTATGAATGAGTGACTATCTACTTGGTAATACAGCACGTGTAAAAGTGGGGAGCAGGAGAAAACAGATGGTGTGGACAAATCACATGTCATGGGGAACCAGACTGACTTATGAGTGAGCCCTGGAGGCAGGAGAGGAAGATAAGGGAGATTTGGCAAAATTAAGACTACAATAATAAAGTAAGGCATAAGACAAGACAGCATGTGGAATTGTGTGGAAAAATCAAATGTGCCCTGCCTTCTCTCAACACACTGCATAACTTGGATCTTTCATTTGCTGCCTGCAGATAATGCCCGCAAACTCTTTTATTCTAACTCTGGGATTTGAAGAAAAAAGTCATGTTGTGCCAGTCAGGACGGAGGGAACCAGAGTTGGGATCAAGGTCTGAAATCAGCCCAATATGAGCACAATGAAGCATCTGAAATTGTCAGCTGTAAGAATAATGAGCCAGAGGGAAGGAATTCCCATGCAAAAAATTCGGTTAGTCATTACTTTCACTATGTGAATGTAAAAATTTGTCCCTGGTCTGTCATTTACAGAGACATCTCCTCTCTTGCATTCAAATACCTTTTCAGCAACATCTCCTGGAGCTCAACAAAGTTCTCAGGTCTTCAGTCTGTGAAATGGGAGGCAGTTCATATCTTTTTTCAGAAGCATAAATCTAACATTAATAATTAACTCCTTAAAAACTCTGTGGAAGGTATATGCATGATTTCTTTCCAATAAATAAGAATACACAATGAATTAGGCTTGGTTCTGCATTAGTCTCACCTTTATAAGCAATTTTGTATGGAGTTCGTAGCATTCCACACCAGTAGGACTGGACACTTCGTATTCTACATGAGTGGATTTGTGTTTGCTTGAAAATGAAGTGTTTCTTTTTATGGCAAATCTTAGAGGATTAGGAAGGATTAGGCCTCAGTTTTGCTAGGTGTTATACAAACATGTAACAAGGACCTCTCCTTCCTAGGGTTTATCGTATTGAACTTTGATCCCTGTCCCAGCAATTTTACAAGCGCAGAGATAAGCATTAATTTAAATACTTTCAGTGCCATCACATTCAGTGAAACAACCACGAGCTTTGCATCCTAGTATTTGTATAATCACAGCCTAAACGATTGGTTGTTTTTCAGTGGGTCAGAGTAGGATGACTCCAATACTTGCATGTGATGAGAAATATAAACTCTCAGCTGACCTACACTGATGCAGTTGATGCACAGCAACCTCTTGTCTCACAGTTCTGTGCTTGCATGGCCCAAGATTAGCTCCCCCACCCAGAATCCCTTCAGCTCTTTTGGGGTGCTTTGCCTCTTGCTTCATTGAGGAGACAACTGCTGTCCTTGCTATCAATAGTGCAGGGGAACAGGAGAAAAATTTGTCCAAACTGAAGGCTGGATATTTGCAAGTGAGTTTGGTGCCTTGAGTGACTTGGAAGGAAGGTAGGAAAGGAAGGGAGGAAAAGAGAGGGAAAGGAAATCGGTTGTCTTTTCTGAGTTCTTTGGCTGTAGAACAAACAGATCTGTGGAACATCAAGACTTGAGTTTTCTGTCATGCTTTTCCCCCATGCTTTTTCCCCAGCCACACATCTCAAGACACTCTTCCTTGACCTGTATCTTCATCTGACAATGCCAATTCCTGCCTCTCTCCAACACCCTTAACCCAATGCAATCTCTATGCTTGGAAACTGTATTCCTAGAAAGAACAGAAGGAAAACCCAGGGAAAACAGTCTTACAGAGTCCCCTGTCAAGGACTGTGCAAAGTTCTTGCAACTCCTTCTTTAAATAGAAGCTGGCAAATTACAGCAGTGTCATTTGGTCTCCTGCTTAACAAGCTGCCTTCACCCTTTCTTACTGTCAGCTCTATTTTCCCAGGGTTTGTCAGCTGTCAGATATCTGCCAAAAGGAGCAGATGAAATCTCAGCCCTCAGGGGAGATTTTACTCCCTCACCTCCCTTTAAATTTGCTCCCCTACTCAATTCTCCCATTTGGGCACTCTATATATAAATCGAGTTCAGCTGAAATTGGGTTTGAGGAATTGGTCCTTTTCAGTGTGCTGGTTATGAATAAAGCATGGTGTGGCCTTTTGCCTTTAGATGCTTCTCATTTGTATCTGTCAGGTATAAAATGACTCAAAACTGGATTTAAAAGAAGAAGATCACTGGTAAATCAGTGCTGGATAAACTGCAGTCCTTAGGGCTTGCATGAGAAATGGTGTCTGGCAAACACATGGTTAAAACACATCAGCTTGCTTGAGCATAAGAGTTTCTGGTAATCAAGACTGAACTACGAGGCCAAATAGAGGCTGCAGAGTCAAACGTGACTGATGGCACATGCAGGATGCATCTGAGAGCTTCTTCAGCCCCTACATCCCTCTCAGGCTTAGGGCAGCTCCGAAGGGTGACTTTCCCGTCCAGAATTTCTGTAAGTATTGGCTAATAAGTATTGTAAGATTTTCTATGCCCACAGAGGAGAGATTTTGTATCTTAAATAAATGAAAGGAAGATATTTAATATCT
Source organism: Upupa epops (assembly GCA_013397515.1). NCBI lineage: Eukaryota > Metazoa > Chordata > Aves > Bucerotiformes > Upupidae > Upupa > Upupa epops. Next base: position 550,820 of record VZRI01010544.1, on the reverse strand, counting down.
CGAGATATTCTTAAGCATAAAAACTCACAAGTGGCATTTTCCCCTAACACGTATGGACTGTTTAAAAACTCTGGAATCTGCATTGTTTTCTTGAGACTTTCACCAAGTTTTAAGACATTCAGGTAAAATAGTTACCTGTAAATAAAAAGGTTCTTGTAAATAGGTAGCAAAGAATGAGAACATAGGTTATGATACAGTAGGAATAAGGTTAGAGGGAACTTGAATATGTTGTCAAGTGTAGCGGCTTGACTCTTTGCAAGATGCAAAATATGGAGGGAAGGTAAGATCTCTGCAAAGAGTGAGAATATAGCAAGTGGAAATAGTTCTGTCTGGGATCAAGAATTCAGAACTCAGTATAACTGAGCTTTGGGACATCTGGCAAGCTCTCAGAGACAAGACAGATTTTGGCAAATAAAATGCATTCATGGACTTTTAATGGAAGAGAATGTTTCAGTGTCAGATAGACAGCTACTGACACATGTGGCATCCAGAAGAGGATAGACAGGGAGAGGGACCTGGCAGTAGGTTGTTACTCTGACCTTGAATGTATGGAGAGCATTAAGGTAAATCAGAAAGAAGGAATAATCGAAAGATGTGGAGATAAATGTGAAAATATAAAAAGAAAACTTGGGTTTACCAGAGGTGAATGATCTGTTTGCCCAACCTGATTTATTTTAAGCCAGACAAATGCAATGGAACTAATCTGCTTGGACTGCAGTGGTTCAAGGCTGTGTGAACATAAGCAGTCAAGCCACAGCAAAGGAGAATGAATAAGTGAATTGCAGGTGAATAAAGAAACAGATGAGACAAATTGTGCTGGAAAGACAGCTGATTGGGTTGGAATGAAGTTTTTTCATGGATTATTCTGGGAACTGAACACGTTTGATACTTTTTGTAACAGCCTTGGTATGAAACCAGGGACTGTGCTGGTGAAACACGGGTTAAAATCTTTGCCAGGCTGGGGAAAGTCTGAATTGGATTTTGGAAAAACCAGGCAAGAATAATACAATGAGGTAAAATAGGATGACTCAGATTTCAAGTTGATGTCTATAGGGACTAATGAAAGGTATTCCTCCTTTTGGTGGAGCTGTTGAGGAAGTCGCTGCCTGGAAATGAGAGGGAAATGGAAAGATCTGGATGTCTTAATTGTGGGATCTTTATAAACCAGCAAGGAGATGTTCCTATAAAAATGTAAATGCAATCCTATTAGGCAAAACTTTCCCAATCCTTTTCCAATTGTTTTTTTTTTTTTTTAAGGACTATGAGAGAACCTTCTAAAGACACTTAAGTGGAGCATCCTACAAGTTAAGAAGAAGAGAAGAATTCGAACAGGTGAGGTCTGCACAGCTGACCACAGGAGCACATCATTCTCATGGAAGAGCACGTAAGACTGGAATTTTCTTTTCCTAACAACACATTTATTACTTTAATTCTCATACTCTGCTAATGACTATACTGTTTGGCATTACTTATTAAACTAGCGTCTGCCTTACTCATTCTGGTCTTATTTACATTATCAGAGATACTACTAGCATTATTTTTGCTGCCATATTTTCAGTGCATCCCTGTGCATTGAACAGGACATTTATGAAGTCTACATTTAATACCTTGACTCTTTTACTATTCTCCCATGTAACTTCATCTGCAATTTTCTTTCACTGCAGTCTTTCTTTCTGTAGCACCATTAGGTTCTGCTGTGTTGAAATATATGTGCACATGCATGCATATGTATGCATGCATAAAACGAGCCCAGGTAGAGAAGCACAACAGAACATATAATTTCTTTCTTCACATCATTTCACATCTTTTCCAGCATTCTGAAAACTACCACTGGAGATACTTTCCTCGTATATCTGTGTCTTCAAGTTTTTATCAGTTACCTTTTTTATCAGGGACTGTTTAGACCTATAAGTTAGTTTGTTCTTTATTTGGCACACATGTTATAAGGTTTACTTGTTGGAGGATATGAGTGTTTTCCAAATTAACTTGCTAAGTGAGTGCATGATAAATTACCTGCTGGACAAAGAATCTGGATGTTCAGGTGAAGAGCTACAAAATAAGAGGTCCTGGTGTGTGCTCCTGACAGCAAAGATCTGCTGCATGCAGCCAGGTTGCATCATTGCTTATCCAATGTACTTTAATCAACTGCCCACTGCTTCAGTTTTCTTCTCTATCGCTTCTTATATAGCCCCCCACTGTAATCTCTGGCCAGGTTTCTCAGTAATTTCCAGTATTTGGATTGATGTCTCCATTTTGGAAGTAATTTTATTGGTGTAGTAGTTTTCCTGCAGAATCCTGGATAGACAGAAATAAAGAATGTGACAGACATCAATAAGAAAACACCACCCAAAGAAAATGTTCTGGTGATAGAGGATCTCCCCACAACCCAGACAGGGTATCTTCAGGTTATATATTTGCTATGGGTTTTCCCTGAAGTCCCCAAAAGTATGGCTGCCTCTAATTGAAATTCCACTGCAATTTCCTTTGTAAGACTGATGGACAGGGTGAAAAACTGATCAGTCCTCTCTTTTAAGTCCCAGAACTGAAGAATAATGGTTCATTTGATTAAATTAATGACTTGCAGGTTTCAAAGAATTAAAAAGTAGTCTGGCTGTAAAATTCACTTCCCTAGGAGAGTCACTGAGTCAAATGCTGTTAGCAGGTTTTAGAAAGCCTAGAGATAGTGTTAATGGTAAAAACATACAGATAAGGTTTACTTGGAGAGAAGAGCAGATCCATTTTCTTTTTTAAGGGTGAAATTCTCCACTGCTGAGGGCTTGGAAGGATTTTTTTTTTCACCTCCTTCTCACCTTCAATGTCATTTAGTGTTGGATTTGGTGGGCACAACATAGCTTTGACAGAGCGCACTTTGCGTAGTCCAAAGTCCCATTAACTTATCCTTCACTTACGCTCTCACTCGGCCATCTCAGGTATCACAGAGATGCAGCTGTCTACTATGGCAACACCACCATGGATCATGTACACATCTGAAAAAAGCTGAGTAACTTTCCTTGAAAACTCTCCACTCTGCAACACCAAGTGCATTAGTGTGCTGGTGATGTGGGCAGCGACGTCAGTTCTTGCTCCTCACTTTAGTGTTTACCCTCAAGAAGGGCTTTTTGAAATTTGGTGGGGAAATGTGTGTTTCCATCCCAAATGCTCTGGATAGACAGGGTATTCCTCTCTTTCTTTCCTCCTCTGGCCACTTAGAGACATTATGACTCTTCTTCCCTATTTCAGCACCAGCTGTGCAATCAAGGCAACAGCCTAGATAGGAAGCGATTTAGAAAACTTGCATGTGATTAATGTCATGGCAGTTCCCAACTCTAAAAGACATTTTATCTGGACTCAGTTCCTTAGAAGGGGACAGGTAGCCGACAGCAACTCTCCAACCCTTTTGAAGCACTGTTACACCAGGTGGGAAAGCATCCACAACATACTTGGCCATCCAGCAAGGAAATTATCTCATGTCCCACATAAATGTCTTGCAGCTTGGATGAAAATCTATGAGATTTTCATAAGCTATTTCAATATTCAATGTGTCATCTTCCTTTGTTTATCCTTTGGGATTTGACTTCTATATAACAGATAGGGTCTTTGATGTGGCCTTCAGATTAACTTCAGAAGCAAAATAAATAATCTTTAGGGCAGAAAGAAAATAAGCATCTGGTTCATTGCAGCAAACGCATGCAGCAAGTTCAATAGAAATATCCCTCGGAGATGTTAGAAATGACAGGGGAATCGGCACTGCAAATCAATATGTCTTGTAAAAAAAAAAGGCTCAGTCACATCTTATTGGGCATAATGGAAATTGATTGGCAGTTATCTATTAGTGATAATTTCTGTTTGATGACTTGCCATGTGTTATCAGGCTCTAAATCAGAGGAAAGCAGATTAAATGAATAGATTCTGTCATAAAAAAGTGCAGGGTACCAGCAGCAGAGCAAAGGATGCCATGCATAATATGCACAGCACCCTTCTAAGAGAGACAAATTCTTTAAACTACCCTAATTTGAAATATACAGGGGAATGTAGCCTGAAAGATTTACAGATTTGAGACTCTTGGGGACTCTCTCACTCAAATCTTTTCCTTGCTGCCTTTCAGTGACAGGCAATCAGAGGAATGTCTATAGGCCTTTCAAATGATCTTTAAGATTCAATAGGACTTTACATCTGTCGAGTCAAACCTATTAAAGGAGACTTTGTGATACAGACCAGAGCTCTGCCTACATGCTGCAGACTACTCTGAGCTCAGGATTAGGAATGCCCGTTGTAGGAATGCCTACAATGGGGAAGAGGGTCATCTGGAAAGCATTTTCCCCTGCCAATGGTAACTGCAGTGAGTTGAAGGACAGACCCTGAAACTCAATATACAAAGTTATGAACCTTCAGTCAAGTGAAATACTGACATTCTCTTGAAGCCCTGTCTTGGGTTGAAATGAAGGTCTAGATTGGTTCTGGGTTGGTGCCTACAATGCAAGCACACCAACCAGCTCTTGCCGAGAATTCAACAGGCAGTGAAGCAACTTTGCTAAAAAGAAAGAATTTATTGAACCCTCAATCAAGGAGTGAAGGAAAATTCCCCAAACCAGTAAAAGAAACCCAAAAAAGTAAAACAGAAACTGGAGCACAATGCTGTCACACACACTTGGAGAGAAACGGGTGACAGCTAACATACCAGATTTTGTCTTCAGATGAGAGCCCTGGAGAAAATTACACTCTAATCAGAGGGGAAGTTCAGCCATCCCTTCCATCCATATCACTCAGTAGAGCTCCTGAGGTGCTCTTATGTCATGATGCTCATGGAGAAGTCTCTTTTCCAATCCTTTTGCAGATGTCAGCTTCTCCTGTACATCTCAGACTTGCCTCTAAGCAAGAGGCAAGTCTTTTCTCTGCTTGAAAGAATGATGCTATAATGGACATCTTAATGCTGTATTAAAGCAGAGTAATTCATCACTCTATGAAGACTTCAAGGGTTGGCATTCAATCTCTTCCTTGGGTTCTCCAGGTATTTTCAATATAAGGTCATGGCTCTGAAAGGGATTTGTTTTGGGGATCACACCAGTTAGAAATGATGCCAGTAATGTTAGTTAGCTCTGTAATCAGATAAAATATTTTTCCACAACAGAAAAGAACTAGGCATTGAGCCACTAGAAAGTTTAATTACTAGTGACTTTAAAACACGGTGATTTAGTCCCATTTAGTGTTATAATTTATTTATAAAATTCCAGTGTACATAGTTACGTTCTACAATCCATTTACTCTTACAAGATGTGTGCCCCATTAGACAGCGATGTATAAGGTCATTAACCCACATTGCTAGTTCAGATTCCATTATTAAATTGAGTATAGTTTCCTTACTGGTGGGTGTTGACATTTTAGAGTGATTTCATGGTAATTTATTGACAGCCATTGAGTTCTTTTCAGCCATTCGGAAACACTGCAGATCTAAAGTAGTGCAGGCCTGATGAAGACAAATTTCTTGGTTAAATTTCAGATGTGGGTTGTCTCTGTGCCTCCGACATTTTTTTATTCTTCTTATGAAAGTGAGTTTATAGCATCACTAAAGCAAAATATTACATTTAACCCATGAAGTTTAAGTATAGTACATTATGACTGATTTTGCGATGCTCTGTATACTTAGGGATTTAAGGATTATATGTGAGGGAATAGCTCTGGGATTCTGGTTCATTGGTTGGTAGTGTTTTCCCCTGCTTAAGCAGGTGAATAGTGCTGTCCCACAACTGCAGGAATTAAGTGTGGCTCAAGCACAGGCTTTGGCAACGAGAGCTGTCAAAAGAAACCTCCAAATGTATTAGTGAAGGTATGTCCTACCAAAAAGGGCATTTGTTATAGCACTCCAAACTAATTGCAGCCTCTCCATAGAGAGGCACTGCCAGGCCCAGGAGGTCTGATAAAGCAGTTTTCTGTCTTCCCCTCACTGTTGGGTTTGCTCAATTAACGGCAGATAGGACACAGCCTTCCTGGCCCACAGCAAATCTCCCACATACCTACTTCTCTCAATCCTTGGGCCCATGTTGTTGGTGGCAGTGCTTCAAGGAGGAGTAGATGTAAATTGGGCAGTCCACCTTGGTTAAAATGACACTGAAGAATTGGTGGAGGCAACTGTTTTAAATGTTACCCCAACTGGGATTCCTGAGTAATAATACCTTATTTGATTCCCCAATCAAACAGAAAGCCCCTCAGGCAAGGGAGCAGACATTACAGATGTGAGTTTGCATCATCATATTTCTGCCCATTTCTTTGCTCTGGTGAAACCTGCAGGGACCTTCCTGCTCATGCCAAGGTTTTCTTCCCCAGCTACAAATCCTTCCTAAATTTCCAAACTTATTTCAATTTCTTTTAAACAAATGGTCTTCCCTCAGTTTGTCTCTGTTACAGGACCAATACTGAGAAAACAGATGACTCTGAACTGCTGTTACGTCCCCACAAATGCTATGTGTGGGCACTGTACAATGATGGGTTTTGCAAATTGCTGGAAGGTAGAACCAGCAGCCACCTGGTTTGCTAGGGAAGCCTTAACTCTGAGAAGATGATTTCGTCTTGTTCTGCTCTTTTTTTCTTATTTTTTTAAAAGCTTTCAGTGTAAAAAAATCATGACATGGCTGTGGGAAAAGAAAGCCTGACACCCATACCTCCTTTTAATGATCTTCATGTCTCTTACTGCAGAAACAAGGTTTCTTGTTTTCCTTCCATTGCAGTTCACACATTTCCTTACAGAAAAGCAGTCGGGCCCGAACACACACAATTGGTTTGAAAGGTGTAAGGGCTCCTCCCCAGATACAAAGAGGTGCAGTATGAGTCCTGGTGTCCACCCCATCATACCACTGTGTTAGGGCTGGGCTGGACCCCTGCTCACTGTCTTCAGCTGAGGGACAGTGTTTTAGACTTAAAGCTCTCTGAAACAGTGTTGTCCTACCCGATTGCTGTTGATTACTTCAAAATAACTTCTATCTGAAACTCAGGCTATGAAGAGAGACACTCATCTTGGTAGCAGGAGCTTGCAATCCTTTAAGTTTCTTTCATGAAAGATACTGGGGAACCTGTTTCTCACTTTGTGTGCTTTTTCTGCCTGCCTGTAGCCCTGGGTGTCCCTCCAATATCACTGACACCCATTTGGTATACTTAAATTGTAAAGTCAATTCAGCACCTCAGGACTTCTAAACACAACTCTTAAACCCAGTTTTGCCCAGCAGGTCTGATTCCAGACAGGGATGCTCTGATCAGTTGACTTTGGTGGGACACCAGGTTCCCACCAAAGCTACTCTAATATGAGGACCTCAAAGCTTCTCATCTTGAAGTGGGTGGAGAAAATATAAAGAAAGGCTGTTGGGTTGAGATAAGGACAGGGAGCAATCACTCAGCAGTTAATATCTTGGGCCAAACAGACTCTATTTGAGGAAATCAGTTTGTTACCAACCAAATCAGAGAAGGCTAATCACAAAATACAAGCAAATCTTAAGCTGCCTCCCTCCCACTCCTCCCTTCTTTCCAGGCTCAGCTTGATTCCTGATTTTCTCTACCGCCTCCTTGAGTGGCTATGGGGGCTGGGGAGTGGGTGTTGCAGTTGGTTTATCACACATTGTCTCTGCTGTTCCTCCTTCTTCTGGGGGAGGACTCATCACACTTATCCCCTGTTCCAGCACGGAGTCCCTCACAAGGGAGACAGTCCTCCACAGACCTCTCCAACAAGAGTCCTTTCTCGTGGGCTACACTTCTGCACAAACTGCTTTAGCATGGGTCCCTTCTACAGGTGCTCCAGTGTCAGTCCCCCACAGAGTCATGAGTACTGCCACAAAAGCTGCTCCAGCAAGGGCTCCTCTAAATCCAGGGATCCAAAGGTCCTGCCAGGAGCCTGAACCAGTGCAGGCTTTGTGTGGTTTCACAGGGTCCGTCTCCTTCACTGGCCGTGGTGTCTGCAGAGTTTTTCTCTAAAATTATCACTCCAATCTCCTCCTGTGGTTGTGTAGGTTTGGTTTTTTTTTTTCTGTCCTTTAAAATACCTTCCTAGAGGTGCCGTCACCATTGTTCAAGGGCTTAGCCTTGGCTACTTGTGGGTCTGTTTTGGAGCTGGCTAGCATTGACTCTGTTGAAGCTTCTGGAAGTTTCTCACAGAAACCACTCTTCTCGTAACTTCCTTCCTACTGAAACCTTGCAAAGCAAAAGCAATAGAGATGTGCTGTCCATCTTCATCATTTCTTATGAAAACCATGGAAAAAGCACTTCCTCGCTCACTCCGTGACTCCTGAAAAAGCCTGCGCTATGCAAGGTTTGCCTTTGTAGAAAAAAGGTCTCCCTTTCAGGAGCTGTCTGAATAAGAGCAAATGTTGTTAGGGTAAGATGAATCCTGACAATCCTTTGGTGGAATTAACAATTCCAGCTTTGATTCTGAACTAAAAATTACAATAAAACACATCAACAAAGCGAATGGTCTCAACTGATCAACTGGACGGCACTCCATGCAGAGTAGGGAAAGAAAGGATTCCTAACAAACCTTATAGCTGCTATATAATAGAAGCATAAGTAAAGCATGCCGTTTGACACTCTTGTGTCCATGTCTGTCAGAGGCACAGGAAATAAGATTTTTCACTGTTAACTGCAGCTTTCCTGCCTGTTTGGGGCAGTATCAATTATTCATTAACTGCTGGAAACAGAAGTACTAGCTAACTTGTCAGAATCTCGTCATGTGTTTCCTGCTACGTGTTTGTTCAATAACTGTTTTGATGGAGGTGGATTATACAGGCACAGCATAGTCGAGTTGTTACAGCTGTCACTTTCTCCCTTCTACCGCCTCGCACTTAGGATTCATTTATGGACTCAACAGGCTGGCTGTGGCTCATTTTTTCTATTGATCCTTTACCACGTTGTATGGAGCTGCTTCTCTGAGTCAGGATAATAACTAAAAATAACTGCCCAGGGGTTTCGTAAAGTAATGTAGGCGTCAGCTGGAATGAGGGGGTTGTGGATGCTCATTAGCACTGCCCAGTGTGGCAGATCCATTCAGATGTGTGGAATGAGGCAGCATTTACTAAATGACATAGCCTGACTAGATCTGGCCTCAAATTCATGGGGTAATCCAAATGCTACTAAAGGACTGCAGGATTCCAGTAGTCTGCCATTGTTTCAGTCATGCGAAATTGATATCATGTGGACTCTCACTGACGGAAAAGAGTTAGGGCAGCCTTAACTCATCACTTTAGGCCATGGGGGTGGGTGTACCTGAGAATTCATGTGATTCTGGTCTGTGGTGGATGTTCGGTGAAGGCAGTGGTGAAGCTATGACAGAAAACATGCTAAAGATGGAGCAAAAGTGTGGAGTTTCTTTTTTAGCAGTGGGAAGATCCATGGCAGGAGTATTTCCAGTATGTGATAAACACTCCTGGAGGTTCATTATTAATTGATCATGGTCTTGAGGCAAATTCCTGCTCAGAACTCTGGGTTGCCAGAGGCTGAAAAGTTTTCAGGAAAAGATACCTTTTAACTTGTTGCCTACATGCCCGCTGCATGTGAAGGAAGCTTGCTGGGCTGGGGTACACTCAATATAACCCTGTTTTTTCTGTGGGAGCAAGCCCCAGGGTTCACCATACAGGCACTCTGCAAATTAAGCAGGATTACACTGTGGTTGGGATCTTCGATCCCCGTCACTGCATTAACAGTTGTGGCTCACCGAGACAGGCAAATAGGAGATTCACGCAGACACCAATAGAGTCCCTTCCAAAGAAGCAGGCCCACAGCTCCGACTAGTGTTCTGCTGGAGATGCCTCCACAGGAGGCAAAACCCTCCAGCCAGCAGCGCAGTCTTGGGCACACATGCAGCTTCAGTGTGCCTAGGTGTAAGTACAGAAACAAAATAATCCAAACACTTTCCTTTACACATTTCTTTTTCCACTCAGCATTGTCTGTGCTCAATAGCAGGACAGTGATTTTGCAGACTTTAAAACACTAATCAGAGGCAATTATTTTTGAAAAGATTTGCTTGCAGCAGGCAGACTTTTCTCTTTAGTTGAAAGCTTTGCTGTTCCATTCTTTCTTCTGTTTAAAATTATAATAATTTTCTGCCTTGTGTTCTTTACCAGCTGAAATCACTATCGTCTGACAGTTTGAATCTAACTAATTTTCAACTGGAAGATTGTAAAGAAATTAATTTATAGCAACAAAAGCATTGCCACCAAACACAGAGTGAAACAAGCAGCCAAAGCTGTTTGCGTGTACATCTTCAATTTTGGCCTTTACAAGGCAGCAGTCTTTATCTAAGAGGATTCTATAACGTGACACTTCTTTTCACAATTCGAGTTTCAGAACAAAGCGGAGAATACAGATTTCATGGCACAGACACAATGAACAAATTTGTGCTGCTTTCTCACAGCTGTTTGTGATTGGAAAATCAAGAGCCCCTGAAATCCATTTAAATCAGTAGCTCCTTTCCAACACTTTTATAGTAAGCACTCCAACATTTTTATACAAATCTTTATTTTCACAATTTCCTCTAAATTGACCATACTCAATGGAATATTTGTTGGCTCAGAAAGAGTGGTTAAAATAGTCCTCAAATAAAATTATTCTACAAATTTAAAAATTATTGCTCCATTTCTAAGCAGAATGTCAAGTCCTATTTTCACCCCACAATGGCTTTTGCTATTACTCCGGATGACTCTAGAACCCTAGTTCTATGTGTTTCCTCTACTTTCATCACAATCCTGGAAGATGCTATCTTCTATTGCATCTTGCTTGCCTTCTCTGAGCTGAAGCTACAGGATGGACAGAGTTTGTGCCATGGTCCCAGCTGGCCTGAGGAAAGGCAGCCATGGTGCCCTTTGTTAACCAGGCTGGCTCTTCACTGTTAACTCTTTCTCTGTCATTCAAGTCCCAACAGAATAAAGCACTTGCAGGTCAGATCAGAAAATGAAGGAGAGTGCTGCTGCTTCTCCTAACAGGGAATTTCAATAGAGATGAGGCATATTCTGCACAGATGTAAAAAGGGCTCCTTTGTACCCTTTTTAGGTCTTTTTTAAATACACTTTCATTAGCAGCACAGTCCCTTTTCTGCATGTGGAATAAAGTCCCATCTTCTGCATATATTAAATTGCAGCTTCTGCTTTCAATGTGATTGCTCTCTCTCTGGACCAGATTCATAATGAGGCTTGCTTTTTTTCAATAAGCTCCTGGTGAAACAATTCCTGCTGTCATGAGCTGAAAATTCATCTATAGAGTCTGCTGCTGGGGACGCTTTTGGGAACTTTTCCCACCAAAGTTCTCAACTTTCCAATGAAGATAAATAACCCCATCTTGCAGCTAGAGTTTTTGACTGAGTGACAGGTTAAAAGAAGTTCCTTGTCAGCCTTCATAACAAAAGAAGAAATTGTTCCAACAATTCTTAGCAAAGCGAACAAGCCCTTTTTCTCTACAGAACTATTTTGCTGTCCTACTGCTAAATTGCAACTCACACTGAGGCCCTTCAGGTTTTTCTTATCTCAAAACAAAGGGAGTGACCCGAAGTCAGGGTATTTTGTTGTCTTCCCTTGTTTTACTTGGATAAATTTTTAAGTACTGTATGCAAGGTAAATGTAAAAAGCAGGGCCTCAGGTTTTGTATCCAAGGAAACACTTTTGTGTCTTGAACTGGCTGTAGGTAGAGAAAGGACGTTAAAGAGCATATGTTTGCTGTGTGCAACAGCCACATCTGTGCATTGTGGAAAAGCGCTTCTTTGGAGACTGCTGAGGTGAAAAGCAAAGATATGCTGCTGACTGTTCAGCTGTTTCTGTAGTGAGATTCAAGGCTTGAGAAAGGCTCAAAGTACTTTGGCACCAGCCAGGAAGCTCTGTCACCAGTTTACGGTGGTGGAGACAAGATGAAAATGGAAAGCTTTTCTCACACTCTTTAGCAGTTCATAGATTCCTAGAAGGGTTCAGGTTGGAAGGGACCTTCACGCTCATCCAGTTCCAACCCCCTTCCCATGAGCAGGGATGCCCCCCACTAGACCAGGGTACTCAAGGCCCCAGCCAGTCTGGCCTTGAACACTTCCAGGGAGGGGGCAGCCACAGCCTCCCTGGGCAGCCTGGTCCAGTGTCTCAGCATCCTCATTGTGAAGAATTTTAGAACCTCTGGTCTAAACTTCCCCTCTTCCAGCTTGAAAGCATTACCATGGTCTTATCACTCCAAGCCTTTGTAAACAGCCCCTCCCAAGCTTTCCTGTAGCCCCCTTCAGGTACTGGAGGGCTGCTATAAGTTGTTAGTAAAAGTTTCCTGTGGATTGGATGCTCAGATTGAAGTTCCTTGGGATGGAGCATTCAGAGGGCAGCACAGGCTAAACAGTAGCATCTTGTGAAACCTCTGTGTTACAGAGCACTGAAGCAAGTAAAGCAGTGTTGCGGGACAGCCTATAGACCACAGTGCAGCTCTACATGAATAAAGGCAAGCAGAACTGGGGCTCGAATGAGTTGTTCAGGTTTTGTTTCCCTAAACCATTCTGATGAGTGCTGCTTCTGTAAGTGTCAGCAGCTTAGATCAAAAGGTAACTGCTCAACAAAATGCTTGTCCTGGCATTTTTGCTATTTAGAGTTGATTTTCTTCCTTGAACTTATTGGTTTTACTGGGGGAAAACAAATGACAACAGGAAGGGTGCTTTGCCTGTAGGATGAGGTCGTAGAAATCCTTTCTTTGGGGATGCAAAAGCCCTGTAGGCAGGAAGTTACCTCTGGGCTATCACCTGTAAGAGACCACTGGGAGGAAAACTGAATCAATGTGTAGTTGTACAGGTCACAGAGCAAAGAAGATGAAGTTATGGGTAAGGCAGTGGCCGACACAGTCCAATGTTTGGAAACTGTATGGCAGGTCCTTGCAATGTGGTCAGAAAATGAGAGATGGAGCAAAGTCAGTTCTGAATCCTTCCGTGGATTCAGGTTTCTTAACCCCCCTGCTTTACTCCCAGGCAGAGGGGTAATTGAAAATAAAAGAAGAAATGCCAGAGAATCCATTTGCAGAGCTGGACTTGACCAGCAGGCCACCAAAGAGGATGTGGCAAGAGAGAGAGTAAGTGCAGGGAATGGACGTAGGTTTGCAGTGGCACAAAGCTGGCACTACTGCCTTGCCTGGGGAGCACTGAGCTCCCAGGCTAATTATTTTCTTACTGTGCTAACGTCCCGTGGGTGTGCTCAGTTCTGGGCAGAGTGGTGCCACCTTCTGCTTTTTCAGAGCAAAAGATGCCAATCAATATTGAGAAACGTTAATCACAGTTATTACTATCTTTACATTTCTCACTGAGTGCTTGGAGTCATGCATCTGATGAAATGTTAAATCAGTGCTTTAAATTTGTGTCTTTTTTCCCTGAAATTTGTAGGCACTTAATTGTAGTGGGAGATGCTGCTTACAAGTGAATCACTGATGCCTGTGTTGCCTCCACAGATCCAAACATGTCCATCCCAACATCCATCCATAGGCTCTAGAAAGTACTTGGGAGTGTATCCTATTAGAAACCATGGTGGGGGGGAAGGGAACAGCACACTGCTGCTCCTGCAGAATGATTGCACAGTGAGTTTTCCAAATTGCCTACCAGCCTTTCACTCTCCTGCTAAGTACTGACCACAGTGCTAAGAGAAAGCTGTCTTTATTCCAGCAGACATGACGCTAACACAGGTTGGGGTTGGTGATGCAGGTCATTTTGGCAGAACTCTAAATGTTGTTGCCTATCCCAAAATGACATAGCTCATCTTTTATCAGCCACAGAGAGCCAAGAACTGAAGAGGCATAGATCCAACCTGAAATCCTATTTCCCTTTCCTTGTTTCTGCTCACAGTCCTTGTTCTGTGCACACCGTCAGGGTAGGGAGAGCAATGTTCAATGAATTTGACACTGCTTCCGGAGCATATTGTATTGCTATGACATGATCATTGTTAAACTAGAAAAGATTTTATCTGGCAGTGGTAGTAGGCTTATACACCTGTGCCTGGAGGAATGTGAGCCACTAAGTTTTAGAAATTGCTCAGTTCAGATCTGTATTGTTTTTAGAGCTGAGACGTGAGACTAAAAAGGAGGGGATGTGATGAGAGAGATTTTTAACGCTTGTATTACTGGATGATGTTGCCCAACCTGGATACTCAAGAACTCCTTTCTGAGGAACAAAACCATCTGGAGCAGAAGCTGATGGCTTTCTTTTACAAGACCTGAAAACGTTAACTTCAGAATTCAGAAGTCATCCATGTGACTGATGGGAACCACTGAGGTCAGTCAATCTAGTGTGATGGGATTCTGCTGCATCAGAAGCTGTGACACAGTTCCTGACATCTTAGAAACCAAATGTAGACCTAACACAAAAGGAAATATCTTCCAACTAGTCAGTTTGGCTTCCCTGACTCTGAGGTCTGTGTTTACACAGCTAGCCAAATCTTGTCTTGAGTTACAGAGCGTGCAATTTCATCAGCACGTGCAGAACTCTTAAGCCTGTTTTAAGCTTACACCCAACATACAAGCTTGGGGATCTGCAGAAACAACAGACTTGTGCTGAAAAGCAGTTCTGAATATTCAGGTTAGAAGTAGAAATACTTCTGAAACAAGACCTTGAGCAGGACTGTCTCTTATAACTTGGCCATACGTTTCCTCACAGCGTATTTTATTGCTTACAAAAATGTTTGCAAGGCTGAGCTAGGAGTGTGTATGAATACGTGGAGCATCATAGAGGCTATACCCTCCTTTTGCAGAGGTCAGCAAAGTGATGTTTCATGGGAGAGATTTTTAGTTGCTTTGGAGTTGAAGCTAAGATATGGTAGCTTGTCAGGAGCACCATCATGTCCACCCAGTTAGTGATAACCCCCTTCATTTGCACTATGCTGTTTGAATGGATCTCAGTTGGAATAGCTGACTGACTCCAATTCACTGGAACATTTCAAGCAAAAATAATGGTAAATAAGAATAGACCCCAATAGTTCTGTGTTTCAGCCACCTGTTTTATATGAAGTAGTTGTGGTCCATCTGGTTGATATTAGACATTTCATTGTTATTTAATCTGCCGTGTCCAGTCTCCTGGATCTCGTATAGTAGTTGCCATTTTGTCACCCCAGCATCTGACATGAAATATGTCTTAGATGCTGAAATCCAGATATGTCCAGCAATCAGCAATAAACCTCAACTCCTCTGCAAAAAGGTAGCTCTGGGAATCAGGACTGGCACAGAAGGTTTGAGAATTTTCCCAGCTGTAGCAGACCTTGCTCCAGAGAAGAGCCCCTTGCTCAGAACTCCAGAGCAGTCCCTGTGAGGCATCCCCCAAGAAGTGCCAGGTATTTGTTGCCTTCTAGGTTCCTCAGAGCTCTGCACGCCTGTCATGAGCCTTGCTTTGCCAGGATCCGTGTCTTTCATCTCATAGGTCATTTCCATATGGTAGCTGATTTGAGCTTCAGGATTACTTTGCACCAGCAGGCTTCCCCATCGTGTTTCCTTTGTGTTGCCAGCATACCTTTGTGCTGGTAGTTGGATGTTCCTCTGAGCCACGAGCAAGTGGAGTTGCAGAAAGGTAATTTGCTGTACAGGAAATAAAGAAATGTAGCGACTGTAAAAAAGATTGCAATAGCCCTAAACCCAGTTCATACAAAGAGTGGTCATTGATTCTGGGATCCATAACTACAGATTAGTTGCTGTTATGAGTGTTCTAACAGCAATGGCTCGAAACACAAACAAGAAAAGACACCCAGAAGTACCCAAATCTCCCAAGTCCTCAGATGTTTAAACAATTGCTTAACTTGGTTATGGCATTTATACTCTATTTAGAGTATATCTTTATTTTGCAGTTAGTTCTTGTAACAATTCTAGGGTGGAGCAAGCTGGTGTTAAACACAATGTAGGTTTTTTTGAAGGGCTATGTAAACAGACTTTTTTTAAAAATCATCACAGTCACCTGGAAATATTTGGGCTCCAGGCTGCCTTATAAACACCATGCTATTGGTTTTTGCTATAGTGTGAAACAGTGGGGCAAAATTCTCATGTTATCTGTCTTCAACACATTTGCAATATTGCAAGATTAATTATATTAGCTGCATTTCACGACTCAGTGCATTTGTATTACCGTTTCCGAAGCACAATCATTTATCAACAGCAAACTTCGGGGCATTTACTTCCAGTGCCCTGGTATTGCAAACTTCAAAGTGGGTGAGCTTGCTTACGAGCTGCATACGTGTGTGCTTCCTTCTTTCCCAAGCAAAATGTTATGGTTTCGGCCTCCTTCATGGGTTGGACACTGTTTTTGAAGTTATGATGTGAATACCAGGGTCAGATTCTGATGCCCTTTTCCCATTCAGCTTTAGATGCTTAATTCCTTTTAGGCAATTGAGGCTCATTGCAGAGGAAGTGACTCAGAGGATGGGTCGTTAGCAACTGGCTAGAGATGATCTCCAGCTTGATATGAAGCCTGTCCTGAGCCTCTTCATCTACCCCATTTCAAAATTGCTTTGCATGGTCTGTTCTCTACATCTTAGCTGTATCCTGTTCCCAAATAATTCTCTGGAATGAGCATCACCTGAACTGCAGCCTGCCTGAAATGGATTGTCTGTTCTTCAGCTTCCTGCATCATCATTTGTCACTCAGCTCTTTTCCACTTTCGGATTTGGTCTTTAACTGCGCTTGCTCCAGGCATACCAGACCAGCACTGGTTTTCAAGGTGCTAATAGCATCTATAGCTGCTCTGATTTTACAAAAGTCTTCACAGCCCTTGCTGAGCTCTGGACTGTCATAGTTACAGATGCAATGGCAATTGAAAGCTACAGCAGGTATGTCCATATTACAGTGGTTCTCACCATGGCTGCACCATGAGCATGTCCTGAATTATAACCACTTCTCTCCTTACCTACTTCCACTTAAAATGCTTTAAATGTTTCCAGTCCTTTCTTCGCAGCAGGAAAATGAGAGGCTGGATGTGTGCAGCACAGCAGCGCTTTCTGACCTCTGAGAATGCCAGCAGGTATGAGGATGACAAACTGCACAGTTTATTTTTGTGTGACTGGGTCTGGCAGAGCATATGCCAATGTGGAAATAACAACTGGGCTCTTCAACACCTGAATGAGAATAAGAAGCCTGAAAATGGAGATCTTATGTGGAAAGTACCAGAAATGGCATTTCCCTCCTCTATTTCATCTCATCCTTGAATCTTGAGTTTTCACCTTCTTTTCCCAGAGAAGGAAATATGTGAAATATAGACAGACATAGACTGCCTACCCTCAGATAAAACACATGGATCACCCATCTGTCCACCCAGGAGTCACATACTCAGCAATTCAAATACGGATCACCTGATACTGGATGAAGAGACAATCCCACCCAATCAATAGTTATTATAAGAAGTGCAGACCTTCCCTCTATTTTCTATTATGTTATGGTTTGCAAATTGACATTATTCTGAACAATCCAAAAAATAAACCCCAAAAAGACCTGAGGCTGAAGTGGGCTGAACACTTCACAACACACACAAGTTAGTGTGTGTTCATTTTGGCAAAGAAGGTGGTTTGGAACTGCAGAGACTCATTTCTGCCCATGCATTTGACTCAGAAGTAACCTCAGGCATGTCATTTTACTTTGTAGAGCCTCAGATTTTGATGTAAGGAAATGCAAATTTTCAGCACCTAACTGCTGAAGATAATGCTGTTAATGTCATGATAAAATGTTCTGAAACCTATGGAGGTACATGCACTCTCTACATGTATCACAGAAAGAAGAAAGCTCAAGTGTGATCTCCTTGAACAGGCTTGACACCGCAGCTTCGATCTTCTCTCAGCTTACATAAATGTTGGCTATGATTTTGAATACGGTATGTAATTTTACCACACTAAGATTAAGGGCCTTGTGTTTTGGCTGTGAAGTATATCTGTGTGCGCTTGGGATGAAAACCGAAATGACTTCACGGCTGATGAGAGTGGAGCTCCATCATTCAAGACCAGACTCACCTCAGAAGAATGCAAGTGTTTACCTCCAGCCGCTCACTGGAATATGATGGTTTCTCATACGCAAAATCAGTTCAGTTCTGGGAAAACCAGCAAAATGCTCATAAGCGTTACCATCATGCAGGATTTTTAGAGCAAGAGCTATTGGTTTCCAGCCCTTCACCGCCCTTGTTTTTGTTGAATGAAATACAGTTTGGAAGAGTAAAGCATCACACATCTGAAATGCATAGCATGTGAGGCTAAGAAAGTTCTCTTCAGTAAGTCACACTTTGGGTAGTGCAACTTCACATAAAGTAGGCATTTGAAGGTCCAATGAAATGTTTTATTTCTCAGTCTTGTTGATAGTATCGGGGTGTTTAGCTTCTCACTTGTGGGTGCTAAGGTAAGGAAGAAATACAAAACACAGTAAGAAACAAACAACGCCACACAGTCTTGCAGGAGGATATTAAACTTTCATCACCCCTAACTTTCTTCTTGTCATTGACCCATTGAAGACTTCAGTAGCTGGGTTCTGTGTAGGACTAAAAGTGGCACCCAACACACAGTAGAGCATGCTTAGAAAACAGCCCCAGTCACCTGCCTATCTGATTTTTACCAGCTCTTCCTGATACTACTCAGAAAACAGTTGAGTGTGATGTGTTTCATTTCTGACATCACCCGATGAAAGAACATATATGCCATTGTAGTTGAAAGGACCTTCACCAGGTGAGTTTGGAGACAGCACACAGCTCCCTGTGCCATGCGCTAAGCAAGGACAATCACAGAAGACTTTAGATGTACCTGTCACTCTCCTCTCTTACAAACTTTCCTGCTTTCAGACTGCATTTCCCTCTGGGCAGAGATTAAAACCAGAGTCCGTTTTCATATTTTCAAGAAGTTCAAAACAAGAATCGTTTTGGCACACTGTGAAGTCAGGAGATGCCACCCCAGGCTTCTTGTGAAAAATCTCCCCAAGGTCAGCTGGAAGAGCATGCTGCCTCCTTCAGGCTCTCTTTTAAGAAGTCAGCCTGGGAACATGAGGAATGTAGAGGAGTGGAATTCCTTTTACTTGTCTTTCCGTAGCTGTAGTGTCTGAAAGAAGGACCTTCAGAGCCGTGGCCTTTACCTCAGTGCATGGGAAGCTGTAGCTGGGGATTCCAATTCTTGCTGTTGATGTCTCTTCTTCAGGGTGAAAGCAGTATTCAGGTGGTTCAGACTTACCCCTTGCACAATGGCTATCTGATGCTCCAGATGATCTTTTCCCATGTAGGGAAAAGAAAAATGTAGGGAAAAACAAAGCATGGCCACACTAGCAGGCTTGCATTTTCCTTGCATTCGTCTTGGTGTTCTCAGACATCATCTTAACCTCCTTTAGCTGAGACTTAGGTCACTTGGGTCATTGAACTGAGCCACTTGAAACAAAAAGGTGGTAGCAGCAAATGGGCAGAGGATTTCTGGGTCAAACCATCATTCAGCAGGCACTATTCAAAACAGCCTCTCCAAGGAAAGGAATGTCCCCTTGGCCTTCTCCTGAAGGGCAGGAGCTGACCAAGCCTACTAGACAGATGTTAATGCTGACAACATAGCTTACAGTGGGAAGTGTGAATAGGCAAAACTCTAAGGTGCAGCATCACTAAAACTGTCCTGGGAAGGGACTTCCAGCACGCTCATTCATGAATCATTGTCTGTGCTTACATGGAGAATAGGGAAAGCAGATTTGAACAAATTATAGAAAGCAATCTCTTAAAAATAAACAAGCAAACACAAATAGTTCAGCATTCTGCCAAAATCCTAAAATATCTAAATAACAGCAAGAGTTGGCATTTCTGGGCTTCACAGAAGCAGAACCCCTTCATAAATCATAGCTGAGTTTGGGCACATGACTCTATCCTGTGCCCATGGAGCTGTGTGGGAGTATGTCATGTTTTAGGAAGATCCAGATTATTTTCCACTGTGTTTATTCTCCTGCAGGAGCCACTACTGTGAGTGATTAATTAACTGTTATTTATTAATAACAGTTAATAAAATAATTCTCTGGTGTCCTTGCTGTTCTTCTTAGATAACATCGAGGACAACACAGTGAGAAATTAGCCCGTTAATATGCTGTGTCTGCACTGCAGATGGATGGTTGATTGTGCTCTTTCCTGTCCTGAATTACACTGGAGCCATTTCACTTATCAAGAGAGCAGAATTGCTCCCAGGGAACAACATCCTCATTCATTATTTATGTATGTAGGCCTTTTCTTACAGCATGGTCTGTGTGGATCCACTTGGATGTCAGCATGTGTTGTGGTAGCATCTCCTTTCTTGGAGGACACAACAGGGACTCCTGCTTGATAGACAGGGCACTCCCCTTTTAGGAGTAATTCTGGAAATCTCTGGTGCAGCAAGATCTTCTAACATTATTAAGACAGAGCATTTTGACCCCTCATCAATGCAGAAGCTCCCTACTGAAAGTAATTTTTTCTCAGACTTTACGACAGAGATAATAGGCGTCCATAGTGCAGACATGCAAGATGCACTTACTCTGAAGCTCAGAAACACACAGGAGATGTGTTTGGTACAGCATTGAAACTCATCCTACAGTGAAACTGGAGCTTGGAATAAGAGGGTAAAGCTTTGGAGGGGGAGGGAGGTGAGGGTAGGCAACCAGTGAAGCTCGTTAAGGATTGTCACCTTCTTGGCTTTCTGGCTGTCTCCAGAAAGCCAGGCACTTCTGCTAATACAATCCCTCTCTTTCATGCTCTGGGACTGTCCCCATTGTGGCGTTCCCCAAACTGTGTTTGAGGCAGCCACAAAGGGCAGCACTGTGTCTGGGAAGTGAATGGTGTGCAGCTGGTTCCAGCTGAAAGAGAAAGGCAAGCAAATTCACTTACTGGGGACAATGAGAGGACTTGTAGGTCAGGAAGCTTCCCAGTTCATTAGCATCAGTGGACAACAATGACTGCGTGTGGTAGAGAGGAGGAGAATGTGGCCTTGCTGATGGCCCTGGTCTGTGACTGGCAGAACTGCTACCTTGGGGCTGAGCGTGAATGAGCAGATTCACGGGCAAGCAGCTCCTGGCAAGGGATGGGTAGGTCATCATCACTGGTTTGGGATGCCAAGTACCTTTCTGACCTCTGGCTGTGCAGCAGCCCAGCCAAAAATGTATCCTTCCTGCTGGCAGGCAGAGGAGGAAAGGCTTGTCTAAGGGAAAACCAGCAGCTAATACAGCAAATTCCCTCTGCAGGCTCAAGCCCTGGCTGGTCAGGATGGGCACAATTCTGGAAACCAGGGAGAGTGGATCACCTTCATAGGGAGATACTAGTGAGGGTGGACAACCATCTCACAACTTTATATACGCCTCCAAAACAGACCTGAGTGAAAAAATCCAGTGCCAGTGATCCCTAAAGAGGAGTGAAATAGATTTTGAAAGCACTGACTAACTCTCCTTTTGTGATAGTTTCAGGTAATTTGCTAATTCTGCAGGACCCTGAAAAGCTTGGTTATGTTTTCAACAAGGTAGGTGTTCTGTGCATTTCAAGACACACTGGAATTTTCTTTTTTGGAACAATTTTAAAGTAATTTATAGATTTCTCAAATTCCTACATAGAAGTCCAACATAAAGTTTGCTTCTTCCTTCAGTAAACTGGTTCTTGTGATCCACTGATTTGTTTTCCCTTTCTGAATTACAAACTTATTTTGTGAAACCACCAGCACCACTGCACAGGACAAAAAGCTTTCAGCTCTCCTCAGGAGAGAGCTTTCTTCTGTGGCTCTCATCTTCTAAGCAGAATCCATGAAATATTGCGAAGATGTTGGGAAGGTTTCATGAAGCAGTAAAAAGTCCCTGTCTTTTTACAGATATGGAACATATACATCCTAGACTTTACTCTTTTCTTAGCCAGCACTTTAAAACAGGATAGACTTTAATTTTATCAGGAAGATCTCCTTGCAGGAGAAAAATGTTTCTGTAACCTAATGATCTTTAAAGAATTTAAAAAAAGGATTCTGTTAAGAAAACATGTTTACGTTGCATTAGGAGGGGGTCCACTGAGTCTTTGATGCTAAGATGCTGAAATTTGTAAGAGCTGTGCTTTAGGTCTCATGCAACGAGAGCACATTTGGGTGTGGGGTGCAGCAGGTGCATCCTCCTGTTTTGTTTTCCCTGGAAAAGGTCCAGAGAAGCACAACAAGTAGGGTCAGTTTGCATTCAAGCATCAGTCCTGATCTGACCATATGCACAAGTTTAGTCATGGGTACCTGCAATAGGTACCTGTCTGCATGTGCAGTCTGTCTTTGGTTCTAAGGCATCTCTAGGTGAAACAGAGATATTTCATCCTGGAGCCAGAGGGAGCAAAACCATCTAGTCTCACCATCAACATGTTTTCTTAACTTTAAATAAGGTTAAGAAAGGGGGTAATTCAACCGTGGCGACTCTAATTGGCTACAACTATAATCCAATAACTCTTCTTCACCCATATTGTTAGTTGAGTTAATTGGACCTACACAGCCACCAGCTAAATATATTGGTGTATGCAAATGGTGAAGCTAATTTCTTTCATAAAGCTTCCTTCTGTCGAAGTAGGAATTGGGCAGAAGGTGTGGGGGAGAAAGAAGGATGTGCTGATGCTGCTACTTCAAAAGATCAATTTTCTTCCAATTATTTGCTCTCTTTAGATAGGCAGGGCAGGGCAACAAATATCAGAACTTCCTTCAAACAGAGGTGGGGGAAGTAATTTTGTTCCCACTCGAAGAGACTGCAGAATAAAAGTGATTTGTTCTTTAGCTTTTAGGTGCTGGGAATCCAGACTGGGCTTCACAGTCCATGGGTCAGGCAGCTCAGTTTTCTCTGCAACATACAGAGTGAGGGACCTTGCACCAGAATGAGTTCCTGGGTGTTGTAAGGACTTACATCACCTGGAGGGAGAAGGATAAGCTGATCTTCAGTCTAATGTTGATTTCAGCAGGGTCTTTTGCAGTAGAGGCTAATTTGTACCATTCTGTGTATCAGCCAAACCCATTTCCTCTGTTAACTTAGAAGCTTCCAAGAACATACCTCCCGGAGTCTGATGTGGGGGGCTGACAGTCAGGCCATGTATCCAACTGTCCATGTCCAGAGTAATGAGCAGACTGATCTACTTGAAGATATCCTTGCTCACTGCATGGGGTTGGATTAGATGACATTTAAAGGTCCCTTCAAACCCAAACCATTCTATGATTCGAGGATAATTGCTTTTTTTTCATCACAAGAGGGAACGGTCTTAGTCAGAGAAGGTCTGACTTGAAGCCCAGGTATGCCAGCAATTGAGACCCTGATGGCAGCAAGGCTCGTTAGCTCCACAGAAAAGTGTGCAAAGCTGACATGGTGGACCTTCAAAGCAGCCTCCACATAGCTAAGTTTTTGCTTGAGTTGTTGACTTACATTCTCTGGATTATTATTTAGCTGATGATTGGCACTTTCTTTTTGCTGCTTTTAATTAGTAGGAACAATAACTGTTTCTTCACATCACAACAGCTCCATAAGTGCAACCAGCTCTGTACACTTACTCATTAGGCTTCTCTTCTTGTAGGCTGTAAGAATTGCAGGGCATGGACCATCTCTGATGCTCTCTGTGCTGTGCTCTTGCATCACCTCTCCCACCTCAAGCTGACTGCAATCATCTCTCCTTCGGGCATGATACCAACAGCAGCATGAACTCAACACAGTTTCCATTTCTCGTAGGCAGTTCCAAATGAGAGGATGAGCACATCCTTGGATGTCTTCGAACTGACTTTAGAGCAGGTCCACACTGAACTGGGACCAGCACAGTATGGGAAAAAGAAGAGATGCTGCCTGTCTCCTTGAACGCGGGGGGTAGGTATGAAAAGCAAAAGCAGTTCTAAGGCAGGACTGAATGGTTAATGTTTTCCACAGTTCCCTTGCGTTTCAAACCCTGCTAATATTCCCAGTGAAATCACAGTGTGCACACACACACATACACACGGGTTTAATTTCAGCAGCAAATGAAGTCATAATGCAAACAGAAAGCTAACAGCAGGGAAGGCTATGCTTGGCCAGGTCTGCTTGTGTTACAAGTAATACATATGCACCAGTGCAAAAAACTGGCCCCGGAGAGAAGTTAAATCTTTCTAGGAGAAACACACACAGGGAAGGCAACCGTAACTTTTAACTACAACTTCCTGTGAAAGAAAGCACTGTGGTCTTCTTTAGAATCAGAAAGATGGAGCATGACGCATTACAGCAATTAGGTGGAGGACAGGTTGGAAACACAGCAGCTTTTAGTGAACACAGTGGCAAGAGAATATTTCCAGTGAAAATTCTAGATCTGCCTGGTGTGAATTTTGCATGTTTGCACCTGGGTGTTAAAGATGGGGGGGTGGGGGTGGGGGGATGTTACTGTAGAGTGTTTCAGGAAAGTGCTGGGTGAGAAAAGCCATGGCTGGAAAGGTGTAGCTCTAAGAGCTGAAGTTGAACTGGCACCTGAAAGCTACTATTTGAAGGAAAGTGTTTCTGGGTCAGCATGATCCACTGTGCGCTAGGCCAGGTCTTGTACTGAAGAAGCCAACATTGTTCTTACACAGTACACAATAAGGTTAGGGTGTGTTTTGTGTTGTGAGCTTGAGAACTGTACAATTAAGATATGGCCAACAGTAAGCTGTCCTACAGCTTATCTTCACCAAGTCAGAACCTCACCTTCATCCTTATAATAGAAGTTGGTTCCACCCATGCAAGGTGAAGGTAATGATCTTTCTAACATGGATGCAGAACCATTTGTGTACAGTGAACTTGGTGTGTTTTGGAATTGTCCAGTGCAGTGAAGCTCTAAAGATGAAGAGAGTTAGGAGACTTGCATACATATCTCACCTCTGCCTCATCCCAGCAGAAGTATGCTCCCCACCACTCTGTGGAGGGCAGTAAGAGAGCTTAGGACAAAGGGTAGTCTCTCACCGTTCTAGCCTCAGTGACTGCCAGCATGCTTTCTTGACAATAAAGATCTGCTTGTCCTACGTTCACAGGCCAAGATCTGCTGCTGCTGCGGCTGAACACTCTCAAAAGAAGGAATGGTATTTGGGCTTCCCTTCCCTGTGAGTATCCCATTAGCAATGTGCCAGTGGTGTCTGGATAGAAACCAGCATCAAGACACACCATTAGAGAAAAACAAAGCAGGGGAACAAATCAGTGCAAGGAAAGAGGACAGAAATAATAAAGGAAGGAAAGGGGTGAGAAAAGGAGAAACAACAGGCAATAAGTGACAAGAGAGTAGGGTAAAGAACCTGGGGGGGCTTTGTCTGCCCAGTTCAGGGGAAGGAGAATACCCAGCACAGCATTTCCATGACAGTTATCTGTCCCTCAGTTTCTGGAGGGAGCAACGTGTCGTGGGAGATGTGAGCACTAGGCAGGATCTTATTGGGGTATAATCTGTTCACCAAGGAGAAGCAGAGCTGCGTTAGTGTTTCTTCAGCTGTGACACTCTGGGGCTCCCCAGCATGTCTAGCCAGGGATAAGCAGAACGTGGCTTGGCCACTGCTTCCTTTAGCAGCTGTCTCAGTGTCCTAGAGAAAGTCTAATGTCTGACTGGGCTGTGGATGTGAAAGCTGAACTCGTCCTGTCTCCTGTCCTAGTAATCCAGGCGGCGCCACAGTGTCAGGCACGGTGCTGCTGGTAGCAGCACTTTAGAGTCCCCAGGCAGGATCCCTGCGAATTAAGTGAAGTACAAATGTGCAGATGGGGATGGTGAGGAGGGTTTGGAGGATTTGATTTTTGCTGGCAAGCACTGAAACACTCAAACTTGCAGCTTCTTAAATGAAACAGCCTTCTAGCAGCAGTAGTGCAGGTGAATTCTTCCCAGAGCATTTTTAGGAACACACGTATTTTGATTCAGCAGCATGTCTTGTTCCAGTCTTGCAAAGTATGTTGTTATGTCAGACTGAACTTAGGTTTGATCTGGTAGCTCAGTTATCACAAACTCTAGTGTTTGATAAAATAAAAATGCTATGAAATATATTGTGAAAATCTGCTTTCTCTGAATTGATTATTTTACTTGGATATCTGGTAGACTGGAAAAAACCAGCAAGAAACCAACACAGAAACCCACCTGCCTGCCAAGATTTTGCTTTTTCATCCTGTTCTGGTACAGGAATTCCATTGGAAAACGTAAAGTCTGTATCACAAGAAGACTCACTGACTATTGCCCCTCTCAGAGTACAGGGAAGCTTTGTTCCTACCTGAAATAGTTTTATTCTAAGCAGTCTTTCAGAGAGTATTAATAGACTCACGGAACTGGCCCTTCATTGAAAATGTGGTTAATTATGAGAATGAAGAAGGGCCTAAGAAATCTCTGAATACTAAGTGTACGTCTGAGCCACAAGAACCTGGTTCTTACAAGTAGTCATCAAGGAAACATTTATCAAACGTCTCAATAACAAATCTTTACACATCAGGACAGCTTGAAAGCATTCTTCTGTCTTTCAGCATTTCTTACCCCGGTTGCAGGGCATG
This sequence comes from Upupa epops, assembly GCA_013397515.1. Lineage (NCBI taxonomy): Eukaryota > Metazoa > Chordata > Aves > Bucerotiformes > Upupidae > Upupa > Upupa epops. The sequence goes on along the minus strand of VZRI01010544.1, from coordinate 524,420 downwards.
CTTTCTTACTGCAGAAAGTCTTGAGCAAACACCACAAATATTTGGAGACTGAAACGACGAGATCAGCCACGATCCAGCACTAATGGCAGCGACAGGGAAGTGGCAGAGTTGCAACTTTGTGTGTTTTTTAATTGTTCCTGCAATTGTATTGTCAAAACATTTACCCAAGGATGTGATTAACAATAATAGGTGACAACTTCAATTATCCTCAGACATGTTAGAAAATATCAGCACTGAGATACAATCTTAAAAAAAATATTTTCAGTTTCTTTTACAAGCTGGCTCTGACAAGAATAAATACGGAGATAAACTTTGGAATTAAGACTTGGTTATTTTTGTCAGAGATTTCTCCTGTCTTTTTTTTTTTTTTACTTTAAGCAGCAGGAAGACAAATTGTTTATGTGCACAGCAATACTTATCTGAGGATCACCAAACATTTTGCCTGCAGTTTTCCTGAGTTCTTTAATTTGGTCCCCAACACAGGCATGACATTGAGAAGCAAAGTCATCTAATATTTGCTAATGATATCCAGCCCATCAGAATTTTTGAAGACTGGAAATAAAATCTTCCAACCCCTAAATAAAATTGAGGAAAAGCACATTTCACATATCTGAGCCACAGCTTTCCTTTGCAACCAAATCAAAGGCAAGCTTAGTGTCTCCATATGTTTCATTTCCTTCCATCTTTTGCTCACATGGGGTATGGTGATGCATTTATCTCCTTTGTGTTTGTGTTTGCAATCAGTCTGTGGACCATCTTATCTCCTCCAAAGGAAGCATAAGCTGTTCATGGCTCCGGCAAAAGGCATGACTTTGAGATTGTCCTAGAAAAAGGTACGTGAGACATTCTCTCACCACTGACAAACCTCGTAGCAACATTCAGTGCAGGACTTGTGGTGCAGGTACCAATGACCACATTATGCTTTTCACTGCCTTCAGACAGGAGCGCTGGCCAAGACAGCAAGAAAAGAGAGTATCAACTATCATGTCAATTACTGGTCTTTATCTAGGATTAATTACTATTTACTGGTCCTTTACAGGCAATGAATCCATATGTCCACCTGCCCTCCCCTGAAAATTTTAATGACTCTATTAAAACAAGTGTAGTATTGATTAACTTTTTTAGGACCTTGTTCCCCATCAGATCATTTAAACCATTTGAAGGGGTAATGACCAAGTCAGTTCAGGAAACCCCACAGGTTTTGGTCCCATCAAAGTAAAAACAGTTGCTTCTTGAACACCAAGAATATTACTGCAGCGGGTGAGTTGTTTGCAATAGGAAGCATTGTGTTCAATCCATAAATGATTGAAAGGATCACAGATCAAAGGCTCCATCTGTGTTATTTTTTATTGGGATGGCTCACAGGAATGGTGACCACAGAAAAATCATGATCTTCCCTGAAAAAATGACAACTGAAATCTTCTTACTTTAAGGGCCCTTGTGCAGCACTTCACATAGGCACATGTTTAACGTGCAGTGAACAACCAGGCAAGCTAACATAGAGTAGAGTTCCAAAATCCTGAGTGCTGGACAAGCATGCAAGTACTTTGACCAGTTCCAGAGGTGGGTCGTTAAGAACATCTCAGCAGTGAGCTATGATCTGAATTGAATTTATTGCACTTTTTTAAAGAACTGTGTAGTGCTTCTCTGATCATGAACCTGTAAGAAAATGTTTGTTTTGTTTTCCTTCCTCTCCAGGGTGCAAAATCTCTAATGTTTCAAGAAAAATCATTATGTGTTTCAACAATAAATAAACCCCAACAAAACACACTGGAGGTAGTTCCCTGTTAAGTCAGAGTTGCCTTTGCTCTGTCTTATTGTACAGAGGAGGAGGGAGGAAAGAAAGGAAAGGATGGAAGGGAAGGAAGGGAGGAAGGAAGGGAGGGAGGGAGGGAGGGAGGAAGCAATGCAACAGCAATGGTGGGGAGGGGTTTGAAAAGGTGCTGAGCTCTAAACACTACATCTAACACTCTCCTGCTGCTTATTCTGCACTTTGATTATGTGAACATCCTGTTCTTTCTAATCCCTCTAAACTGTGCATTTTGTTGATTTCCCATGGCAGCAAAGCCAACACATGCTGCATAAAAGACTTATTTGCTTTTATTTATAGTTTTAATTTTGTTGCCAGTCAGTGACCACTGCCTTTGGATGGCAAAGCTGAAAGAGGCAAAACATGACATCTTCTTGGTTGCAAATTACTGAAGTACTAACCCTTCTCTTTTCTACCTCTTCTCCTTCTTTTTTTCCCCTGCAGATTTTTTGCTTTTGCTTAGCAGTGAAAGTTAATGGGACTGTGAGCTGTGGATGATGCCCGCTCCATTGTAACAACACAGCTGAAACACTGCAGCGGCGTGAAGCTCATGGAGCTCTTCGTGGCTCCACCAACATGTGTGAGAAGAAACTACCCGTCTGCAACAGCACAGTCAGCATGCTGAGTCTCAGTCACACAGATCCACTGTGTAAATGTCGTTGCCTTGAACACTTTATTTCGGGAGATGGATAGCTGAAAGACGAAAAATGGCATCAAGATGCAAAGGGTAAAAATGAACTTTTGGATATTACAGAAATTAGGGAAAAAGAGTAAACATCCCTCTCACTGAGAAGCCTGGATGAGAATCTATCACACAGCTGCATTATCAATCTTATTATATTAAGCATAAGTGTAAACACTGAAAAATTCATGAAGCAGAAAGAAACAGTAAAGCCTAGTTAAAACCCAGAGCTCCAGTTTGATATATGCAGTGCTGACAGGATAAAGTGAAAGGAAAGAAGGAGAAAGAACAAGGGCAGTTTTACGTGCTCTTTCCTTCGCGGATTTTTAAAGATGATTTGCATTCATGAAGTTCAACCTTTGGAAAGTGAATCCATGTGTGCTGCTTAGTGCTCATCTCACTAATCCACCTCTGGAAGTTCCTCTCTCTTTCCTCTTGGTTCCAGGAAGCTTTTTCTTGTTCAGAAGTCCAGCTCTGGGTAGTATTAAATGAGGGTTATACTTGCCAGAAAGTGTGAGTATGAGGCGAGAGTTCAGACATTAGAATATGGAGTCAGACTTTCACGCTTGGCCAGGAATCCTTGTGTGAAGGGGCAAGTAACGGCATTTCAGACTCAACTCTGAGCTCTGTGCAAAGTTTATCTCTGCGGCTACAAATAGTCCTTGATTCATACCTTAGCACAGATATTCTAGCTACATGTGATGAGTGTCATGCGGATATCACAATATGAGGCTATTGTAATTGATGATACCTTGTCTGTACTGATTGTAAATTAGACCACTGAAGGTCTAGGTGTGCATGTGTGTGTGGGCACATGCCCATGCAAGAAGATTCTATTCATCTCCAGTTTCACTCAGTGCATTTGCTTCTGAGATTCAATAACAGAGGCAGAAAAAAACTTCCCACTTTCTGAGGATGTGCCAACAATGCCAATAAAAAGGAGAGGGATTTGAGCTTTGACTCTGTAAGTACAAAGAAAGCATAGTGCCTTCTAACACTGAAACTTCAAAGAAAGCCTCTGCATACAAAAAATAGGAGGGAAAAAGAAAAGCCAAAAGAGAGGACCAATAAAAGAAGAGTGGAAGAAGACAACTTGCTGATGAGAATTTACAGAAACCCTAGTGAATAAGCCAGTCAGATTTTACACGTGCAGAAAAAGGGGACAAATGCAAGATGTACAGCAAGTTATTTGCACCAAAGAAGAGCCAGGCGTTTTGCTTAGGAAGACACACGTGAGATAAAAGGAATCACTACTTATGTACATGCAGGGACAATTTCCTTGGATTTGGGGACAGGGATTATGTTCCTTCAAAGAACCAGACTTTTTTTTAATGTCTCATTTTCCATCCTCTGTTTTGGGCTTTTCTTTGCTTTTACCCTTGAGGCACAGAATGACACTGCACAGCAGTCTGTCCTCTTTACTTTAGATGGGGAGAAGGAAGCCTCTAGAGTTTTTCCTGCTTCTCTTTCTGTTCTGTCGGACAGAGCTTAACACAGGCTTTATGAATTTGGGGCGAGTGATGTCCTTCTGCCAGGGCTTTTTTTAGGCTCCTAAATGTTGGCATGAAGAGGGTTAGGGAACTCTAGTCCTTGGGAGCCTAATGCGTCATCACACCATAGTTGTCCAAATCCTTTATAAATAAGTAGTACTAAGAGCTACTCTCCTCAGGCACTTTGATCTCTGCTTCTTTCATCCTCCACAAAGTATTGTTCTCCTCATCTCTGCTGGCCAAAGAGGAAAGAGGATCTTCTACACTCACATTGAAAGCCTTTCTTCTCCCTTAACTGCAGGACTAGATGTGGCAGAGAAGATAGTCTTGCATGCAGGAAAACACAATAGGATGTTTTGCCTGGAGACAAGCCATAGTATTTATTGTCCAATAAAGTGTGGTTGTGGAGCCTGAGTTTAAGCCTAGTGTTGGCGTTGTACTTTTGCTGCCCATTAATTGGCATGCGATTTGTGGCATTTGGTTTCTGATTGCTGCGTTTGAAGATCTATGTGAGATACTGAGGCCTGAAAACTGAGAAATAGGGGATATATTTAATGTTTTGCCCTTGCTTCATGGATGGGATCATAATGCAGCAAATCATTCATTCTTTCAATCAATCAATCAATCAGTCAATCATTCAATCAGTCCCAGAGTACCTGTTGTGGAAGAACATAAAGAAGTAAAGTCTGATCCAAAACCACAGGCAACCACAGTTCAAGCCTCAAGACCAAAGCTCTAAAAATAAAGCAAAGGACAAAACCAGAAGCTACCTTCTGGTGGCAGCCAAGTAAGTTTTAACAGGCATGTATGTGTGAGTAAACACAGGCACACATGGACACGGGTACATGCGGGGATTCATTCCCCCTACAGAACAATGTTTACAACTCGCCAATTCTAAGTCCCTGGCAGAAATGCCATTATTTTTAGAATGATCCTGATGCATTGTGATGCTTTGTCTTTGTATGTGGCACCACACAGACATGGAACAATTCAGGGGGTTCGTATGACTTTTCCATCAGGTGGACTGAGTGATTGGGCAGTGAGGTGGATTGTGAACTGGCTGCAGGACAGAAGCCACAGAGTAGTGGTTAATGGGACAGAGTCTAGTCGGAGGCCTGGATCTAGTGGGGTCTCCCAAGGATCGGTATTGGGACCAGTCCCCTTCAGTCCATTCATTAATAACTTGGATGAGGGATTAGGGGACACTGTCAGCAAGTTTGCTGATGACACCAAGCTGGGTGGTGTCACTAACACCCCAGCAGCCTGTGCTGCCATTCAGCAAGACCTGGACAGGCTAGAGAGCTGGGCAGAGAGAAATGGAAGGAGGTACAACAACTGCCCTATCAGTGACTGCTGCATCCAGGTTTGGCATAGCAAGCCACTTAAATTGAAGCCACCGTTAGCAAGATAGGCCACACAGTTTTGTTGTTCCTGCTTACTCGTATACGTTCTTGAACAACAACAAAGATTTTGGTTGCCTTCTTGTGAGTTATTAAATAGTTTTACAGTTCAAATTCTTTGTCTTTTTCCCTGCAAAACAAACGTAAGAGATGACTGAAACAGTGTGAAATGTTTAGCAAACAAGTTCTGATGTCACTGCAAACAGGAACAAAGCAAATCCTTCAGTCCTGCCAAAATCCAAACCAGTTCTGCTTTTACTCAGGCTGTAACACCAATTATGGGGCGATATTGTGAAAGAAATTACACAGCTATTGGGCCTGGTTTTCCATTAGTCTGCAAATTGCAAACATTCTGACTTCATAACAGTTTATATTCACTTTGGGTGAATAAATTTGGGGTGTAAAATTGAAGTTCCGCTGGCTTGAAGGAAGATGAATTCATACCAGCCACAAATCTGTCCCCTAATGTACTTAGTTCAATGAGATGATCATTGGTAATGAACAAATTGATTCTGATAATAACATAATAAGAAGCTCTCAAGGCCAAGAACTTAGTAAGATTCAGTAAAAAACCTGGACATCTATGTGGATAACAATTTTCTCTGCAGTCAGCCTGCCTATTAACCTCTGCTATGCCAAACTCAATTTCCTGTGGATTTTAAGATCTGGACACAACCTAGATTTTCATGAGCTGCCAGTGCTTTCCTGCCACATGACTAGGTGCAAAGTTATTCGTGTACGAATACACTGAGCCTAAGTTCTGTGGGTCAGAGCCATAAAGGTGTGACCCTTGCATTGGAACGAAGACGATGCAAAGTCTGCTGCAATAGAGGTTAACACACACTCTGTGAGGTCTCTATGGAGTCTGCTTTGGTTATTGAATTCATATACTGGGCTACATTCCAGTCTGTTACTATCTTCATATTTCAGCAGGCATAAATTCCTCAAAAAGTCATTTTTAGTTTTGCATATGAAAAATTACTCCTGTACACCTGCTAGTTTTTTTCTCCTTCCATCCATATTTTTCTTACAGCGATACTCATCTTTTTCCCCCCAACATTACCATGTTGACAAGTACCAATGTTTAAGTTCAGACAGAAATCACTACTGAACTGCAGCAGTCCAGCCCTTCATTTTAACAATGATCTGGGAGAACGAGATTGCGGCAGGACCTTAATTTCCCTTGTTAGAGCTGTAACATTTGGGGCTGATGAAGTTCACAGTAAACCTGTCATAAACGAGCCTTACTTGATATATTATCTATCAAGGTGATATAATGAACATCTGGTGGGGATTGCAATCTGTATGCAGTGAGGCAGCAACTATTAAACTGCTGAGGTGCTGTACATTGTGCTTGCTGACTTCAACCGTGAGAAAGTAGAACCAGCTTTCACTGCACTTGTCTTCACAGTCATCAAATATGTAGACACCCAAAGGACTGTGCAGAATACTCTGTGAAATGGAATACTTCAGCAAAGTAGCTGTATACCCTTTGCTGAAACTTCTGGAAGATAAAGGCCTATGCTGAAGTGAGAGGGCTCGCTTTTACAATCTGCCAGTGAGCTGCCATGACAAATGATGCCATCTGAGGAAAGATGCCTCCTTCTGACTCCAAAGCATATAACACAATTGACAAGTGAGCCTGCGTTCAGGAATATGTAGTGTTTGTACACCCAATCCCAGACTGACCTTGGCACAGAGAGGATCTGCAGGGGAGATAAGGCCTTCAGAGAGCTGCACAACTGATCCAGCTTCCTGAGGGCTTACAAATATGAGTGATTTATCAACAGCTTAAGAATGTGAAAATGACTGCATTGAATGAAAACAAAGTAAGCACTTTGAGATTAAATCGAGGGAAGAATAGTGAACCCATTGCTGAAGGGTTGGGTCACTGTCACCTCTTCCAGCAGGATCTTCAAGAAAAGAGGAAAGTGAATGCCTTTCAAAGTAAACAAGTCCGATAATTAACCCACTGCTGGAAATGGAAAGCAGTGATCAGCAGCCCATAGAGTGGTCTGAAATAGATTAAGGCATTATGAAGAAATGCTTCCTGCTATAATGAGTGGGGAATACTGACAGTGAAGCTACTCTGAATTCAGGTAGATAATCAGACTTGGTTTTCATTTCATGACTGCCAGTAATCCAGACCTTAACAGCATTCAGACATCATGTTGGCAAGGAATGCTGTGGTCTGAATGGACTTGGCTGTAAAATGTCTGAACAGCAGCACGAGCAACTCAGATGAAGGTCTCAAAGGGAAGAAACAGTTCATGCACTTTATGAACCAGTTCATGAGATATCCCTAGCTCTTTTCGCCAGGGATCATGTTCCTCTTTAGCATTCAGCCTAATCTTACACAGATTTCTGCATTTCCTTTGCAAGACACATCCACATGCTGTTCCGTCAGATGAGATGAGGAGCTTTAAAGTCAGGATTTTAAGGACAATGTATTCTTGAACTGAGTAGGTGTAGGGATTTTCATGAGAACTGGAAAACTGAAACTGCCTCTGTCACAGAGATATCCAAAGACCTGTCAGTGCCAGGAAATATTATCAGCTCTTTATTAAAAGCAGGGTGGAGGGAGTTTATTTCTTCTGCTAGTGTTTCTCCTTGTAATGCATCTTACTGACGTCATTTTAAGGTGTGAGGCACATTGCCAGATTTCTGTAAGGAAGGTGTCTGAGGTTTCCTTTAATTTGCCAAAGGCTGCCTACTACTAATCAAATAGAAAACAGACACCTGTGATGGGGTTTATGCAGCTCCAATTTGTCTGGTTTGCAGACAAATTGTGATACAGCTGAGAGGGAAAAGAACTGCAGGGAAATGTGAGTTTCTTGGGGGAGATGCCTGGTGAACAGTTCATTTCCAGGTGAAGGCGGTTCCCAGAAAGAGACACTAGATGAAGCACAAGAGTGTTCCCTTCTGACCTCAGTGCTTGGGGATAGCTTGTAGACCAGAATCCAGTAGGGTCATAGGTTGGTCTTGGTGATTTTCAAGGGTCTTTTCCAACTGGAATGATTCTATGATTCTATGGTTCTAGGAAGGCTGATAGTGCTTGCTGGACTGTTTCAGATACACAGAAAATGGTACCATTACAAATCAGTGCTACCCACAGACAGCCCTGCTCAAAATGACCTTTGCATCAACCAGTTTTCACTGCTGAAAGGCCATTTCTTTGGTAACTGCTGAATCATCAGCTCCAGTTTACCAGAAGAGTTGTTTTCCTTAGCAGAAAGGACCCCATGGTAATTTAAGTTCATGTCCTGAATGGAGTTTTTATCCTTCTTGTTTCTCAGTTTTTAAATAGATAATGTTGTGGCTCATATTTAACTTTTGGTAAACTGAGAGGTGGAATGTGTGTAAGGTGGAATGTGGGTTTATAGACAAGTCTGTATGAGGCAGAACAACCCGCTCTATTATACCACGCAAGAGTGACCAAACTGCATCCCATGCAAAGACATTTCTTAGATGCGGGAAATTCCAGAGACTGACTCATAACAGTTCTTTGCAGGACAGATTTCTCCCTAAACTATGCCTTATTCAACCCATGACTACATAAACTCACGTCCTATCCAAAGTGCAGTCTCTATTTCCTTTTGACTCAAAGGAATTTATCCTCTTTACAGGCAGACAAATAAAGGGGAAAATAAAACTTAATTGTTCCAGAGTGGTTTCTGCCTCTGCTACAGTTGCAAGACCTAGGGTAACATAATTAATGCAGGTACTGGATGGATGTGTAAACCAGACAGATCTACAGACTTGTTTTGTAAGCTTATTTGTCTCTTAAATCTCTCTCAATGAATGAGGCTCCTTACTGAGGACAACTCTTGACTACCAAGGTCTGGTTAGCATATTTAGAGTGGTGAAGTTGTGGTAGTGGCATACAACTTGTGTCCCCAAAACAATTCTTTCCTGATAGGAATCTCGCTTCTCTAAGTGTCGTGAGCTCTACTGTCAAAAGGGCTCTTTTGCTAAAATGAGTTGCATCTGCACAGGGAGTTCTGACATTCAAACTGAAAAAAGTTGAATCATCCTGTTTTGACTATGAATGAATGGAACATCTTTCAATGTCAGTGCAGGGGAATCCCAGTGGTACTTGTTATGCAGGAATATTCAACCATGAAACGACAGCGTAATTTTAAAATTCTCCTTTATTCCAGTGGAAACGAAAGACTTTCCATTCGACAGAAACTATTGTCCTGCCCCATTAAGGTGCAGTTAGTGACCAGTGTGAAAGGAGTTTCACTATCTCCATTATCTCAATATTTTGAGATTCCTGGTGGGTTTTTTTTTTTTACCCAGTAGATCTCACATTGCTCCTTTGGCCCAAGCTGACATCACCCACCGATGGCTTGTGGTCTCCTCTGTGTTGCCTGTGCAAGTTTCCTCATGAGTGTAAGGGAATTCTCCTGAATTTGAGGGAATCATACTGTTTCAGGGATCACAGTGATATGGCTCACTGTCTCCATTGACAGACCATTGTCATTGACACTCTGGTTTCCTAGAATCATGCAATCATAGCAGATTCCAAGAATTCTGCTCTCAGATTTTTTCCAGTCATACAGAAATTCAAATGAATTCCACCTGATTTAAGTGTCCCTGTATTCATCCCACCAGTGAAGCATTCATCCACTCCAGCTCTAGAGTGGAATTCACACTTTCATCTAGACCTAGACAGACCTCAGTCCAGTCAGCAAGTTCTGAGAAGGGATCAGATGAGGCAAAAGGTGAACAGTTGGGTCGCTTCTGTCACTCCATACAGAAGAGTCTATTTCTTCATCACCGTGGAAGAGCAAAAGTCACGTAAACCTTAGGTCTTGGGCTCTGAGCCAGTCAAGGAGGCAGTTCTTACTGACCTGGTGGGACTGCCAGGTTGCTAGAGTGGCTGGGAACAGTTCCAAGCTCCTAGTCATAAGGCAAAACATGCTCCTTCCCTCTGCCAGTTGTAACACTTCTAAAAATCACAGCAGCTGTTGAATGAGGCACCTTGTACAGAAACCAACAAGTTAAATATATTTAGCCAATGAAGAGGTGTTGATAGTTCTTCACGTTTTATTATGTTCACACCACAGTTAATTTGTGGTATTATGTCTGCATTAAAAGCTTATTTAGTATCGTAGCTGTGTAACACCCAAAGCTGCGCCTTCTGCAGTTTGTAACACAAAGACTCCAGGAGATATATAAACCCACAGTATGTGGAGGCAGTGGAGTACATTAAATTCCATCTCAGTGCAGATTTAGTATGTTAGAATGAGTATTGCCCACAGCACAGTAACTCACAGAGATAAGAGGAAGCATGCTACTGGTACAAGAACTTGCAATTCGTAGTTCAGAGTTGTAACTGGTACAGCAGGTGGCTTAGCTGTGTGACTTCTCTGAAGGTCATTTTTGCTTGGGAGAAGTATTGCTTGGCTGGAACAGGAGCAGATCCAAGCTGGTGGTGTTTGACTCTAAAATGTGTAAACAGTTCAACTCTTGATTAAGCTCTAATATTTCACAGTAAATATTTGTAAATTCACAGTAAAAAATTGTAAATTTGTAAATTTCACAGTAAATGATTTGTTCTGTTCTTGCTTATTTTGCTCTCTAGTAAATGACTGTGAGGTGAGAACACGTAGAAAATCAATGAATTTTAAACAAAGATCAAATAATGTATGTCCCTTTACTTCTTCATTTTGGAACACAAGAAACTGAAACCTAGGAGAAATTTTTGTAGACCCAAGAAACAGTGACAATTCCATGCAGTTTGTTAGACAGAGGAAAACTGTGTGGGTCAGACCATGGAGTTTGTTAATGTTAAGAATGCAAAGTAAACATTTCTTCTTCCTCAGTTACAGGTTTCATAAAGACAACTGTCCTCCTTGTCTTAAGGCACTAATTTCTTCTTGAGTCTTTTATTTGGGAGATGAAAACGTAAGAGAAGACAGGCCTCTTTGAGGGCCAAGAAAATAGCCATGACCTGTAGATATTATCAGATGGCTTGTGTTTTTATTTCCATAATAATTGTCATCCACTGTTTCTCTACTGTTTGTCTGGGTCCCCAGCACCAGAACAAGACCTGTCCTTCATTTCCTATTGCTGGTGTCCCTGAAGAGGCTTCCGTGGACTTAAAAAAATTAGGATCTGTGCCTTTGTAAATTGTCAGGATATTGTTTTGAAAGAGCTATGCTGCGTTCTGCTTGGACTTGTTACCATTTATAGCTCAAAGCAGCTCATTGGCAATTGCTTATCTCATTGCAACCCCCTCTGTTACTCTCATCCATAGAGAAACATTGAGCAAAAAGCATTCATTTGTGGAAAAGACCTCATCTTCCTCCTTGTTGTCAGTCTCTGCTGATACGAACAGTAAAATACACAGAAACACACCTGGAGTAAGATTGAGAAAGAGGAAAAAATACACTCCCAGCAGGCAAAATACTGCCAACAGTTGTGACAGTTGCAATGATAATGAAACGTTAGACCACAGTAGGGCAAACTTGAAATCCATTTTTAATGTCAAAGAGTTGGTTACATTTGCTTTGTTCGAGATGTTTTACCAGGCTTCTATTTCTTACACAGTAAGTTCAAGGTTATGAAAAGTTTAGCTAGAGCTAAATGTAAAAATGACAAAGAAGAACCAAGTAGAAGATGGTCTCCCGGTTCAGTTTTGATTGAGGAAGACTTTTGTGAAAAATCCCCCTCTTCCCTCTCAGTTTGGCTCAGAATCCATAGTTCAGAAACTAGGATGGGGCAGTATGACACAGCTTTTTTTTTCCCAGAGTGCGCTAGCTCTCATATTTATTCCAAACTTGTTGATTGTGACTAAATGGTTCCAAAATGCTATGGCAAGGCTTTAATATCTGCAATCTTGAGCCAAACTTTTTGACTGCTTTTTGCTTCCTTATAAGCGTCTCTTTCCTTTAAACAACCTGATTTTGGACAAATCTGTGCAAGAGCAGCTTAATTTGGGCTCTTGTTATGAAAATCAGTAACAGGGGAACTTCAAAAGCATCTGAATGGCCATGATAATCCTCTGAATTACACAAGATTTATTAAGGGATTTCATGCAGGTTCTCACAAAGTGTCCATGGATTGGAAGGGGGGAATAAATGAGTCCTGTGGAAGGGGAGATGGCAATCTCCAAGCATGGCATTCATTGTTCCTGTGTGGACAGACTTCTTGATGTGACTTGGGCTGGTCCTCAGCCTAGTCTCCACGGAGACTATGGAGTGTTTGGGGGGGACATCCTCGGGGCACACAGCTGAAGTGCTGAGAATTAAAGCTGACACAGGGATGAGTCTCACAACCAACGCTGACAGGTGCCTCCCACCATAGTCAAGGGCAAGACTGAGTTATCTCAGTGTTTGCCACCAAGAAGAACCTTTAGCTCTGCTGCTGGCTGCAAGTCACTAGGCACTGGAGGGGGGGGGGCGACACATGCCATACCAGAGCTTGATACAAGGGATGTCTAGCTCTGTTGTAAGAGAACCCTCCAGGAGGGGGGGAAGCCCAGGCTGAGGAGAAGCTCCTGATGGCCCTTAACAGCCCTGAGTGGCTGCCTCCGGTGCCTCTCTCAGTATAAAAGCAGCCCATTTGGCTGGGGGTGGGGTGTCTTGCAGAATGTTTCTGTTGTTGGAGGGCTTCCTGGCCGTCCTCCTTGTGATGGGAGGTTTCAGTGACAGCTGGACGGCATGAGTTTGATCAGAGTAAGGAACTGGGTTGCGTGTTTTTCGCGTCTTTGCCTGGCTCCTGGCGTGCGGAGCGGGTCGGTTGTTTCTGCTGCTGTGGTTTTGGGGTGGTTTGCTCTCTGGTGTGCTTTGCTCTCGTTGTGCTCATGGTGAGCAGGTCTGTCGCTTTATTTGCACCTTCTGTTGCTGGCTGTGCTGCTTCACCTCTGCTCTGGAGAGGCAGGCAGTGAGACTCTACCTGTGTTTTCTGCTGATTCCTTTCGGTAGGTTATGTAACTGGCAAAGCAACGGTGAGGACAGGGTGCATGAGGTGTTGTAGTTTTGGCCCCCTGAAGCTTTTTACTCTGCAGTGTTCATCCTTTAAAGTGCCGTGTGTTCCTTTGAGACCTCTAACTACAGCCGAGCGTGCCTTGCCAAGCAACCCTTGCGCCTCAGTTTTGGAGGAAAACATTAGTTCAATGGCACAGATCCCTCTTTTTGTGTACTTCCACTCTCCTATTTATAAGTGACTGAGTTCACGAGTTACTTCTTGTTTCTAAAGAAAAAAAAGCCTTATTTTCATCCCCTAGACTTTGGGGATCATGGTCTGAAATGCAATTGCCTCAAGTGTTACTTGGAGAAAGTACCCCCTCAAAATTGCAATGCCTCCAAGTAAAAATAGAATGCTTCATAGTGGGGGGGTTCGAACTAAGTGGTTTGTGTGACCCAGTTTTCCTCCACACCCTGTTTTTGTTGACTTGTGAAAGAAACAAACCAGAACAACCGTCCTCCTGCCTTCCGTAAGGCACAGATCACCAAGCGCTAAAATCTGCACGTTTGGAAGTGGTTTTTTCCTCTATTTTAATTTTCACCCGTGGTCTGAAGAGGCAGTCTTTGCTCAGATCTAGTCTTGGTAACACGTAGTGCCTTGCTGAGCTCAAGCTGTATTGAAATGCATCTGTTTCCCATCAGAGGTATAGGGCTTCCTGCCATGAAGAGCAACCCTGCCTGTGTAGGGTGGCCTGGTGCAGCTCAAAGCTTAACCATCATGACCCACAGAGGACACTTTCTTCCTCTTTAGCTGTTGCCCACTGCTTCATGGACAAATAAAGCTTAGTCACAACTTGAAGTGAGAGTATCTTCAAGCAGTTCCAGGTTTGTGCAGCCAGACCTTTACAGCTCCCTCACGGAGTGCAAAAGTCAAATGACAAGCTTAGACAGCTGTGGCTTTCACAACTCGCGCTTTGTGAGTGTGCGTTCAGCAGAAATCTGTGACGCTGGTCCTTAGAAAGGCAATAGAAGTGCAGAATTTGCACCAGTATACATCCGCAAACGTTGATCAAGGAAAAGATTCATCTGATTGCTTTTGGTCTAGTCTGGGATGAAATGGCTGCAGCGAGGTTGGGTGCTTTCCAAACACAGAGCTGGTTGCTTCAATTGCCACCACAAAAGAAATGTGAAAGTGTTTATTTCTTTATTATTTTTGATATTAAAGTTCTGCTTCACTGTTTGGTGGGACTGTTTTCGGTTTGTTCTGTTTTAAAGTGGGAAGGGTGAGCTTTGGAAAAAGCTTAAGCGTGGAAAATGAACAAATCGTAAACATTTTTCCCAACAAGTCCAGCTGTCTCACTTTTGCTCTTAAGCTGCCTTCAGTGGTGAGTGTAACTACCGAGTGGCCACATTAGCCCATTGTTTTAGAAGTCAAAGCAGAATATAACCCACCGGTGAAACAAAGACCAATTTGCGAAGCATAGCTGTGTGAGGAGAGATCTGTTTATGTAAAGGTTAAAATTCTTGGCTACAGGTGCTACTGAACTCGTATTCAGGGCAGAATCTATGATTCAAAAGGAAGTGTACGGAAACGCTCATTCCCAAAGTGTGAGTGATGGTGGTAGAGATTCTCTGGTTGCATCAAAGAGCTGAGTGATTAACAAAAATTAATCTCTTGTTAATCAGTGTGAGTCCTAAAGTGAAATAGCCCAGATTAATTTACAACTCATTTTAAGTGTTGAGAAACTGTAGAGATGCCAGTCTGAGAGCAGGTATTGAGAAAAGAGAATTAATCTCTGCTCACATCAATTGAAGTTTTATCTTGTCAAAGGCAGGAAGGACGTTTTAACGTTAAGCGAGTGAAGAAGATGCACACAGCCCACGAACTCCAGAGGTGGAAGTATTTGCAGAAAATAACTGCGAAGTGGCTTTGAATAATGAATGTATTCAAGAAAGTAATGATCCTCAACGGGACTAAGATTTCATCCCCGGCATTCATGAGCAAATTGGTGACATAAATATGTGGAGATCAATTGGCGTTCTTCTGAATTTATTAGACAGTCTTCTCTTAAAAGAAAAGATGTTAAAATCAGATCAAGATTTCAGTAAAAAGGGGAAAAAAACCAAAGCCAAAAGCCTGTACCATTTTTGCTTAGGGAGTCTGATTTTGTTGGGATTTGATCAAAGTGATTCATAATTCAAGTAGTAAAAGAAAATCAATTTAAATAAAGAAAACTGAGTAGATAAGGTGCAGCTTGGTTTTAGTTTGTTGATTGGAAATGATAGTGAAAGACTAATACCGACCGGACCTGTGTGCCATGAAGCAGACTCGAGCCAGCATATATCTTTTGGTGTTCCCATATTTTTTTTTAACACATTACTTTTTTTTTTACTGAGTCTTTTGTAATCACCTCTTTCTACAGCCTGGAGACCTGGATTAGTGCTTTCCCATTGCTTTCTGTCCACCCCCCGAAACCCAATGCTTGGAAATTTCAGGTTTGCTCCAGCATGAGCCAGATAGGTCTGGGGAGCCACTCAGCAGATGGGTGTGAATTTACACCTGATGGAAAGAGAAACTGGCTTCCCCTGGAGTTGCACAGGGGAACGTTGACATCCCCTGCTGTGACATCACTTGAGAGCAAAATTGCAATAATTGTCTAATAAAATAACTTTGTTTCTTGCGGAAGTTCTGCTAACCTGTGATTCGCTGTGATGGATGAAGGTTAACTGCTCATTGGGCTCAGAGGTGGTGGTTGGCTTGAGACCAGTGCTCTTGAGCCCTTTACACCCTCTTGAACAAATAGAGTAGAAGCTGTAATTACACTTGCAGAAAGTCACACAGATATGCAGTGCTGCAAAAGAAAGCACAACTTCACTTAGCAAAAGAAAAAGTATTAGCTGAACCATTTGAGGGAGAAGGGATTGGAAAAAAAAAAAGAGAGAAGGAAAATTGAGAGCTGTTTTTTTTCCCCCCTTAGTTTTTGGAAATGACCAGTCAGGAAAAACAATGACTTTGGCTAAAACCTGATTCCAGTTTAATTTGCAAGGGAGGCAGTTAATTCCTTTCATAGCAATTTATAGTTAACATTGAAAGGGGAAAACAGATGGCAATCAATATCCCTGGGAAACTGTGATGTGCAGGAAGAAATAACAGGAGGCTGCAAATATTAGAGAAAAATCCATGCTTGTAAATCATACAGGCTGCTTTGTCAGTTATACCAGGGACCAAAACCTCTGCAAAAGATATTCCTCTCTCTGGTAGAAAGAATGGAATGCTCCACTGAAAGCAGACTTGTCCTTTTTCCATAGACTACTTTTGTCCTGTAGCTGGAAAGATGCAGGAGGTGGCCTTATCACACAAAGGTGAAGAACTTTGCAGAACTTTGCAAGCTGTGAATAAAATGATGTTATGTAATTTTTGGTAGAGAATATTACCTGTTGGGTAACAGCCCAACATTAATTAAAAAACATGATGGGAGTATCTGTCCACCTGCTCTTGGTGTGTAATTAACTTCGGCTGACTGGGGAAACTGCAGAAGGCAGGGTCAGTTGGGCTGATATTAAAAAAAAAAAAAAAGACAAATGTTGAACTTGTAGCTATTATTGATGAACTAGAATGTACTATATACTGTAGATAAAATAGAATGTACTATATACTGTAGATGAAATAGAAGCTACAGATACCAGTCTGCTTTACCAACCTGATATGGATCCCCTGTACACTGGTGGAAGGGTTACTCTAGGCTTTTGGGCAATGAGCGCTGAGAAGATGGGAATATAATTGATTACAATTAAGGTATTTACTGAATTTTTGAGGGGTAATAACTTTATTACAGGAAAGCATTATGTGGTGAAAAAATCAAGAGTAAGACTTAACATTCCCCTTTGAAAGGGGAGCGAACAGAAGTACTTGCAAGAGGAAGCAAGGTCTGGTAACAGAGACACTCATTACCACAGGCAAAGGTTAAGCAACAAGCACAGCTGGGAAGTTTGAAGAAAAAGTCAGAGAGCATATTTATTTAGGCAAGGTAATGATAATGGTAACAAATACTGAAGGCTGTGATGAGTGCACCAGCAGCTCCACTTGTAAATCTGCAGTGATTTTATTTCTATAAATGGTTAGAAAATCTCCAGGTTTGAGTGCTGCAAAGATTCTGGCAAGATGGGCACATAGCACAGCTGATTAGAAGCTGTCTCTGCTTACTTGCGCGCGTGTGCGCAAACTAGATTGTGCTTTTTATAACTGCATTCACAAAGAGGAAAACATCAGAGGTATTAAGAACCTGTGTTGCCTGCAGTGAGGTGTACCACAAGAGGTAAAATTTGGAGCTGAATTAAGACAAAAGAAATGCTTTTCAGAACACAGGGTAGTAGAGATTAACTGTTGGAAAATGGTACAAGGGAAGGATTAGAGACAAATTCTCCTCAGATGTCAATCAGAGACCGAAATCCTCTTTAGAAGGCAAGAATTAATATAATGTTTTAGATGGGTGCCATGTATTTGACTCTGGGGTGCATAATTGGGTGGCCTGAGATATTTCAATGAGAAGACAGATCTCCTGAGCTTGCTCTTCTGACTTAGATTTCTAAATTTGAGTTGAATGATTCCTGTTGCAGAGTTTCATCCACTTACTGTTATAATGAAACCAGTAATGCAAAGAAGTCTTTTGGGTGGAAAAGACCATTTAATTCCTAATTAATTTCCAGTAAAAGCCTGGGTTCATTTTGAGGAACTCCATAAAATACAAACTAGCCAGGCAATAGTTCTTCTTAGAAGCCAGTGGATCTCAGCTCAATGTCTGACTTGTAGCTTCAAGCAGCCTGATTCTGAACTTCTTTTCGCTAGCCTTTGTTAGGCTAGCTGGTTACTATCTGGTTACTATCCAGAAACACTCCCTGTGCTTCTCTGAAAGGACTTTGTTAGTTTCATGCCTCCCTCTTCCACAAATGAGGTGTGTACAAACGGTTACAGTATGTGGCTTCTCAAAAGGAGCAGGTGCTTTTTTGGAAGAGAGACAATAAACATAATTTCAGTGCGTGCATCCTAGGATTGAAGAGTAGACAGGTGCTTCTATGGAAAGTTTTGCAGTGTAAGAAACTTTTTTACTGTTTAGCAAAAGAGTAGGATTTTTGAAATGAACCAGTTCTATCCCCATTGGAGTAAGCAACAGAACTGCTTGGGCTGATATTAGCAGCACACACCTGTGGGGTAGCACACGCCACAGCTTTGTACTGCTACCTAAAACATTGCTCACAACTTTCCACCTTCTTGGTATCTTCTGTTGTCATTTACAGCAATGCAAACAGAGTGCAGTGTAGGTAAAACCTAAATTTCTGAGTATTTGTATCAGCTGTAGCATCTAGCAACCTATTTATATTAGCTTTATGTAGCAAAATATGTAGGGTGTGTTTATGAAATAGAAACTGCAGAGTTGTCCTATTATGCTTTTATTTACTCTTAAAAAAGTATCTTTATCATCAAAGTCTTCTGAGCTCCTCCCTTCTCATGCTACCTATGAAACTATACAATCGTAATGTTTTGTGCTGGTCTGGAAGAAAATGCCTGACTATGCATCCCACACTCCATACTGCTAATATTCAAAGAAAGGTCGTCTTCATCTCTCCTGCCTTCAGTGGATCCAGAACCATGACCAAATCTTGTTGTGGAATTAGGCTCCTTGTGGCCTCAGATATTTGGTACTTTTGCAGTTGCAACGTTTCTATGTTCCAGACACTTAGCACTTACTTAGCAGATAATGAGGCAAAACAGTCATGTGCAATGCATCATTATGAAGTAACTCCCTGACTCTCGTGGCCCACCCATCAGCTTGGTGTAAGCTTGGTCAGTTCCTTAAGAATGATGAATAGTGTTAAAAGTTTGCCATATTCCTTTCAGCCAGATGCTCTGAAAAGCCTGTTAAAAGTCTATAAAACAAGCAAAACCAGTTCAGTTACACTCTGCACTTTTCAGCACTGCTGCTGCACAAAAATTGATTGATTGTGCTTTGTGCTGGTCTAAATCAAGCCTGTCCACCTGCAAGATGTGGCTCTCTTGCACATTTTTGTTGTCCTCAGCAACATCCCAGGGAATGTTTAGCCTGGAACAGGGATTTCTCTGTAATTCTTGCACTAGCTTGCCTCTTTTCTCCTCTGGGCGCTAATCTCATTAAAAGATTCACTCATTGCCTTAGCAATGGCTCCATGAATGTGTTGCATCCAAGACCATGCTGTTGGAAAATGCCAGAGAATAGCTTACAGCGAAGGAACAGCCTAGTCTCAGTAAAGTGGAGTTTTGAGTCGGTGCTTGCTAGAAAAATGAAGCAGCTGTGGTGTTTTGAAAGGAAGGAATGTAAAGCGTCCCTTTGTTACAGCTATAATTGCTGCAAGAAGAAAGGCATGTAGTGGTGAAAGTCTTGAGGACAGAGGATTTTCAGGAAAACGCAGTGTAGAATCATTCACCCTAGAAGTGCTTTAGGCTAATGTGAATTAAATGAGAAAATGAAGTTGAACTCTGCCCCTGTATAGACAGTAAGGAGACAAAACCTTTACTTCTCTGCTGAAAGGTAAGTGAATATTCAAGAGATCTGAAACAAGAGCAAGAGACAGATTCTGGCACAGCTGGCGTGCTAGCCTCCAGGAGAATAGGCTCACTTCTAGTGAATGAGAAGAGTGGAAGGTGGTAGGTAAGAAGGAACCCGGTAGACTATAGACAATCAGAGAAAGTTTGCGTAAGTGTTAAGAAATATAAGGGAGCAGAAGAACACACGAACATGTGATGCAGGTGTCATTTTAGACTGTAAGAGAGCTGGTGGGTGTGTTCCACTTTCAGATACTGATGGTGAGAAACCACAAGAAAACACCCGAGTCACAGTGTGCAAAGCTGTGGGCTTGGTGTCAGAGAGGCCCCAGCAGTCCTAGGGAAGGAGAGGAGAGCAGTGTCCCAGCTGTAAGAGAGAGTAGACTTCAAAATTTAGAAGGTAATAAACAGCGGTGGGAAAAGAGAAAGGGTGATAAATATTCTGAAGTGCCACATAGCTTCTGCAAGCAGACAGTGAGCATATGGTGAAAGAGTAAACAAGCTATTGAGCAAGATTAACCAATATGAGCAAGTATTGCTTCCGAGAGACAAGCCATGTTCCTTGGAGTACAAGAAGCCCAGAGGCATTTTCTGTGTCTGGGATATCTTGCATGTGCCTGGCTGTACAAACAGTCATCCAGCCAAACACCCAGTGCTTAACCCGAGAAGTGCTCCCAGTGTAGTAAGGCTAAGTTGATGGGATAGCTTTATCCCAGGTACTTAGACTTTTTTTTTTTAGCCAAACAAGAGTATTTCAACCCTTTCGTCAGAGTTTCCATCTGTGTCTGAGGTTGAGCTTTACATGCAGTTTTTATAATACTAGTATTACACATGATCTTGTATTTGTATTACATATAGATAAAATAAAAATAAATAGTGGCGGTATTCCAGGTTCCCACCTTAGACTCTCCAGTCATCACTGAGCTAAGCTCTGCTCCCAAACAATAGCAGTAGCTCTTAATATCTCAACAATAGGTACTTGCCGACAGGTAAAAGAGGATTTTGGTTCTATCTAGATGCTGTGAGGTATGCAGCATAGAAAGAAATTGGATGCTGATACCTGAACAAAGACTTTGTAAAAAGAGGGAAAGCTGGACAATTATCCAGGATAAATATGTTGCACACTCATGCTGAAGCAGAGGGATGTAAGCATACCGTAAACGATTCGGCTAATCAGAACTTCAGTCTCTCAGTTCTGGTGGGTGCTAAAACTACCTTGAATATGAATCGAGTAGGAAAAGGAGTGGATCATCGGTGCTTGTGATGAGAGACTAATGCTGCAGAACGCCTCCGTCTAGATCCGAAGGACACTATGATTTGTGCTCTCTTTCTGATGGCTGCTTCAGTATATTTTGACTAAATTCAGGAAAAAGGAAACTCTCTCTGTCTCGTGCCAGGGACTTGGCCCCAAGCCTGTGGAGGCAGCAGAAGTAATTGCGGTGCGGGATTTTTTTTGGGGCATCAGTTAGGGGAGAACGATTGCATTGCTTTTCTCAGTGAGCTGGACGTGAAAGTAGTGGCTAATCACACTTGGCAAATTTGAGTCTTAACAGTGGTTTCCTGACCACTGAAGATCTAATCTGTTACTCATTTTAGATCACATTATGTTAAGATTTAAAGATAAAATTTCAATTAGTTGCCATCTAATCAAAGACATGTCTCAGAATGGCAAGAAGATACCTGTAAACATAAACCCCTTTGTAACTCCTACATTTTTACTTTTTAAAATATATAGCTGACTCAGGATTCTGGGCATGTTCATCTCTTTGCTGTCTGTCTTTCTTAGCCCTTGATGATCAGCCAGATCATGCTGGAAGGTTGAATTCATATTCTTTGGGAATCTGTTACTCAGTCTTCATCAACATCCTCAAAGACTCAGCAGATAGTACTAAGACAGAGTTTGTATCTGCATCTTTCAGGAGGCTGTCCCAGTTCTGGCCTCTCTGTGCTGTGTGAGCATCCTCAAAAGATACATCAACAGCACAATGTGTATTCAAACAACCTTGCTTGTAACTGCAGTGGACCTGAAATGGGAGGATGAAAGATTTATTTATGTGGTTCAAGGCAGAATGTCCTCGTGTTAGCAGAGATGGTATAAATCATTGAGTGAGCAGGTCATCGAAGAGAAATCAGCACGGCAATTGAAACAGCATTCTTCACCTAATTAAAGTGGATGTGAAGTCCTCATCTTGTGTAATAGCATCCACACAAGTAATTGAGGCCACACCTCTCCTTCTCCTGCAGTGCTGCAGTAGCCTATGTGGCCTGGGTTAGAGACAGATGTTGGTACCTCCCTTGGATTTCCAGCTACAGTGACTCCAGTGGATTTCAGCCACCATGTGCCGACAAAACAGTTTTCTCTGGGGAGAGAAACCTTATCGCTTGGGCTTGTGGAGATACTGGTCTAGTAGCAGTGAAAATTAACACTCAGAGAAAGTTGTGATACTTCTCCAGCGTGCATAAACACACAGGTGAACACAGAGAGGTTCCTAAGCCTTCATCACGCTGTCATTTCTGACACTATAGAATATTGAGGAGGTGGGATGGTGGGGTTCCTCATTTTAGGTCATAGGTTGGGCTTGATGATCTCAGAGGTCTTTTCCAGCCTCAATAATTCTGTGTGATTCTATGAAAATAATGAAAAATAATGAGTCCACTGCTCCTGGGATTCCTGTAAATATTAGTCTGGGGTTTTTACCTATCACCATGGATTTTCTTAATCATTATAGAGGGCCAAACACTCAGCTGTTGATTTTGACAGCTCTCTAGCAATCACTAAACTGGATAACAGATAACTGGAATTATCTTCTAAGTCTGAAATGCCGGTTAGTAGTGTTGCCCAGCATTTAGCAGAGTGAAATATTTGGAAGTAGCTAACACAACTTTCTGTCTAAAACTGTTCTGACCTTGTGCCTCAGTTTTTGAGGCCTTTTTCAAAGTGCTTTGAAAGCTATAGTTTTGTTCAACGTGTTTTGTTCAGTGAATAACTCGTGTACTGTAACTGTACCATCATTCGTGGGCATCACTGGCTTTCTGCTCTTTATTCAATAGGCTCGATTCTCTTCCATGTCCCAGCAGCTGACCTCTTTCTCTCTGATACTACCTTGGCTCTAACTTATTGTTACACTTTTGAGAATATATCTTCTCACTTTCTCCTGAGTTTCTCCTCCCGTTCTGGCAGACTGTTTTTGTTATCAACTTTAGTTATTGAAGAGCTGCTGTCAAAGTAATTTCATTGGACATAAATCTTTATCTCAAAATTCTTGTCTGTCATAATGGCCCAAAGTAATGGTATTAGGCTACTGAAAGACTGGTTTCACCATTTCTGAATCTGAGCGTAAATGTTGCTTTCTTTGCCTTTACTGCACTTCAGTCCAACGGGCCAGTATTTTACAGAATCACAGAATTACTGAGGCTAGAAAAGACCTCTGAGATCATTAAGTCCAGTCTATGACCTAATAGCACTGCATTGGCTACACCATGGCACTGAGTGCCATGTCCAGGCTTTATTCTGACACTTCTGCTCAGTGCTGTTAGCCACTGAAAATGCTTGCTTCCTTTGCATGGCATCTGCTTTTGGGTCCAAATGTAAACTTTGTCAGACCTTGTCTCTGGAGTTAGAATGACATCACAAATGAAAGCCCACCACATGCTGACATTCAGCCCTCTCTAAAAGTTGTATTGTCTAGAACACAGCAGGTGTTCTAGCTTTGGAATTATTAAACACAACAATAAAAATTAGAAACTGTTGTATAAGAAATTAACTATAACAAGAAGCTGGAGCAGGCATATTTTTTCAGGGTGCTGCTTGATTAATCCCAATTACAAAAGGGGAGATTTCCTCAGTTATTATTTTTACGTTGGAGGGAACTGGGCACAAAAAAGGCAGTCTCCTACCCTATTGCTCAACTGTGTTCCAGTTATGATGGAAGAAGAACACAAAAAATATTGCTTCTTTCCCTGGACATGGATAAATAATTAAGTTTTTGTGACTGATGTCACGGGGAGTTGGACTACCAGTTCAAAGATGCTGTGGATATGAATGGTCCACATGTGTGTATGTCATCCTTCTCTAGAAAGGCTGTTGCTAGGCTGTTACCAATAAGCAGTGTTCTCGGTATAAAGAATTTGCAAGGTCCTCGTTTATTTCCCTGGTTAACACCTTGTCTTTGTGTTTTGCCTGATTTGCACTTGGTACCTTGTGTCCAGTCCAGATATGTGAATATTTGGTCAATGCCCATCCATGGATAAAAAGGCAAAAGGATGAGCTCGTTGGAGAGCGTGGCTATATCGCAGTGTATAACGGGAAGAGGAGTAGCAGTGTACCTTTACCTCTTCACTCTAATGGGGAAGAATAGGCCTGACAGTTGTGTCCATCCTCCAGAAAAACATTAAGATTTGTTTTTGGAACTTAGCTTTCTTAGACTGCTCACAAACATGTTATTACAATGGTTAACGAACTGCTCGCTCTCAAATATGGACTTGTATGCAGTTGCTATTGCTGTAAGCCCCACGCAGTGGCACTTGTATTCAGGGGATGTTCTAGTCTCCATTTCATTTACCAGTTTAGTTGCTTGCTGTCATGTGTCTGAATCCTGGTTGGTGAACTTCATTACTGGCTGCTTGACCAAGGTTTTCCAGGAGCTCTGGGAATTTTGGCTTAATGCTATTTCCTTTCAAGTTAATGGTTAAATATTGTCCAGTTATTGACTTTTTTCTCCCTGGATAAGTGATTTATTTAGAAGTTCCTGCATAACAGCACCTCTGCACAGTATTCCTCTTTCCTCCAGCCTTTCTTCTCTTTGTGAAATTGTGTAAGATCAGTCATAAACAGGCTTGATGGCAGGGAGAACATTTTGCTTGTTCTACCATAGATTGTAGGGCTCGACTCCACTGTTTGTAGGGTAGAACTTTTCCCAATGACACTCAGATGTTGTTCAACATGGGGTGATTTGTACAGCGGGTGAAACGCCTAATGTCTTAGTCAATGTCATAGAGTGAGAGTATCCGTAGTTCAGAAGATGCATAAAATATTCCTGAATTCTTACAGACATTAATGACTCTCAAATACCTACATAGAGAAGTTAGTGCTCCAGCTTAATTCTTAATCGTACTACGATGAGGACTTGGAATATGACGTACTGTTTTCTTAGATTCTTCCTCCAGGGCCACTCATGTACAACAACATTGCTCTTTCTGTCCTAAAATGTTACTGCATCTGCTCTGAACAATTAAACCAGCCATTATGTCCCTACCCCTAAATATAGCTCGTACTCATCAGTGGAGATATACTGCATATGGCCATTGTTTTATAGGGTTTTGATAAATAGATTTTTTTGGTACTGGTTGTAGGTGTGGTAATATAAAGCTATATTATGCCAACAGAGTTTTGTCTATTGTAAAGTCACCTTTTGCCTTAAAGCAGACTGGAGAAGAACAGTCTTGAATGGATCCAGTTAGCAGAAAACAAGTCAAATGGAGGGGAGGACGTGACTTTTGTCTTGTCAGGATCTCCAGTTGTATCAATGAAAGGTGCTGCTTCTGTGCTACCTTCTGGATGGCAAATTGTCCAAGAAAAACACCTGGTAAAAAGTTTCCACAAATGAGGCATCCATACAATTCCATCCTAGGACAATTCCTGTCCTAGCAAGAAAGCTGTCAGTGCAGTTACACCAGAGGAGTATGACAATGTGCTAGTCCCAAAATAAAATTGTCTGAGATTAATGGGTTCTTACTGTGGCTGGTGAAATGATTGACACAGAACAGAAACTCAGACATCCCTTACATTATTTTTTACTAAAATGGCATGCTAACCTGCTTCCACAACTCATATTGCTTTTTCCTTTTCAGAAAATAGAGTAATGTCTATTATTCAGATTTTCTGTCTTATTCTGAGTGGTGCTCTGCTGTTGAACCCTTTGGAATAATAACATAAAATGGGCTGAAATGGAAAAAAGAGACAGTGGAATCCCTAACTAGCAATAACCTCTTGAACCAGCCACTTCATCACTCAAACCTTGTTAATTGCTAACAAGAAGGAATAGCCTTGCCCTTGTGAATAGGACACTCATGCAGGGTATCTGCAGTAGGTTACTCCATGTACTCTGCAAGAGAAAGATGAGGGAAGAGCAAAAATTGAAAGCAGATGGGAAATCTGTTGATTGGCTTTGAAATACAGCTGCCTGACCATCGTTTTTTATTTAGACCAAACAGCTTGGAAGCAGAATTCCCATCACAAAGACATTATTGTTGCTGGCTAGAGAACTGCTCACTGAAGATGCACCTCCTGTGTGTTGCCTTTCAAGCCCTTTCAGTCAAAACTGAAATATTTTGCTCCATTTGTTTGAGAGATTTTCTGCCAAAAAAGCATCCAAATAACCCACCAAGGAAAAAAGTCCCAACCCCCAAATACCCTGTGCTCTCCACTGTGTGACTTAGAGCTGTATAGAAAAATCTAGCCTGTCAGAAAACACACTGGTCTGATGGAGAACAGCCATGGGAACTTCTTAAAATGGTCCGTTAAACATAACAGGCAACATTAACTTTTTTTACCTACAAAAGGTGTGAGCTGGTAGAGTTGGAGGAAAAAATATGACTACTTCAAAAGAAGCTGAATATATGTTAGCAGATATCTGCACAACTCTAACCGGATGCCCTTACTGGCTCTTGGGTATTTTAAAATCTTAACCTTAGGGCTGGTCTTCAGAGAGAGATTTGGCCAAATGCCACAAAAATTACAGGCAGTTTCATTGTCCAAGAAATGACTGGCAAAGTTTTAGTTGTAAGCACACTATTGTACTTATTCAGCTAATTATATGACTTTGATTTTTTTTCTGAATCATTATTTCCTAAAAGTAAATATTTAGATTTCCTGGGTGTCTTCAGAGATAACAGAATAACAGAAAGACTAAAGTGCTAATGAAGTTTCTAATGTTCTTAGGTTGAAATATTTAAAAATGTGTTGGGTAGAAGAGGAAGCATGGACAGAGTTCAATTTCCAGACTGGCAAAGGTCTGCTTCATGGCTACTGTAGTAGAAAAACCCAGTATCCTGTTAAATATCCTCTTGATTTAATATTTCTTAAGCAATAGCTTCTCTAGATTATGAAGAAACCTTTAAAGTTGGATTTCCTGAACAAAGATTCTCAAAGTTTCAAGACTTTTCAAGTTACTGTAATTATCCCAGTAAAAGGAAAAATAAAATAATTCTTTTACATAGATTAGGTTATGAAAATAGGGACTTCAGTGCTAGATGTGATATCTTTATACCCGAAAGCAAAAAAGCAATTTCCAAAACACAGCCTTTTCACATCATTGTACCTCTCTGCTTTAGTCAGCTCCTGAAGAAACATTACACTAATTCCAGGTATGATGTGTGGTCTAAAGAGTGGAGACACCCTGGCAATTACTTAACCTGTCACTGATCAGTGTCTGTTCCTCAAAGAAACGGCGCTGTGCCCTGATGAATTTAACACTGGTCAAGGACATGTGAAACATTTTGTTTCTCTTCGTGTCTATCAGTATCCTGCTGTGTATGGAATTCTCTCCTGTTTCTACAAATGTCAGTATCTGCGTGATGACACTTACACGCATTTGAGAAATGCAATACTTCTCCAGATCTGCTTGTGTTAATGCCTGTTACCTCAGACATGTCATCTTGGGATGTTCAGGCGATGATATTCCAATTGCGGGAGTGTCAGAATTCTGTACTCCTGAAGCGGCTGCTCTTGGAAAGGAGATGAAGCTTTACTTTGCAGCTGAATGGATTGAACTGTCTCTCTACCTTTTATGTGATATATCATTGCTAGCACTGTCTCCAAGACACTAATAAAGAGAAGACTCAATAGTATTGGCATGATAAAGTGAAAACTATTAATAAGAAAAGCAAGTCCATCATACTCATTAGATTTAAGTGTAAGGGAAAGAACACGGGGTGTGTGTGATGCAGCTGGGGAATCATATTACAAGGCAAATCAATTTCCTTGCAGAATTTTTGTTGTTGCTGTTGTTAGTGAGTAATTAATATAAATAATGCTGACTGTATTTAAATATTGAGGATACTAGGGAAAATAGTGTAGAAGATGGCAAGCAGATGGATCATTTAATTTATTCCCCAATTACAGCTGACACGTTGGGTATAGAAATCCGTGAGTCATCTATTATTTTTTATGGTACATTTTACAGCTGTGTTTATCGTTACAATAAATAAATACATTATCTCATTAAGCTGGTACTGTAAAAAGCTTGTAAAATAACAAACATCCTCTCATTCAGCTCTTCTCCCCATATCAGGGTATTACAGAGGAAGGATGTATTTATACCTTATTAAGAACAAAGTAGATCTCACTGAGCTTGTAAAAGTACAGCGCTGCCCAGTAAAACATGACTCTCTCTCAAGTCAAGGCAAATAAATCTGATTCTTTTTAGTGGAGATAATGGGGAGAGTCCTGCTGTATCTTTCCTCTGCTTGACAGAGGAGAAAACATACTGCTCACCCTCGTTCTCCAGACAGTAAATATACATTGCAAATAAATGTCAGGTTGGCAATAAAGTTCATTGTATTTAAGTTTCAGTCTATCCCATAAAATGGCAATTTGATGGGGAAAAACAACTGACTGTTTCAGCATTTAAAGTTCAGAATGTCTCTTTCTGAGACAAAGGCAAAGGGAAGAACTTGTCTCTTTCAGTTGGATCCAGCCTGAGAGGTGGGCACAGACCACTTTCTGGGGCAGCTGGCTTTGCAGGGGCACAATAGTGCCTTCTTGCTCCTCCTAATGTCACAGACTTGGAAAACCCTGATTGCTTTGGGGGAAGAGAGAACAGTGGAAGCACAACCTACCTATAGAAACATCAAGTCTGACTCTCCAAGCCTTTTCATAACAAAAGACATTTCCACTCCCAAGATTGCCCTCCTGTGACAGATGTTTGGCTGTTAAACAATTTTTTCCTCTATGGGCCAGAAATCAGTTTTGTGCCTTCTGCTGTTGAGACTCTGCACTGTGATTGAAGATCACACCTTCTCCCTGTGTGTGTCATGAATCACAACCTCCAAGTTGAAAAGTCATCCGTCCAGCTGGCAAAGCTCAAGTGATCTACTCCTGTTGCTGGGTGACTATCCTTTCCTACTTACTGACAAGTTGTTCCCAAGCAGGCTGGCATCTTCTATGGGTGAGGTGGCACAGGGAAACTGCCAGCTGCTGACCAAAGCCCAGAGTTAGTAGTTCTCTGGGAGGTGACAATTGTCCCCACTCCAATGCAACAACAACTGATCTTGCGATGGGCATCCTTTTTTGTTCAACTGGCCTCAGGCTCTGAAAATGAGTAACAGGTTAGTTCAAACAACGTTGACATCTCAAAAGCGTTTTCTGGGTAGAGCAAGATTACAGGTAAAATTGATCTAGAGACAACTCCTCACTGGTTATGCCAATTTACTCAGCTCTTTGTATTCTCTATTGCCCAGCTTAGAAAGAAAATAATTTCCCAGCTTTTATTACTGAAAAACAGGGTCACTTGGTCTCTGCTCTTCCTTGTAGAAGAAAACATTCAGACGCTCAGGCGATGGTTGTTTTAATTCTTTCGAGTTAGTTGGGAAGCCTCTTTCTCTCAATTCGTTCAAAATTCATTCAACCTTCATTCTGTAGTAGAGCCACAATTATACCGAATTTGTGCAGCACATTCACAAGAGTGCGGATCTTTTCTTAGGCAACAGAGGCAATTGTTCCAGAAGCTGTTGGTTTAGAAGGTCATTAATATGTAACTTCAGTGTTAAAAGTTTTGATAGCAACCATGTTCACTGCTTACACACCAGAAAAGTTAAGGCTGAGTTCTGCCTTTGGAGAATTGCACCATTTTATGTGGGTTACCCAAACAAAATCTATATTATTAACTGACGTGTTGGGAATGTTAATCCCAACTGTGGTTTAGTCAGCTGGAGAAAAACATTGACAGCACTGTTCTTGAAGAAGGTTTGTTTTTCCTTGGTTCGCTTGACTGAGGACTGGAGGAAGATGGCTCGGGGCAGCCCCAACAAAAGCCCCAGGTGAAGAGTTGGCCCAGGGCCAACTGAAAAAAGACCTATGTCTAATACCCGGATTACTGCTCTTGCTCTGCTCAAGCAGGGTGCCAGTCTCCAGGGATAATAAATAGCAGTCAAGAAGAGAAGAGGTTTGTCAGTTGTATTTCAGCTTGGAAACAAGCAGCCCCCTCATTTCTTCTGTCATTCACTTCAGACGTGACTCTTCATAGACATGACTCTTCACAGCCAAGCACGCTGATCCATGTTTTGTCTGTGCTTCACTTTGCATTTAAAGAGGCAGTTAGAGTTTGAACTCTGGCTGAGAGGTCACCAGCCTGGGGCAAAAAGAATTTTTAAACCGGCTAAGAAAGGCTGTTCTAGGCAGTATTAGTTCCTGGTTGCATAGCACACTCATCAGCTTAATCCCCTGAAGTGTCACAAGAACAGAGCTTTTCCAGCAAGCAGAGGAACAGCTTGTACAAGCAATTTCACATTATGTTCCTTCCTGATGGATCCATGCTCTCAGCCTCTTAGGTCTGCTGCTGACATACATCAAGCTTCTCATCTGATGTAGTAACGTCTGCAGCTGAACTCCTGTCCAAAGGGAATTTCTTATGGAAGAAGGACTACATCTTTAAGAAATATAAAAGAGATGGGTTGAATTTTAAAAATACTTTTCTAGAGGTCAGTCAAAAGAATATCGAAGGAGACAACACAGGACAAATTTTCAGCCACCGATCTTTGACATCAGCATGTGGGTAACACATATAAAACTTCATCACTCAAGGTGAGAGCCTTATTTAAAGACGGGAAGGAAGAATGCTTCTCCAACAAAAACATGTTCTGTTGGTTATATCCACACTGCCTATACACAGGGAGGATGCAGGTATACTGAATTATACCCACCAGTTGTGATCTGGGTAAAGAAAACAGACCTGTGGTTCACAAAGTAAATCAAATCTGAGTTTCTGCTACTGTAAGAGCAAATAACTATGTTACCCTGCAGTCTGCTGGAGGGCTCTTACCCTTACTGTTATCTGCGTGTTCCTCCTGCTTGGCTTCATTGTTACTCACAGCTTAATATTTCTCCACATAGCTGTTTTCCCTTGGCTGTTCCTAGCTATAATTAGAACACAGATTTTGCAATGCACTTTCCCCTATTTATTTTAAGATGTTGATGAGGACTTAGTGGCTCTCTTAATCAATACAGCTGCTGCTTCCACAAGGTTTTAAAGAATGGCAGGCTCAGGACAATGCTGACGTCTCCAGTGATGTGCAGACAGGCAGAGGTGTAGACAGAATGCTGCTGCAGCAGTGCAGGTGAGTCTCTGCTCTGCAGCAAAAGCATGTCTTTGAGCAGATGCTAGCACAAGAAGACAACTCTACAGAATCATAGAATGCTTAGGCTGAAAGAGACCTCAGAGATCATCTAGTTCCAACCCCTCTGCCAAGGGCAGGGACATCTCTCGCTAGACCAGGTCTTCCAGGGCTTCATCCAAATTGGCCTTGAACACTTCCGATGATGGAGCATTCACAACCTCCCTGAGCAATCTGTTCAAGTGCCTCACCACCCTCATGGTGAGGAATTTCTTTCTCAAGTCTAATCTAAATCTACCCTTTTTTAAGCTCAAAAACATTCCTCCTTTTCCTATTACTAGATGCCCTGGTGATAAGGACATCTGCGCTAGGACTCTTAACGCAGCAGAAATGTGCAGCGAAGCACCTTATTGTTGTGCGTGCTATACAGGGCTTTGGGATGCACAGACCAACATAGCACATCCTTACTGAAAGAGGCTAGAAAATGTTTGTTTCTGGCTTAATCGGTGTTAAATACTGTGGGTGAGAGTAACAAAAGAAAATCTGTCTTTCCCCTGCAGTCAAAAGTTCTCTGCAAGTTTTGGAGAACTGCGGGTGGGATATGCTTACGGAGAGGTAGAGCTGGTGGTATTGTGCACTATTTTGTATTGTGAATTATTCTGTCCTCCTTGTGCAAACATTTGTCCTCTCTACTTGAATGTAATGCCTTATTAAATAAAGTCATATATTTGTGGGTGGGAAAAATGGGTTTGTGGATCCTGAGAATGTGAAATGTTATACTGTTAGCAAGGACTCAAGAGTCTGATCTAATAGAGGCTCCTGTAGATTTGATTCTGGTCCTCAACAGGTCTGCTCAAGCTCCAGAAGAAACCTTGCAATCAAGAATGATTTGACTTCTCAGGGCTGGAAACCAAACTTTGCTAACAAGCCAGCAACAGTGGACTCCGAGTCCACAGTTTTTCAGATCTACTGTTTGCCAGGCATCGGCAAAAGAGAAGTTTCCCAGTCACACAGCCCAGTGAAGTCTGCAGGTTTTGGTAATGTCACATGCATGTCTAAGCTACAAGGAGAGCTATGAGGGCTTTGAGCTTTTGCAACCAAGTAAAACTTCGTTTTATTACTGATGGCACTTAATTCCCACAACTCCATTTAGTTCAGGGAACGGCGGGAGGCTAGACCTTGCTCTGTCTCAGAATGCTGGGGAGCTGGTGTTTTCATTCCATCAAGGTGACTGCAAGAAAACTACATAGATAAAAAGAAAAAAAAAGCTTTAGTCCCTGCCTTGCTCTTTTTTTCCCCTGAGATGGATTAGATTCAGAAGTCTAGTCTTTCTAGTGCTACACCTTCATTTAAAAAGAGCAGACCTCTGTCCTTTCCATCCTGGCAGTTGCCACTTGGTATTTCATATCCGATACCTATCTTTACACAGGGCATCTCTGTGCTCAGTCAAGTCATTCATCTGCTCCTCTCCCAGGGTCCAGAGACAAAGGCCACACAGGGCAGGGAGGTGTTGAGCTCTGTTACTAGTGTACAGAGGGAGCAGAGCTTCTCTGCTCAGCCATATTGTGCAATGTTTTGTTGTCAGACTCAAACCCTGTGCACCTTTCAAGGATTAAAATTGATGAGATTCTCTGCTGCCACCAGGCTCTTCAGAGCATGCGATTTTACTGAGCTGCCATCACTCAGGGTGGGAATTGCAGTCAGAAGGTCAGAAAGCTGTTAAGAAAGTCTGTATCTCTGTTTTCCTTAATCTGAAAACTAAAACTGATACTAAACAGCTGTAGGTTTGATGTGGGTTTCCCCTACCCCAGAAGTCATACAGATCATAGGTTTAACCCAATGATTTTTTTTTGTTGATATGTAGGAGGAAAGGGAACTTCCAGTGCTTTTTGACATTTTTCTCATGGGAACTATACATTTAAGAGGCTTAAGGCATGATGCTGCTCAAAGGCTTATGCTGCACTGTGCTGATCAGTCAAGATAGAAGGTGTAGCTCTTGTCTCAACAAACTTGTCTGATTAATTTCCTCTACTGATGTTAATATACGGGCTGCACTATCTCTGCATGAGATGTATTTGCATCACAAAGGAATTATTTTATCTCAGCTTGTATAATTTCAAGTGATATTGGTGGCTGACAGACACTCACCGTCCAAGTTATTGTCAGGGACGGAAGCTTCACAGGGGTGGTTCTCATTCATGTCTAATCTGCTTTAGTATTACCTTTTTTTTTTCTGCTCTAGTTCATGCAGTCTAGATTTGTTTCAAACCTATGTTGAGCACTATGCCAATCTTTATCCTGCTGGCTTTATGTTCAAGAACAGAGGTGAGTGAAGTCCCCAAATAGACACTATGATTTAAGTAGGGAAGGGGAGAGACCACTTGCCCAGAGAGGCATCTTAACCCCTGCTTGTAGCAAGGTTCTACTTATTTGGCACTGTCAATTTTTTTTCTTTTAATGTATAATATATCCATGACATGTTTATTTTTTCCACAGAAATGAGCTCATATAATGCCTTGCTTCCCCTTCAAATTTATTTCAGAGACCCAGATACATCTGCAATGTTTTGCCTCATCTTCTTTTCTGTTGTCCAGGACTAGCGAGGCAGCAACTGTTTTCTTTGACAGCACTCACAAGACCTCGAGTCCAGGCAAATTGTGTAAATACTTTTCCAGTACCACTGCACTGGTTTATATGTTTAACAGCCTATTTTCAAGTAATTTATTCATGTGGAGTTCTTCAAGCCAGAAATAAGGTTGTTGTCTCCTTGGATGTACGATGCCTAGAACTTGCTGCTGTTTTGATATATTTGATCTATTTGTTTTCCTACTAGTTTGTGAATTCTGTGCCTCTGAGAAGTCTATTGTTTAAGAGCATTAGCAAAGGGAGACAGAATATGCACGGGGAAGCTTTGTTCTTAAGGGGCAGCAAACTCCTGGTCTTTTGAAAGAGTAAGCTAGTCTCTGTTCAACCTCTAGGAATTGTGCCAAGGTGCCCAAGTGCTACCAGAGTTGAAGTGAACTAGCAAACTCATTTCACAAACACACAGCCTAAAAGTGAGGATTCCAGAAGGACTGGGTCAGGGTGAACTAGTGACCAGCGTCACTGGGAACCATGTCTTTTGGCACGGTGGAGATGGGGTTTGTTTCTGTTTGCTCTGATTCTTTCTCACCTGTCTGTGCTGTAGATAAACTACATGGCTGTAATTCTTCGGGTGTTTTGAAGCGAGGAACAGTGGTCGCAATCAGCCGTCGACTCTTTGTTGCAGATGTTCTATAAATGTTTTAAAGTTATTTCTTTTCAGTGGTGTGGAGTGAAAGGCCAGCATTTTCCACCAGCATTCGGTCTCCCATGCTGAAAGTAGCATAACACCGATTCCCCTATCATGTAAAACACACAGAAATGCCATGTTTTACTGTGCACAGGAGAAAACACCGGGCGGGGGGAGGGTAGGTGGAGGGGTGTTCCAGGGATTGCTTTTTTGCTGTTAAATTGCTTTCTGCTTACAGAAATCCTTCCTGTGTGCAAACAGAAAGGGTTTTCTTTCTGTGACACCCTGACATCACAAAACTCAGCACTCCGAGATCAGAACTGTGTGGCCCTCGCCTTCAGAAAAGTAATTAAAATGAGAGCTGTAGCGCAGTGACCATGAGGGTGTCAGAGGATAACTGCCCAGCACTGCAGCAAGCATTATGATTAACTTCAGGCATTTGGGCATTGCAAGCTGCTGAGATTCCCGTGAAACGTTTGAGGGATGTTTTTTTCTCTTCTGCTTTTAAAGACTGTAGTGAGAGGCTCCTTTCTATTATTTGCATTTTCATCGATACTGGAAGAGAGCCTCTTGGATAGCACAGAAACCACACTGATTAGAAAGACCCAGTGACTGAAT
This sequence comes from Upupa epops, assembly GCA_013397515.1. Taxonomy (NCBI): domain Eukaryota; kingdom Metazoa; phylum Chordata; class Aves; order Bucerotiformes; family Upupidae; genus Upupa; species Upupa epops. Next base: position 489,325 of record VZRI01010544.1, on the reverse strand, counting down.
CAAAATCCCAGCTCTGACAGGCGTAAGTCTCCCTTCAAAGACTGCCAGTGACCCTGAACTAAAGCATTGTCTGAGTAACTTGTGCTCAGAGCATTTGAGAACATAATCTTAGCCTACATTTTGTAGAAAGAAACCAAGTACTAAAGAAAGAGGCTTCTACATTTGAAGCTCATACAAATAACACAACAAAAGGAGTTTTGGCAAGTAAAACTTCTATTATGAAATCACAGGGATTTCTCACAGTCTAGACAGCCCCTAATAGAAATCCTCCAGGCTGCCCAGCCAGCTCTCTGGAACACACTTTCACTGTTAGCTCAGCCAACCCTAGGAAATAAGCTGATTCCACCTTTATAGGCTTTCTGGATGTATTAACCTCTTTCAGGTGGTCTCAATGAGTAATATATTTCTTCTTCCTAATTGGTTTTTGTAGTAAGAAGAGCAGTTGCTTGATCTCACAAACCTAGTAAGTCCATTCTTACTAAGCTACTGCATGCAGAGTGTGTCACAAATGGTGTCTAGGATTTGGGGCACTTTTTGTCATGTTTGTGTTGTTATTATCCAGCTTTTGGTGCTGAATGATTGTATGTGTGGTTAAAAGAGCTCCTTAGCAGCTGTTTCTGCATAAGGAATTGGGACTAAGTGGTGCTGATGAGATTGTATAAGGACATGAGGGCAATGATGGGAGGGGACCTTTGGACTGTTGTCAGGTTTGAGTACTGTGAGGAGAAGACAAGAGTCTGAAATCACCTTGTTATGTGATTGTTGTAGAGGGAACACGTACTTAGAGTGATGTTAATCTTCTGGTCTGATAATACTGAGAGGCAAAGCAAACCTCATCCCACTGCTTGGTATGGTTATTGGGTTCTTGGAAACCCTTTGCTCTCTGTGGTCTGATTTTCCCAGTGTCGCTTGCCCAGGCAGCCACCTTTGCTATGCTAATAGCAGCTGGGACCCGTGAAGCACATGATTACAAGGAGCATTTTGTTGTGCGCAAGTCTGACACCCGCCTCCTCAGCCTGAGCTCAGAATGCTGCTGCCAAGCTGGGGCTGCTGCTAGCTGAATATGTAAAAGTTGAGCTTCGAGTCACTACAGGCTTTGTACTTGCTTATTGCATTAGCTCGGGTGCTACGTGGAGCGTGCTGTGTGTTATTCCGATTTTATTAAAATAAAAAGATGAAATGCTAAATTAAGGAAAAATGAAGGGGATTGTTATGACTGCAGGTTAAACATAAACAGCAGGATTCAGAGAGCTCCTGTAGAACAGATTCCTCTTTCAATAAAATCTCTCAGTCTATAAGACATTTAGAAAGAGGGAAAAGGGAAGATATCTGTATGTCATATCAAGAAAATGATCTTCAAATGGTGGTGGTGTAGTTTCTGTTGGAGTTTCTGTGAGGCATTAGTAGCTCTCCAAGAAAGAGAGACCTTCTTTTTATGATAGTAGCGACTGAAATGAAGATGAAGGGAAAGAAAATGAAAAAATCCTCACCATATAATGTGTGTTGGTTTTAAATAAGTGTCTCTTCTTTATTGAAAGCTTTCTGCCAGCTAGTGGCCTCTCTTTAAAGAAAATACTGTGTTTGCTTTGTTGTTTGATGATAATCACTGCCAACTGTAGGAGCTCTGTGTAAGGTGAAGGATTTGTTTTATTTCATTTTCCTCTATTGCTTTTTGTGGCTTCCTTCTCCCTCCAGGAACATAAATAATGATAATAATAAACACAGGAAAAACCCGCAGGTAACGTACAAATGAAATGCAAGAGAGGTATTTTTATAAATGAGAGCACGAATGTCACACTGGTAAAATTAGAAGGAAATGTGTTGAGTCCTGAGCTCCCCTGAGCTGGAGGGGAAGGCTTAGGAGATCTGATTTCTGAACAGCGCCCAGAGAAACAACTGCAATGGCAATCGCAGGTTGCATTAAAAACAGAGGCCAAAGAAATAACCCTTCTGGACCCCTGATTACAAGGCCTGAGCTTTGACTCTACTAGAAAAAGAATAAATAAAATGTATTTGGGTATGAAACCTTTGGCGTGGCTGTGGCAGGGGTGACCTGCATGCAGATGTCTGGTGGAATTGTTTGGTGGGAGCAAGCATTATCCTCTGGAGCACCAGAATGAGAGATTAAGAGAAATGGAGAGGAAAAGGAATGAAATGATTCCTAACGATGTGTAGCAACCTGGGGTCATGGTCAAGGTTTAAACCTCTCCCAAAGTATTTTCACCAAAGTTAGCAAACTCAGAGAAGAAGTCTGTGGGCTACTTCCCAGTTAAAGTACTGCCACAGTGCATGCCAGTTCACTTGGTGCCTAAAGGGTAGGGTGAGACATTAGATTATATGACTTTCTAATCTCAGGAGTGACCTGTCTTAATGTAAAGGCAGATGTCAGTGCTCTCTGGGCTGGATTTTGCAGCCTCTTCGAATAACCTGTGTTTTTTCCATGATGCACCAGCTCCAAGCATGGATAAGTAGCGGCAGACTGCTGCTATTAGCCTTGTGCAGCAGACTGCTACCAGTAGCAAAAGAGCAAGGCTCATACACTGAACAAGAGTATAACAAAGTATTGGTAATATATGTTCTTACCTGAGGGAATAATTGGTACTTTTTGTTTGCTCCTCTATTCCAAACCTAGGGAGCAAGTGTCCTTGGTAAAGTGTGATGTCGGGAGGAGACTGAGCTTTACAAATGAAGTCTGTCTTCGCTTCTGTTTTTTATCACTACATTACTCCAAAATGCATTTTAGTGTGCTTAGTAACTTTGACTATGAGTTAATGAAGCAGTTCTGTAAGTTCTGAGATCTGTCATAAGATCATTGCCAGGAGTGGTTACAGCTGCACATTTAATCGTCTTCTTCTGTATCCTAATGCAAATGTTGAAAACCTGTGGAGCAGGTGAGCTCATCATTTATCTGCAGAGAAGTTCACTTGCAGACAGTGTGCTTATAAATCTTTGCCTACTGAATAGTTTTACAAGTGTTTCTGAAATATTCAAACATTTCCTATCTGCTGTGCTGTTTTTGCTGTATTATTTAGATACCAGATTCACACCAGTGGACCTGTTTCAGGTAAGTGTTTACATTTTGCTCTCTGTACCCAGTGTAAAACATTCAAGGAGTTCATTAGAACTTTTCTGGGGCTAGATATTCTTGGGTCTGGTAATATTTTCTCTGGATACAAACTGAGGATTTGGAATTTGGAACTGAGGATTTGAGAAGCTGAACAGGATTCTGAACACTTTTATGAGTGATCTGAATTTTTAAGGCTCATCTGTTACCTGGAATAAGGTCCTTCAATATCTCTGGAAATGCCAGACCAGCTACTGAATTTGATAAACACAGCAGCATAGAACAGCATCACACAGGATCACAACCCAGTCCTAGTGAGTAGCTCAGCTCTCTCATCTCTGCTTCTCTAAGAACTGTTGTAAATGAGCAGTGTTTGTTTGAAAAGGGATGAGAAGAACACAGAGAAACGAAGACTCTTTTCAGAAGCATACAGTAAATGGGAAGGATACTTGTGGAAGTCTTTGGAAAGGAATGGGTTATGTGGAATAACTGAGTCAACAGCTCTGTTGCTCACTTTGCAGTTCTCACACCTAGCTCTGAAGATGTAAATTCTTTCTGTCTGTTGTCAGCAGCTTTTGTTTGAACCCAGATGAAATATTGTAGAGTTTTCAAAACAACTTTGTATTTTATCTGGATAAAAGACATGTTCCTAACCTCACAAATTCAGAAATAGTCTCCTTTTTTCTGCTGTAAGCCATATGCTGCTGACAGCCCTATCTGATTATGTGATTCTCTTTCTAGACTTTCTTCATTTCATGGAATAAAAAAGAAATTTCCTTGACTGAAGTAAAAAATAGGTTATTTTCCTCATTAACAAAGAGAATACTTTGTCTGTAAAGCTAAAATAAATGGAAAACAATGTCTGATCTAACCTCAGCATGAGTTTCTGCTCTAGACATGGTGAAGAGCCTTTGCGTTGGATTCTGATGACATTGAGAGTGGAATAATTTAAATATTTGTAATTTCCCCTGTGCTTTTCAATGCATTAGCAGTAATAGCTCTTAAACTGAGCTATCTGGGAGTGACATTTCTCCACAGTCGAATGACTGCAGTATCTGTGCTGTCCTTTCAGCAAAGCAGAAATCCTGATGTCTGGGTATGAATCAAAGCCCTTTTGTAGACACTGCATGAAGCAGGAGGTTTACTTCACCTTTGACTTTCTGTTGCCTATGGGTGCGAGCTGTGCGTTCCTGTTCGCAACGGTAATTATTCTGTCCCTTCTTGCCTCTAATGCTGTGCTCTTCTAGGGACTAAAGTGGAAATAAAAGAATGGGAGATTTCTACCAGTATTTCTGACCTGAGGGGAAGCAGGAGGTATCTTCAGTTCTTGCAGTAAAGCCTGGCCCTCCTAAGGTTCCAGATTATCAGAATTTTGTCTGTGTCAAATTGCCAGACTGAGTTCTACTAGATTTCATCAGACAAATCAGAAAAGTCCATAAAATCATAGAATGATAGACCTGTGAACACTGGAAAAGATATTTAAGATAAGCTATTTCCAACCCTCTGCCATGAGCAGAGACATCTGCCATTAAAACATGTTGCTCAAAGCCCCATCCAACCTTGCCTTGAACACACCCAGTGGTGCAGCATCCACAATTTCCTTGGGCAACCTGTTCCAGTGTCTCACCACACTTGCAGTGAAGAATTTCCTCCTTACATCTAAATCTACCCTCTTTCAGTTTAAAGCTGTTAATCTTTGTCCTACAACCCCCCATAATAAGTCCCTCTGTAGCTTTCTTGCAGTTCTCCTTCAGACACTAGAAGGGTGGAAATTAAGTCTCCCCATAGTCTTCTTTTCTGCAAGCTGAACAACTTCCTCAGCCTTCCTTTGTAGAAGTGTTCCAGACTGTTATGGCCCTCCTCTGGACCTGCTTCAACGGCTCCATGCCATTCTTGTGCCCTTCAGTCTCCAAAGCAGAATGCTGTACTCATAGTGGGAATTAATCACCCTAAGAGCTAAAGATTTAGGTTCTTCCTGCACTGAAGGAAAGCAGAAGCATTTCATTTTTGTGGAAAGGAAGCGTTCCTACAAGTGCTTTGTTCCAATCTGATGGGGAATGTCATTTGCCTTTATTACATTGCATTTGAAAAGAAGCAATTCATCTTATTGACGCAAAATATTTTGACTGCCTTAAAATGAAATGCTTCAATAACTTTTCATTGAAAGTTTCAACAAAAGGAACATGCTCCTGCTGGGTCTGCATGCTGAGCAGGCATTTTGTCCAGAGAAATACTACTGTCAGGGCAGTTCTGCTCAGCACTAACTTCCAGGTCAGATCTCTTTGACTTCTCACAAAATAATTACCCTCTCCAGGTCACAGCCCACTTCCTCTTGATGCTTAAAAATGTCTTTGGAGGCATATAACTCCCAAAACATAGCTCTAGAGTAGGAGGGAAGCGTAAAAGTTGAATAGGAAATTATTTTGTCAATATTCCAGTTCATCTGGATTTTTGGGCTAGGAGTAGTCTTACTGGGTAATCAGTGCACTTTGGGTCAATAGCTACGCTTCTGGAGGTGCTGCTATGACTGCAATGTCTTAATTGCTGTAGGCATATTCCTTTCTTCTGATGTTTCCTGCAGGTGGCTACCGTTCATCTTTGTTCAGATTTGTGCTAGAGAGATAGCCATGCACTCTTCAGGTAAATATGTTGTTAACTGCATTTTTGCTGTAATGATTCACCTCAGTTCTATCCTCTCCCTGTAAATGCTTTGGAGGCACTCTTGGACCATCATAGCTTGGATATCACATTCAGATTGTTTAAATGAAGAGTAGTTTTCTGTCATATAAACACGCTCCAGTCAGTGCTTTGTTCAGTGGAGCAGCATTCTTCTTGGGGGCTAAGACCTAGAAACGAAGATGATAGACTCTGAAGTGGAGAGCTATGAAAATCCGTGCATCTTTAAGTTTAGGAAGGTCACCAGTTAGTGAAAGGTAATGTTTTGTGTTTAACCATGAGTGTGGAGAGTGGAAAAAAAGTGGTGAACATTATAATTTAGATTAAAAAAACCCTCAATCTTCTCCCCCAGCTGAGTTTCATCTTGGATGATGTCACATTTAAAGACGGTGCCCCTTCTGTACATCAGTAGCATTGATGAAGAGCCATTTAATAACATTAAATGAGAAAAACTTTCAACATTGCAGAAGACATTCTGCAAACAGTGCAGTACAGGAGCTGCTCATGCTCATTCTGAATTAAGCACATGAATGAGAAAGCGAGGGTGATTTACTCAAAAACACCGATCTATTTTGTTGAGATTACTTCTGTCAGAAGCACGGTGCTTTCCTTTATTTAGATCATTACGGAGTATTTCTTTTACAAAACTGTTGCATGAAAGATCTACTTTCTAACTGTTGTGAGTGAGAAATAACTTCATCGTGATAGGGGAAGAGAAAAAGTGTCTAAACCTCTCCAGGCAGAAAAGAATTCTAAATTGAATTTTACAAGTCACTGTGGTTTTATTAACACTGATAAAATAAAGAGAGTGAGAGAAGGGGGGAGAGAGAGGAAATAAATCCAAAATCAATCTTATTTTAGAGGTGACTGGCCAGTGCCTTGCATAAACCAAAATTAATCTTGTTTGGGAACAACAGGAAGTGTATAATAGAGAATAAGGATGAGACCGAGCCTGAAGTTAGACAGCTTTGTTGCCAAGCTGCTTATTCACAAAGGAGGGAAAATATTCAGTTTGTCTGTGATAAATTATTAATCTTTTTTTTAAACTATTGTTAATGTTTGTGTCATTAAAGAGAAAGATCAAAGGGAGTGTACATTCAGCAGTGCAGGCTTGGTACAAAAATCACTTCTGCTGTTGGGACAAACATGACGCTGTGGTCTTTCTTTTTTTTTAATTGTTATTTAAGTTACAAGTCATGTTTTGCCTGTTTTCTAACCAAAATGGGTCAAAATATGTCCTTGACACAATCAAAACCCATCAGTTTGTTTTCAGTTGATTGGAAGGAAGCTGAGGTTCAGTTCTTCATGATCAAGAGAAATTACAGCCTGCAGCACAAAAATAGGATCACAGAATCACAGCATAAACATGTTAATTCCCTGCTAATCTCCTTGGAAAAATGCTGCTGGCTGGATATGAAGCAGGTTTCTGTGAGCTGTGAGACCTTGCCCCTTTTGGATTTCAGACCTTTGGGTGGCTTCTGCTTTTGGAAGGGACTCACTTTCTCTGGAGGAGGCATCAAGTCACATCTCAATTATGTCTGTACTAGTAGTAAAGAGGCAAAGTCTTGCTGACTTCCCCTGGATTAGTAGGGTTGAGAAAGTCCCGCATTTCAACATGCTGTTAGGAAGACAGATGAGTTCGTGCGCATAGCACAACTCAGCATAATACTTAAAGCATAAAGCCAGCATCAACAGCAGAGAGGGCAAAGTGGTAACTTGCTCCTGCTACTTTGAGTGGAAATAGAGCAGTATTTAGGCAATGGATGGATGTGCTTATCCATTAAAGTTTGAAGAGTGTGTGTTAGTTTGAGGATGAATAGTCTTAAGTACTTTTCACCTATCTGCCACCTTCAGCTCCCCACCCCCCAAAAAAGCTTGTAGAAAAAGGCAGTATTTTCTGATTTCCCTCTGGATCCTTATCTGCATTTTTGTCCTTGCCCCATGTTAGGCACCTAAGAGAATTTATTCTCTTGAATAGAAATGCTATGTCATTATTCACACTAATGTGAGCACTAATAGTATGTCTTATGCTTGACACAACTGACTCCTGTGTCTGTTGCCAAGTTCAGTTCCTCCTTTGGCATGGAGAGTTGTTCCATTATGGGTATTTCACTGCCCGGGATCTCTGTTGAGAGCCACTCTTCCTCTCAGATACTGACTCTGAGGAAGAGTTAATCTTTCTCCTTCTCTGCTGTTCAATATTTTCCTTGTTTGATGAACAGATTTGGTTTTGAGATTTGTAATGAACAGTGGCACCTTTCAGCTGTAGGTGACTAGTGTTGAACTTGGCTTGCGCTGGGTATAACTCAAGAATGACTACATGCAGTCTTTACGCTCTGATGGCTCTTGAGTGACATTTTGGGTATGGCTTCCATTCTTAATGGTCACATCTCTGACCCTGACCTTATGCCGATTGTGACCTCTATTGATGTGCTCAGCTATGAGATAGAACCTGAATTATTGTTTGCCGTGGTAGGAGGCAACTTCAAAGTCTGCATGAACTGCAGAGGCACAGAGTGAGATGGTGGAACACCATAGGCTGCCCTATGTTTACATGGTGGGCAGGGGGCACCTGTGGAGTGTTCAGACAGTTTCATCAATATAAATTTAAACTTTTTCTTCCTTGCAGTTTACTTCATTCAGAAAATGCAGTCATTCGACACTCTAGTTTGGGCTGGGAAAGAGTCTATTTTCTTCAAGGTTTCTAGTACAGTGCTATGTTCTGGATTTGAGAGTAAACCAGTGTAATAAAACAAGGGTGTTTTGGACGTTGCTGAACAGTGCTAACAAAGGCACAAAGGGTTTTGATGACCCCAAGTGGCAAAGAGGATATCCCATATCATATGATGCCATCTGTGTTCACCAATAAATGCTGGAGAAAGAGGAAGGGGAGAGAAAGGGAAGGGCCAGAGTGATGGTGTTTGCCTTCCCAAGTAACCATTATGTATGCTACATACCTACTTCCCTGGAGAAGGGCAGACACCGGTCTGCTGATGTGGAGTAGGGAATCGATTGCTTATTTTGGTGTGCTTGCATATGCAGCTTTTGCTTTTCCTGTTAAACTCTGCATTTCATCCCATGAGTGTCCTCAGCTTTATGCTTCAGAGTCCCTCACCTATCTCATAAGAGGAGTGGGGGAGAGCAAGTGGCTGTGTAGAATTTAGCTTCCCATCAGGGTTGAACCTTAATATTCAGAAATGTGCAGAGGTGATGAAGCACGGGGTAAGATTCCTTTGGCTTTTGGGAGGGATGTGTTCATGTGCATGTGCGCTCGGCAGTTTCTTAGTCTACGTGAATTGCATACATGCAGACATCTGTATTATAGTTGTGCATGTGTAGAAATGTAATGGTGTGTGCATGTGTACGTGAAGACTCAAGAATGTGTCAGCTAAGTTGGATGGATTTATTGCTGCTGTGGTCTAAGCCTTTTGGAAGGATGCTAAGCCAAGGGATAACTTTGAGGCAGTGTCTCATCATATTTCCTGGCACAAAGGGGTAGTGTCCAGCACCACCAACACATACTCCTAACTGTTCTTTTTTCATGACCAAGCTTTTGGTTCTTTCTCACCTGTGGCTTTGCCCCTCCTGTTTATAACAGAGTATCTTTTACCCTCTAGGACTGAACTGATGGTAAAGGCACAGCTTTGTCTGTTTTCTCCTACTGGCACATTCCCATAGTCAATGTAATTGCCTTTGAGCAATGTCTGAACCCTTTGTTTTTGTGATTCAGTTTTTCTAGAAATACAGAACTTGTGCCATATATTTACCAGTCTTCTTAGATTGCCTTTCAACTGTCCTATACCAAAACTGACATAGAAACTGGCGGGCTTGTAGGGTGTGAAGTAGGTCATCTTCCTCTTCAATTGTTTTTGAATGCAAGAGTGAAGGAAACCGGGATAGTTCCAGGAAAGCAATGGGTCATTCTATTGTGGTTGTCTATACACTGTAGGAGGTCTTTAGTTTACACACACACACGTATATACATACCTATGAAACTTTTATATGCCATGTGCTTCATTCTTCTTTCAAACCGGTGTATGCAATTTCTGTGCCTATGGAAGGTCTTAACCAATTGTGGCTCAAGGAGACATCAGTCTTTCAAGGGTACATGACTTTTGAGTATTCTCTTATTTAACTGTCAAAGGAAACGTGTAGCTGTCTGAAATTATGTGAGAAATCCTTTTGCCTAAGTGACAATGGCATCACATTGTGTCTCTTCTATCTTGCAGTTCTTTCAAAGGTCAGTGTAGTGATTTACAAAAATCATCATATTGTCATTTTATGACTTTTTATACTGTAAATGTTTTCAGTCTTGAATTATGTAACTTCTAAAGTATTTTTTTATCAATATTCTCTCTTTTTGCATGGAGTCTATTGTGAGGATTCAATTACAGCTTGCTCATACCTGCTGGGTTCTTTAACTGAAAGCATGTAATTGTTATCTCGGTGAGTAATTCAGTCAGTGTAAAACTCGTCGTATCTGGTTCTGCTGTGGGGTTACTCAAGACAACGCTTCTGTTCGTTTGAAAGTGATTACTTATTATTATTTTTTTTCTGCTTGAATGATTTCTTTTTAATTCTTCCTTGACAGAAGATATATATCTCCTGCTTATAACTCTTCCTCTAGACTTGGAAATTATACCAAAACTAAATGATCCAGGAATCATTTGTGCTTCACCATTGTCTGTGCCAAACAAGTTCTTTTTCTTTTCTACTACACTACACTACACATGTATATATTATTAACATTTGGGAAGACAACACCTGAAATTCTTTGAGCTAAAAGTCTTCACTAAAGATTTCCAAGGCAGCTGTAGGAGTTTGGGATCTTTTACTGAAAATTCTGCACAAACTTAAAACAAATATCCTGGGTTTACCTTCCGCATATCAGTCTCTGTTTGTGTGAAAACCCTGTCCTTACAACTGTAGCTTTCTTGTGCTTCTAGAACAATCTTTCCAGTCTACCAAAAGTTCTGTCTGTCTTATTACTGGTACTAAATATTCTGTAACGGTCCAACAGACCGTTGATATGACTGCGGCTAATTTCCAGTTCAGAATGTTGTATTTCTTGCAGAAATATGACTGCAGTATGACTGTCATTTAAGAGGAGATACGTTGGAGCAGAAGTGATTCATGAGGAGAAGTTACTTAGACAAAACAGAAGCTTGCTCATTAGCAAATGCCATGTGGTGAGGTTATGGCTCTATGAAAAAAACCCTTTTAAATCAAACTGTGCTCCTCTTTTGCCGATTTCTAATCTCAACACCACCGTCAGGCTGCAGCTTTATCATGTAGCTTGATGCCATAAACTATGTCTAAAGCCGCATTAAATAGTTACACATTCCTAAGTGCCTGGGCCGAATGAGTTATTATTGATTCTCTTTTACATTCTAAATAGATTTGAATCATCATAGGTTTTTCCCCAGTCTTACATTTGAAACAAATCACAATATAATTTGTGAAATGCAGTTGTTAAGCCTCACTCCTGTGCCAAGAAGGATACAGCTGGCAGAACAGAAGGAGGGGGAGGTAGGAGTAGGAGGAGAGTGGGTGAACCTGGGTAATGACTCCTGGTGCTGCTGTTGGGAGGAACTGAACCAGTTAGTGCTCAGTGCTGATGGCTAGAGGTGATAAACTAAATGGTGGGTGACGAGGGAAGTAGGTGAGGTGCTGGGAGAGTTGGATAGAGGTGCCTGCTGAGCCTCAGCCCTTCCTCCTTGACAAATTGTTTTATCTCTCTGGGTGGGATTTGTCTTATCTAACTTTAGCAATGGAAAGTAACTGCTTAGCTACCCATGGATTTTTTGTTACGCGTGTACTGGAAGCATTGTGCAACAAAAGAAAGAGAGGGGAAGAGTGGAGAAAGTTGTCCTCTCAGGTTGCATGGCTGGAGATAAAAGCTGTAGTTGAGCTGGAGCCCTCTAGCACCAGAGGGGAGCTTTGCATTTATTTCATAGATTTTTGGGGTAAGACTGAAGGTCTTCGGCTCTGGGCACTGCCCTGCGCATAGGAAACATTTTTCCATGGGGCAAGTCTGCCCAGGTAGAGCTTTCTTTTGCCCTCTAAAATGAATCTTTAAGGTTCATTTCTGGAGTGGCTTTGCTATCCCCAATGCCTTGGTGGCTCAAAGGGCAGTGGTATGTGGAGGTTTTAATTTCTCATGAATGAGTGTTTGTGACGGTCAGCAAAGAATTTCCTCTGTCACCCTTTTGGGAAAAGACTTGTAGAGAAGGAAGTTGCCAATTTTTGTCTCAATTTGAGGTTTGATAATTATCACTGTAATCTATCTGTAAAATCCTGAGCTATGAACACCAGTTTTGATGAGAAAAACATATCCTGCATGAAAGGCAATGACAAGGTGTTCCTCTGCGGTACTGAGCAGGTAGGGGTGTGTGCATGGATGCCCATGGGGATATTTTTACATCATTATATAGATTTGAGTGTTTGTGTTTGCTAAATGAACTTCTACTCATGCGGATCAAATTTTGACCCTGAGAATGGAGACATTTTCCAGACAGGAGTTTGAATTTCTAGGATTTTTTGGTAACACTTCAGGTTTAGTATTTCTAAATGTGGATGAAATGCTCTGTACAAAGCCTCATTTTACCAGAAAAACCCCTAAACTTGTGGAGGTTGAAAAATTGCTTGGAAACATTTAATCAGCAAGGAGGTCATTGCTTTGGGGGAAGTGTGCATCAGTGTCTGGAAAGGTCATTGTCATTTCAGCAGGACCTTATGTATAATGTACGAACAGCATGAGAGCAACCCAGTAGTGATCCTCTCTTGCTCAGCCATCTCAGGTGTCAGTTCACTGAATGGTGTTTTGTGATCCTGACACGCTGAAGCAACCGTGGTATGAATCGCTCCGTTGTGGCTTTTTTGTGACTAATACAAAGCAGGGAGTCTATGGAGTACTGCAGTACCCAGGGGGAGGTCTGTTGCCCTGAACTGATGAAGAGCCAAGGAGATTGCCCCACATTAAAACCTCTGTGGTTGAGTGCCCGTTTCTGTTTTGCAGGGTCATTTGAAGTGCATGTGGGCTGCAGGCAAGGGTGGGACACCTGGGAGAGACCTGTGATAAAGTAGAGGATGGACTACTAGAAAAGCAAACAATATACAAGTGCTAAACTGGCAGTGCTCCTCTCAGAATGGATGTGGTCTTCTGTTTCAGTTGCCTGCAGCATTTCAGCAGAAACTGTTTGACTTTCACCAGTTTCCTAAACATTAGTGCTGGAGGTAGAAAAGCTGATTTTCCACCAGCGCTTTGTAATGGTAGTTAATCCCTCCAGTGCTTCTAAGGAATGAACCAGTTTTTCATCGCTGTGCTTGTCTCATGTTATCATACCAGGGATGAATGCTGAAAAACTCACCTCTCTTTTTCAGGAAAAACAAAGGAGATCTTTGCTAGTTCAACATTGAACAAGAATATGAATTTAAAGAATGTTGCAGTGTACTGCAATAATACACAAGGTATTGTCCAGAAGGGGAAGAGTGTTTACAGAATCACAGAATCATTGAGGCTGGAAAAGACCTCTGAGATCTTTAAGCCCAGCCTACGACCTAATGTCACCACATCATCTAGACCATTGCACTAATAGAACGAGAGGGCAGGACCTGAAGCTGCGCCAGGGGAGGGTTAGGTTGGATGTTAGGAAGCCCTTCCTCAGGGCCTGGAATGGACTGCCCAGGGGGGTGGTGGAGTCCCCATCCCTGGAGGTGTTTAAGGACAGACTAGATGTGGCACTTAGTGCCCTGGGGTACCTGATGTGGCGACATTAGGTCATGGGCTGGACTTGACAATCTCAGAGGTCTTTTCCAGCCTCAATAATTCTGAGATTCTGTTGTGAGGGGTCAAGGGAAATATCCTTCTCTCATCTTCTTTCCTGTTCAGCCTTTTCTCATCCTCTCTAGGTTGTTACTGAAAGACAACTCAGCCACAGTGTGGTGAAGCCTGCAATGAGATGTCTGTGCCACTTCCCCCCATTCTCATATGCTGGCAGTAATAATTTTGATGCTGTTATGCCTCATTGTAGGTAAAACATCCCACAGTAAGGGCCCAATTCCAACCTTGTAACAGTCATAAAAAGGGCTGTCAAGGTAAGGTGAGGTCTCCCTTTAGTCCAAGCTCCCTTGCCTGCTGTGAGAAACATGCTGGCAGTCATCTTGATATCCATGTGCAGAGTACAGCAAAAGAAAACCAGAGCAATCCTGAGGAAGAGGCTGAAGTGTGGGGTAAGATCAGTTATTGAGGAGATCATTCCCTACAGGTTTTGAACTCTTACTTCTATAGTGTTAACAGGCACATGTATGTTCAGCTCTCTTGCAGCCTTCATGCCCTTCTCATGGCAAGTACAGATCATCCCTAGGGTGGTTAATTGAATTTTCATACGTTTCTGAGAAGTGTTGAGCTAGCTGTGGGCCCATTAAGGGAGCTGGCCAAAATCCTATTGACATTGCTGGAGATGCTTGATAACTTGTGTTATGGTAAGTGCTTAAACCCTGATGCTATATAGATCTGGGCTTAAACCTATACCATAGTAAGACATTAATAACAAGGTTCTGTCTCTTATATCATCGATCAGTTCTGGGGCTGTCAAAGCCCACAGGACAGGGAAAATTACTGCCTGACAAATAGAAACAGCTAGAGAAAGTACAAGTTGAGCAACCCGATAACTTCTGAAATCATCACATTGATTGCCCAGTAGATGATGAAGATGCGGCTTTTGTCAAAAATCCTTTGTTTGGGTGGAAATTCACGGAACGGCTGGATGTAACAGAACTGCTAATGAAAGGAAGTCCCTGTCGGCACCAGGATTTTTATCTGTACTACTGATTACAACTGCAACTGTGTTTCTTGAAGCCCATACCAGTTCTCCTGTTGGGCAGGTAGGTCTGGGTCATTTGTCTGCAACAGCTCCCTGTCCTGCCAAATGTTTTGGAAATGATGTGTCGTGTTTTGCTCTGGTGACGGCGGTGCCTCTAGAGAAAAGGGCACAGGCATTGGTGAGACGGTGCCTGCTTCCTCTGGCTAACAAGATCCCTGTTGCGCTAACCAGTGTCTGGTGTGGCTTCCATCAAACGTGACAGAGCAATATTTACTTGCAAGTGTGTCCCCAGTCCCGCCAGGGATGAGAGGCCAGCAATTTGTCTATTCAAACCAGAGAAGATGGCACCTGTTCTTTAAATCTTTGCGTTCATGATTGCCTGGCTTGAGGAGGTAGCGGCTTTAAGTTTAACTTCCGAATCAGCAGAAAACAGCCATTTTCCATTTGCAGGGAGGCACAATGAGTGATTGGAGTAGGTATAAAAATCACTTTATGCTTTATGATGTGTGGATTAATGAAAGTATTAAACCATTCTAAATGATAGATAAGGAAATTATTTCCACTGTAGCTTGAAAGAAATAAAACTGCTCTGCCCTAAATTTAAGAGGTTTAAAACTTTGCAAGCTCATCAAAAATGCATGGGCAACAAAGAGGGGCAAGTTTATAACCGTTCATGGATCACCCTAATTTTTTAACATTCATCATTTTTCTGCCTCATTACTGCTCATGTTTCCCATAAGCTTTGAGAAACCAACTAATTTCTCCAGAAAAGTGTAAGTAGGGGTCAGGCTAATATGCTTTTAGGGTAGTGCTGGGATTTTCCCATCTATTGCCATTTTGCACTATAAATTCTATGTCATTGACATTGTTGTCTTCACTGCTCGTGTATCACTGCCTAGAAAAGGATTATTTACTGTGCTTGAAGGTTCAAGCTGGAACTGAAATTCAAACGCGGTACAGTTGGATAGCAGGAGTGCTGTGATGGGACAGCTCTTGGCTTCTTGGTGTAAATTTTCACCCTTTTCATATGCAGCCGCGGTTGCGTCTGACTGTGGCTTGTGTGTTAATGTGTTCGCCTCAGGGTTTGTGCAACCTGTAGAGGACTGCGCGGTGCCTTTTGTGGTTGTGTGCGTTCACCTGTTAATGTTATTCTCTCGTGAATGTATGATCTGGGCCGTATCCTGTACTAGTGATTGCAAGGGCACATAATTATGTATGGATGCATGGACCCACACGAGAACACGGTGCCCTGTGTGGAGTGACTGCAGAACGGTTCACGCGTACTTTGTGCAAAGAAAACCCGCTTGCTTATGCGTGGTAATTTTCAATAGCCGTGCACACAATAGCAAATAGAACCATCAGTTATTTCATCTTGAAGAGCAACAGGAAAATGGGAGGAACAGGTCTGTTCATAGAGGCCTGGAGTTTGTTCTGCGGTCTCTGAACTCTGTCATTAATAGGTGTACTGATTTCAAATGAAGGTCTAAATCAGTTCTGCTTTGGTGCCTGCAATGCAAGCACACTAACCAGCTCTCGCTGAGAATTCTACAGGCAGTGAAGAAACTTTGCTAAAAAAAATGAATTTGTTGAAGCCACAACCAAGAAGAAAAGTAAAACCCTCTCAATAAGTTAAAAAAAACCAAAAAGAACAAAACAGAAACCATATCTCAATGCCATCACACACACTGAGAGCAATGGGAGACCTCTAGCATACCGGGTCTTGGCTTCAGATGAGAGCCCTGGCAAAAAACAGGATATCATCAGAGGGGGAATTCAGCCATCCCCTCCCTCCCTAGAACTCAGGAGGGCTCTCAAGGCCCTCTTATGTCACGATGCTTGTGGAAAAGTTCCTTTTCCAGTCATTCCACAGATGCCAGCTTCCCCTGTATGTCTTGGACTTGCCCTGGTAAGGTGGCCAGGCTGGGCCCTTGCCCTCTGCAAGGTGGTAGGAGGGATGTGGGTTGGGGGCACTTGGTCCAGCAGAGCTCTCTGTCTGC
Organism: Upupa epops; assembly: GCA_013397515.1. Lineage (NCBI taxonomy): Eukaryota > Metazoa > Chordata > Aves > Bucerotiformes > Upupidae > Upupa > Upupa epops. The sequence continues at coordinate 472,763 of VZRI01010544.1, read as the reverse complement.
CAAGAGACAGAAGAAGAAGAGAGACTCTCTGGAAGTCCACTCCTTTTTATAGTCTCTGTCCACCAACCCACCCTTGGGGCCAGGCTGCCGCCGCAGTGGATTGATGGGACAGCTATCTCCAGTTTTAAAAGAGAATGCACTTTCGGCATAAAAGCACAACATCCCACACCTGAAAATGTGGCAAGATTTCAGACCACAGCCATAGGTAATAATCTGTTCTCAGCCTGATCTGCTGGATAGTGACTGCCAAAATGTTCTCATTTGGGGCGTTTAGGTAGAAAATAGCCAGCAGATGATTTAAAAAGAGGCCGTGGGGCCACATGTGGGAGAAGAGTTGATAGCTCAGTTGGACAAGTAGCAAAAAAGAACTGCAGGGCAAGGGGAGATGAGCAGGAAGCCAAGATTCCTTTAATGGAAGTGAGTTTTAAAAGAGAATGATTTCCCACGCAAAAGTCTTTTCCTTTTCAGTTCCTTTCTGCTTGGACAAAACCCGTGTGTAGTTTTCTGCTGCTCTAACAAACCAGACTGTTGATTCCTTCAAGAACTGAAGCCTTTTGACCTCAAATAAATCCAGAATAATAACTTCATATTACTCAGAGCCTAGTTATGTGAACTGCGAACTCATCTTTGGGATGGTGCTGTTCCCTTATGCTGCCCGCTCTTGTAAACTTTGATAATGGAGAAACAACTCAAAGCAGAAAAAATAACTTCATCTTTCAAGTCCTGTGTCCCTCCTAACACACACCACAGTGCTCCACCTAGGAAATCTTGTGTCACACCTGCACAATTGGAACTGGAATTATGAAGGGGAACTGCAGTGATAACTTTAAGATATCTGGGATGACAAAAGGATTTTAAGTTGTGTTAAGTCTGCCACAACTCTAGGCATGCTGTTTGCGGAAGATCATCCTTAAAATGAGAAACAAGAAGGAAACAAGTGTTTATAAACTCTGATCAAGTAGAAAACTCTCCAGCTCAGTCTTCTTCCTCCTGTAATGGACTTACTGCTGTTATGATTGTAGAAATGCACTGCCTGGCAGCAGTGTAGCATGAGTAGCCTTTGGCATTCACATCCATCAGTACCGCATGAACTACATGAAAACGAAAGCACTAAATGAGGCTATTTTTAGGATATTAATAATATCCCATTTTTCATCAGATATCAACTTAGAATAGCAGGACTGTTTTTTGCTGTATCCGTTTTACCCCTAGACCCTTAGCATATTGCATAAGAGTTATGTCTGAAAAATGCTGCAGCAGTCGCGATAGTATTAGGACCCCTGTGCTTTATTGTAACTTACCTGGTGATTGGCTTTACCGTGCGTTAGATTCTGTCCTTCAGTTGCTGCTTCTCATGGTGGAGGTTTCACTTGTGCTTTTCAGAGTCTTACCAATAATGAAGTATTAGGCTGCTCTGCTTCGCTTGCCCACCACAGGGCAAAAACATTCTCAGTCTGGCCCTACTCACCCAGCAGCCTTGAGCAACGAAATGCAGTGCTTTCAGCAGTCTATAGCATCCAGTCAGCAGTGCCTTTTGAATGCTGTAGGGGTAACTGAAGGTGGTGTTGGCTTGATTAAATAATTATACATGAGATACTGCTTGAATGCTCTAGAAGTATATATTTGTTTTCTTTTTACCTCTGTGAGTCACATTATTTTACTGTCGACTTAAGCCCACGTGAGCAGAAGTTTGTTCCCTTCTCACGTGACATCAGGGCGAGGTGTAGAACTTGTTAAGCGTTATGCCAATCTGTAGCACCTCTACTTATGCAGAAAGCAATTTTATGTGCTCTTATCTGACGCCGTGTGCGCAGAAGCAGCCCAACCCAGCTATATTTTATGGACATGCTCTTTTCGGCACATTGGTCAGTAATTTTTTTTCCCCTTGGCTTGCCATTTCTGACTGGTCATTTGTTATGGGGCTTGAGAAAAAACTCTGCCCAGATCAGGGTGTGAGGTATATATCTGCAATCTTGGAGAATGATGTAGAGTGAAAATGAACCTTTTATATATGATGCTCTGAGCCCAGGCTAAAATTATTTATGAGGCTGCGCTGGTTTCTTCCGAGTCCATTTGTTCACTCACGGGGATGTTCATACTTTCCCAGTGTGGGTCACACTGACAAATTTCCAGGCATCTCCAGGCTATATGTGATACTGCAAAATGAGATCAGATAAGAGCCAGCTTGTTTTCTCAACCTGGGAGCTGCCCCAGCAGCAGTGTTAGTTCTTGATCAATTTTAGGTGGACAGAGAGCGTTATGAGAGGACATAAAGGTTGTGCAGACTAGACTCATAGTACCCTCAGTCCTTGATTTTAAAAAATAGGTCTTCAAATGGATTTTTGGTTCCCAGTGAAACTAGAAGGAAGCTAATAGCTTCTATCCTAAGGTGTCCATGCTCTGAGCACTCAAGAATGGTGCTTCCTAAGAGACTTCAACTTTGAATTAAGACCAACCTCTGAATGCCACTGGGTCAAATCTCTTAGATCAAGCCTCTACCAATTTTTTTTGCTTATTATCCTCTGCAGTGTGGAACTGCTATCTGTTAATTACATTTTCTCCTCTGTTGTCCCTTTTTAGGTTCAAAAAAGGGGAAATTGTCATTTGAGAGTCACCAGTTACTGTCACCCATCAGTGGCATTTACCCAGGGAGATGTTAAGTAGTGTCATGGAGGTGGAAGAAGTGATTCCTAATTTATTGAGGTTAACTTTGAAATTAGCCCAATTTGCAGTTTATGGCCCTTGACCATAATGACTTGGCCTGTGCAGAAATATTCTTGGTGCCAACTTAATAATTATACGTTTGCACTAATGTGAAAAGGTTTTGCTTTTCACCTTGCTCCAACGGGCTAGGACTAGATCTAATACACTTAGGTAGACACCTTTGTAGCTACATACAGTAGGCATTGCTTAACTGCAAGCAGAGACAATTTCTGTAGAGCTAGAATGAAAATAGGAGAAGCGCAGGTGTTGACATGGGCTGTTGTTATGAGCAAGGAATTTCACTCCCTAAGTGGGTTCTTTGACACTTTGACAGGTCACTTAGTCACAGACTCAGATGACTGTAATTACACCCAGGAAGTGATTGCTGAAGTTCTTCTACTGATGTGTATGCTGGAGTACGGCTAAGATGGGTTCCTTTTTTCTTTTCCCTGAAAAAAATTCTTCCCCTAGGAATTTATATGCTTCTAGTCAACTTGTCAACCATTATAAAAGGGATGCCATGGAATATCTAATGTGGAGGAGGCTAAGTTAAGTGCAGGAAGAAGCAGAGAATTTGATTCTGAAAATAAATTAGAAAATGCTTCCTCTCTCCTCCGTTTACATCCTGAATGTCACTGCTGCTAAGTGGAGGCTACCCATAGCTACAAGGTCCTGAGAAGAGATTAGGTGCTGATGGGATCTAGCACTAAATGTGTGACAGAGTTGTGATGCACAGCTTTTCCTACAATGGACCCTCAAGCAGTAGGGCTCAGTACAGTCACAGCTCTTCCTTCTTGCTCTGAGGGACCTTGCTTTAGTATTGTGGCCAGAATAATTAAAGATCATATTAGCCTTACTGGAACAGAACACTGCTGTTTATCCTATAAACACTGAAAGTGTAGGAGCAAGAATGTATTAGAAGCATAAGACTGATGAATGGGTGGGTCCAGAGTGGATAGGTGGCAGCTCAGAGGAGCCATAGGTGGCTCAGAAAAGCTGAACTGAAATGGTAAGCAAGTAAGCTGGGAGTGGGCAAAACACATAGATGCAAGTGTTAACTCCTACAGTCCTGCTCACTGGTGTCTTTCAAGTGCTTGTCTCATGGTTGGATACATCCTCTCCTCATTCATCCAAAAGGAGGTTCAGTGGAATAGCATCATCTGGCCATTCCCCCAGGTCACTACTTCAGGCAGCCCAGCTCATTTCTGAACTTGTGTAATAGTATTTACTCATCATTACTGAAGGTGACACACTGGAATAAATGGTCCACCAACCAAGGACAATAGAATAAAAATCATGCTAATCCAACGTGAAGAAGACTTCAACTAGGCTGATATGGAGATGGCTGGGAATGAATAATGTCTTTTTTCTTTTACCAATGGAAATGAATTCACAGAATTTGATGTTGGGACTCGGAATAATGTGATTTCAGGTTAAAATAGTTACAAAGAAAATATCTTTCCTTGCTCTGACTCAGAGTTCTGTTAGGGTACTGTGAGATCAGATCCTGCAGGATGCTTAGTAGCTCTCATTAACAGTGCTGAGCCCTTCTTACTAAACTTCTTACTAAATCAGAAGTCCAATTGGGCTTTTCAAGCAGTTGAGTTTGTTCTCTGCTTCTCTGCATGTAATTGCTTTTTAAAAGAAGAATCAGCATATTGAAATGTGCTCAAGCCCACTTGTCAACCTCTGAAGCAAAATGAAAAGAAAATAAATCCTGATTGAATGTCTGACTTGATGCTCAGACCAGAACTCTTTAATGTTGATGAAAAGATTGATTGGCGTGGCTGGGTGTAATGCTCACTCTGCAAGTGTGAGCACTGCAGGGTGACCCGGTAATGCTCAAACCAAGCCCTGCTCTGGGATGTGAGATGGTCTGATGCTCTAAGCTGAGGGTGCGCTTAACTCTTTGTGGGTTTAACATTAAAATGTGGTGGCAGCTGGAGAGCTACCAGGAGGTAGTGACAGACCTGCAGCGCAGAGCAGCATAGAAAGCACAGAACTGGCTTAAAAACAAATGGACAAAAAATTCCCAAATGAACGTAATGCCCCAAAACAAAACCTTGCCTTACAACGGGCTGCTGCACGGGTTTAGTCCTTTGAATGCTCTTTTTCTAATAGGTTGGGTTCCAGCATTCTTCCTGAGATATTCAGATTTGAAAGCTTTCCTGAAGTTAGGGCCTTTGAAGAACTCCTGAAGTGGCCATCGCAAAACAGAGGTCCTCAGCTTTACCTGTTGGGAGGATATTTCCTTCCTTCTTCCTCTTGGATTCCCGTGGAATCTAAGTTTTCAGCTCTGAAACTTGTTTTCAACAAAGTCCAGTTTGATTGGTTTTGCTTTGGAAGCTGTTTTATGAAGCAGTTGGAGACTGATGCAAGAGTCACTGAAGACAAGGGGAATGTTTCCAGGGAGTCTGGATGGGCCTTTTTGAGAAGGATGTGTCAGAGCTTATTGGTGTGTAAATTCCAGTTACAGGATTTTCAGGAGTATGCATACGCATACATGCATTTTAATCCTGTGAAAGGTCCTGGTGCAACTTGTTGAGCTGTGGGGGAGCTATCTTGGTCCACTCAGATGCACTGTGGTAGAGATGCACTGTGGATGCTGTGGCATAGCCTGATTTTCCTTCTGTCACAGCTGCAGGAGAAAATAGTTCTTCCCCCTGCACCTTTGAGAAATCCTAGAACTGCTTGTCACAGGTAACTACGAAGGCCCCCGAGCCCCGACATCCCAACCCAAACAACTCACAAATAAAAGTAAAAACCAATACCTTGGATGGGGATAAAACTGTGACTACTAGCTCACAAAAGCTTCTGTTATGCCAGCTGAAGAGGAGCTTGGCCTGAGAAAGGAATGTGGGATTGCAGCATGCTGTTGCTGCAGAGAGCTCAGTTCCATAGGAATGGTTGGTTTGGGAGATTTTCCTTAGTTGCTCTGCGCTGAACAGAAAAATGACCTTTCCCCGTTCTCTGCACGTGAGGAGTCTCCACTGGCACCTTTGTCTTCACCTCGGTAGCCTCAATGTATTTTGTTTCCATTACCTGCCTGGCTCCCTCCTGAAAAACCAGGGACTAGAAGAGTGGAACTCACAGGCACCCTCTGTCCCAGCACTGAGACAAAGTCTGAGCGGGGAAGGTACTCGAGCGAATCTGGGGCAAGCCAAGGCCATGCTACAAAATCTGACACTGCTGTTAATTAGCTGGGGCTGAAAGAACCTGATGGAACATGTCTGAGTTGCGCAGTTTCCCCCTGCATCCCCACTTTGCATTTGCTGCTTGCGCGCTCGGTCTAAAAGCCATTAGATGTATTTTCTGAGATTTGTATGTGAACATTCAGCGGTAAACACAACAGTTCTGTACAGCCCTCCTCTGACATATGATGTGCTTTGAAATAAGACACAGCAAAATTATTAGCAGAAGTGAAAGCCAGTATGTCAAAGAGTGCTGCAACCCATAATAATGGTGTGATTAATAGTAAAAGTGATAGTAATATCAGCGACAGCAGCAGTGCAAAAAGATGAGAGGAAAAAGAAAGAACTCTCTCCCAGGGTTCAAACCATCTCTGCTGTAACACATGAATGGTTGGAAGAGCCATGCTGAGTGGGGCCAGTGACTGCTTAGACCTTTATGCTTTTGGCAGTAGGTACCAGCACATATATCTAAGAAGAGTTTAAGGGCAGAAAAAACATGTGGTGCTTTTCTTGTACGTGTTCTCAGACCCAGTGACCAGTGGTTGGGAAATTTTCTGAGTGTCTTTGTGTTTAATAATCCATTACAGTTTTTTTGTCTCTAAATGTGAAGCTGTGCAACAATTCTGCATGTTCAGTTGCCTGAACTCTTGGGATTTTTAATGGTTCAGAAGCCACACTAGAAACCCCTGAGTTTCTCTAAAGTCATGCTTGCATACTGTCTGAGGAGAGATTGCTCATCAGTTTAACTCTGAGCTATGTGCTGGTGTCCTGGCTGCTCTGAACCCATTGCTTGTACATGGCATGTGCTCCCTTCTAGTTCTTGCCTTAGGAAAGCAGAAACCAATCATACATTATTTTGCTCTGTGTGCTTTTCACAGAATTCCCTTCGCTCTGGCAATTTGAATGCATGCATTTATGAGCACTGTTTGATGTTGACAAGAAATCACGAGGGGAACAATATTTAGAAAAGTATATAGTTGAGTATGAACCAAAGAAGACTCTTTCCTCAAATTTGCAGAATTTTTCAGAATTAGTGAATTACAAGTATGTCACGATAACGGAATTAAAAGTAAATAAATAGGTAAATAGATCAATAAAGCCTCCTCCACCATCATCCTCCCCTCCTGTGCAGCACACCTAGTTCTCTGGGGTTTCTTGTCTATTAGAGGTGAATGGTGACTGTGCTGTCCAAGAGAACCGATTCTTTTCCTTTGAAAGGCTAGCTCTTACTAAACAACAAATCCACTATGTAAACCAGCACTGCAGTCCTGTCTTGGTGTTGGCTGAGGTACCTGTCATTCCCTTTAAGGGTATGGCTGACTTGTGAAGCACTGCAGAATACTGCTCTGTGAATGGGCATGAGAGGAATGTGATAAGTTAAAAAACAGATGAAGGAGAGTAGCCAAGATAATAGATTAAATAATGAATCGCTGTCACGGGTTGGCCCTGGCTGGATTCCAGATGCCCATCAAAGCCCTCCTTTATTTTTGGAAAAGAAAACCACATCTTGAAACACCTTCCGCTCTCCCCACCCCTTCCCGGGCTCGATTTTATTTGCTATTTCTGTCTTCACCCCCTGAGTGGCACAGAGGTGGGGATTAGGGGTTGCCTTCAGTTCATCACACTTTCCTGCTGTTCCTTTCTTGTCATGAGAACCCAGTGCGATAATGCAGAAAAGATAGGTAAGGTTCTGTCACGGGACGGTCACTCGATTCAGTTAGAAGATGGGAAGTTCTGGAAGATTCAAAACCCATTGAAATAAACACTTTTTTGCATGATGTGTAATTAGACTTTTGAACTTAGTGTCACAGGAAATTGCTGGAGTCTAGACAATAGGAAGCTCAAAGAAATAGATTGGCTGCTGTAATGAAAAACAAAAGTGCTGAGGCTGAACGTTAAATAACATTAGTGAAGAGATATTACTCTTAGTGACTCGTATCTTAAACCAATCTTTTATGCCATGTTCTGCTTAAGGCATTGGGATGAGATCTAGCTTGGATATAGAGGGCAAATAATATTTGTTGTGGACCTATACAGCTTTTCCTCTGTCAGACACTGGATCAGATAGCTGACTTCTCCTCAGTATGGCAGTATGTCTGCCTTTACTCAAAAACTGAGAGGTGACAGAAAGGCAAGTTTTTAGCAAGCTGGCAGTGTGACTGTGTGCTGACAGCAATAGTGTGTGCGCTTCGCTAGACCCAGAACCGCAGGCTGCTGCTGCCTTTTACATAGGGTTAAATGTTGAGGCACTGAGCCTCACGTACAGGGAGTAAAAATGTGGTGCCTTCACAAGCCAAGCCTGTATAGCTAAATCATAGACCTTTGGAGCTGCTGAGACCAAAGTCTCAGTAGCGTTACTCTTTTTCCAGAGTAACTAGGAGCACTGTGGTACATCTCTAGCTCAAACAATGGCATGATACTGATGGCATCCCACCGCATGACTGTGTGCTAAGGTGTTCTTTATTTTCCTGAAAAAAGCTGAATTCACTCGTGTGTGACCAACAATGCAATGGCCACTTGCTTATCCGGTGTGCAAATCCCCCTTCCTTCCTTCTCTTCTCAGGAAGACTGTCAAGCTACTCCTGGCTCCTGAGTGCTAATCAGTTCATGGCTTTGACATGGGGGCATGAACATTCGAGCCCTGATCTGACCATCCAATCTATCATTTCAGACACAGTTTTATTGCAGTGTTTGGTTTTCCGTAGAGCAAAGCTCCCAAATTTGTTTAATAAAATGCCTGTGATAAATTGATTCAAATCAGGGAAATATTAAAGGATCAGCTTCATTTTTAGTGTATCTAAATCTAGTCCACTTCAGTATTCACAAATCTGTATTAAACAAGTGCTAATATAGGTCTCCAAATTTAAGTACATGTTTATAATCCACTGAAGTGGATTGAGATCAATAGGTTTGAGGAATGTGCTTGAAATGAAGAGTATGCTTGAGTGCTGTAGAGTCAAGACCCTGGTAAAGAGCTCATCAAAGGTTTTCCTAGATGCAAAGTTGCACTGATATAAACTTGAAAGTGATTTGAAATTGATTGGATTAAACTCATCTGAAAGTTTGGTAAATGCATTTGATGAAAAGGGAAGATCTGAGCCTGAAGGACAAATTTTGCTAAAGCTAGTCAGAGTTAAAGGCATTTGACTCTCCTGGCTGTCCTTGCCTCTGTCCTGAAGATCACTTTGTTAGCATGGAGTGGCAAAACACACATGTCCCTGTTCTTCCACTGCTGTGTTTACAGACTCCTGCATTTAACTGTCTACTGAAGTTATTCTAACATAAAAACCTCAAATTAGGACAGAAGTAGTTGAGAGATGTCCAAGTGTCCTTTTGTTCTTCCTGAATTAGTCGTGAATCTGACAACGGGGAAGGCAAACAACTAGGGAGTCAGAGCATCTTTATCTGCTCAAATTCTTTCTATGTTAGAGATGACAAAATGGCAAATAAACAGAAATGGGTAACTCAGTCTGGAGTACCTTCGTGCAGAAGCATTTGAGGTTGGCTTACATCCGTTTAACAGGATCAGCAGTCTCCAGTCACACAAACCTCCCAAACTTTCACCTGCAGGGCAGGAATGGGGATAGAAAGTCACTGGTTTAATATGCCTGATCAAGCGAATGTGTGTTAGTCAAACTGCAAGGACTGTGTACATGTTCTCAGCTTACAGCCACCACAGTGTGAGTGTGTTAAGTTCACAGCTCACTGGGGAGCCACCTAAAGGGAGCACGCTCACAAAGTTTAATAAAAAACTTGTAAAACCTTTAACCCCCTGCCTGTTAGCATACAGAATGCATGATCCTATAACAGGCTTCTGAAAAGGCAGCACACTGCTTGTATCAAAAGAAACATCAGAAATTAGGAGGTGGCTCTACGAATCCACGCCTTGGATATTCATGGCTGCCGTGAATGTTAGTACCTATCAAATTCTCTCAGTACTTCATTCCCCCCGCCCGTGCAGCTCCTGGCAACCCTGTCTGGCACAGGTTGAATTACTTTCATTACGCCTTTGATTCTGAGGGCTAATAAAACCTTTTATTTTCATTATTGCCAGTATGGGATCATCACATGTTTGAGTTCAATCCATTGCCCAGGAAACTCTTCTACAGATGGTCAATAGTTCATACAAGGAGGCAGTGAACCGTGTAAACAAGCCTTTGGATTCAGGCATTATTATTTCCAGAGTAGTTTAGTAAAAAGGCCAAACCCTTAGAGAAATTGCTCATCACCAGTGCTAGCATATTAAAGCCTAGTCTCATTTAGTATTTTAAAAAGCTCTGGAATAAATTAGATCGCTGGAAATTTTCTTTCCATTTAAATGTATATATGTTTGTGTATACATGCTTTTGTAAAGATAATCGCTGCCAGTCTGACTTGACTATACCGCAGGCGTTTTCCACAGTTTTGTTATGCTTCAGATATTTTTCATAAGTTTTAAAGTATGTGGGGTTTTATTGGTCCTGAAACGTATACAGGCTATAAGGTCCAGCAATAGGAGGTTAAGATGTAATATGAAGGCTCCATGATGCAAGATTAGACAGAAGCAACATTCCCTCAGTTAAAAGAAAACTCTCCTCTTAAAAAGAGACTTTTTCTCTCTTTCTCTCTCTTTCTCTGTCTCTCTCTCTCTCTCTCTCTATATATATATATATATATATTTCTGCCCACTTTTGATCCACGATTTGAATATGGGTTTCACTATTGGATTTTAAATCTCTCTATATGCTGTGCACTCCTCTTAGCCCAGCCCTGACAGCTTCACTGCTCTGTTGTCTTGTTTTTCTACGAGAAGTTTCCTCTGAAGAGGTCCCCCCAAAGTCCTGAAGAACAACAGCACTGCTCTAACTCATATTGGTGTCTGTCTGTCAAAGATTACATCTTACAAGAATTCATCACGATTTCAGTTACTCTCTAGTTTTTCACCTGTATAGAGAAGTGCAGTCATACTACCTGCACAAGCCTTTGCGATTCAGGGAGGGAAAGAGAACATCAGCACAGTGGAAAGGGAAGATGGAAAAATGCAGTGGTGCTGGATACCAGCTTCAGTCACTGAACAAAATAACCTATATTAAGAGCATTCTGCAGGAAGCATTGGGGTTTTTTGTCTCCTCTGCTGTCTACTTAAAATTCTCTGTCACTGACAAATTTGAGATGCCCTGCTGCTTACCTCTTCCTTAATTTCAGTTGTGCTGTAGACAATGGGAAAACCCATAACCACAAATACTCTTGGGATTTTTAATGGTTCAGAAGCCACACTAGAAACCCCTGAGTTTCTCTAAAGTCATGCTTGCATACTGTCTGAGGAGAGATTACTCATCAGACTGCACACATGCAAATCTTCATAGCAGATTCCAGTGTGTCACTGCCCTTTGCAAGACCTTGCCCTTTGCAAGACCTCGTGGGCATGGAATTGTTGGCAAACCAGAAATGGCACTTTTGTATGTGCTGAGATTTCAGTCTTGGAGAGTTTATGAAGAGCTTCCAAGAGATCTAGAAGTGAACTGTATTATTTATAAAACAAGAATCCACTATGGGAGATGAATCACAAGGACCTCAGTTCTTGCTCTGTAAAGGCCTGACTGTTTTATTGGGGGAATATTGTTACTGCTTGCTTTCTCACTTGAATATCTGCTGTTGCTTGGAGCTGGGCACAGAGTAGCAAACTTGGAAAAAATGTCTATCCTTTGGTGTAGTATGATTTTATTATGCATGAGAAAAGAAGACTGAAGGAAACCAGGAAGGCTGCCTCTGCTGCTGCTGAACCACATTTAGCATTGAATAAACACTGATCAGCCTCACCTGAGAGCAAGTGCTGGTATGGATTAAATGTCCTACAGCTATGGAACAGGTTGGTAGGTTCGTAATTCTTCTGCACACCACAGTCATCCTGTGTCCTAAATCACTCTCCGTGTCTGCTGTGGCATTTCGGCCACTTTTCTGGCCACGTTTCTGAATGGTGAGAGGCTATAGGGGAGTGTGGGGGAAACTCCACCTTCAGCCTGCCAGTGACGATCAAATCAATAGTTAACTGTGATTTCACATACAGAGTTGTCTCATTAAAAGCTGAGTTATAGCTTGAGTGTTCAGCTGCTGCCGTTTCTTTGCTGGTTCTCAAATGGCGTGCAGTGGGTCAGACCTTTTGTCTAGGCAACATGTGCGATTTCTTTTCCTGCTTTTCCCTTGCGAGGTGCCCTTCAGCATATAGGGATTTGTGTCTGAACACGCTAAAGGCAGTGTTAAAAATCCATATTTGCCAAGAGAAGAGAGAGTGCTAACATTTAGAGTAGTGGGAAGATGAATCTTCACTGAAAATGCAAAGTCAATATAGAGACTTGCAGTGACCCGAGCATAGGTCAAATTGACCTATGTGAGATAAGAGAGAGAAGAATGAAGGGAAAACAAATTGGAGGAAAAGGCAGCTCTAAAAATATGAGCTGTAGCCATTAGTTGCAGTACTGTCAGCTCCTAAATTGCCTGGGCAATACTTTGCCATTTTTTGTCTCCTGTGTCAGAGTGTAAAAGCACAGGAGAGGGTCAGCCTGTGCACAAGACTTTGAGTAAACAGAATAGGTCTTTTTCTGAAGAAGGAAACAGGGTCATGGATCAGGAAATGGTGCCACAGCACATCCTGGAATATGCAACAGAGCAAGTCTGGGACAACAAACAGAGATCTGGTGAGCAGTGACTCTGTTCAGCTGATTTCCTTTAGACCACCTCTTTGACCACACTTAGGGTGAACGCTGTCATTTTGTGCCACGTTTGCATATGGACGCATAGGGCATTGTTAGAAAAATGCAGCTCTTGGTGTTCTTCATCACCCTGCAGCCTTTGTAACCCCTGGCTTTATGTATTCCAGGCCAGTGCACGGTTACTGGGGACTATAACAGACAATTTGGACAAACCACAAAGTACGAGCAAGAATATTACACTTCCTTGATTTGCACATTGCTCATGGCCAAGGTGCTGGTTGCACAAAGCATGAGGTGGGGGAAGGAGTTTCTGACCGTGTGATTTAGGATGCTCATGGGGATTTCTCTTGCTCTGCTGAGAGATGTCAAGGGATCAACAGTTAGGATACATAGGAATGTCATACTCAATTAATTCCAGAAATTACTCTCTGAAGTTGTGTTAGGAAAATGAATTAATAAGGGTGAAAAGCACTGATATCCTTGGATAAAGGGCAACAGAGAAGAACACATTGTTATTATTAAACTGTTGTAAAAATCCTGTCTTTGTCTGTGATGGAATTATTGCAGCGAGTTTCCTTGGTGATGGGATGTAGAATTTACTGGAGTGTTTGTGCTGTATAATTGAAAATGACACTACCTTTATTAAACAATCTATGGAACTCTTAGCGCTTTTCTGTGCTGCAAACCAGCTTTGCCAGTGATTCTTATCGAGGGTCCTGAGCCAGTGAACTGGAGGCTGGTCAGACATCCACAATGAGATATCTCAGTTAAGGCAAGGCTGAGAGCAAAAAACACATGCCTTGCTGAAGGTAAGTTCAACGATGATAGATAACGAATGTGGTGAAGCCTCAGTTAGCTGCTCGTTAAATTGCTGCCCTTTAATAATAAAGGAAAGAGTGAAGCTGCTTGTCATCTTGTCATTTTCTCCCTCCAACTAAGAATATAAAGATAGGATAGAGAGACTTCTACATAGGTCATCAGTCTAGAGGCAGCTTTGTAGGCACTCCCTGAAAGGTGTTACCAATGGCTGTTTGTTTATGTGAGTAAGATGAGTTAATGGCTCTAGTCTGATTTTTCTTAGACAGTTATCTGCATTGTAATGAGTCTCATCTCAATCAACACTAATCGCTGCTCTCCAGAGCATCCTCACAAGAGGGTCTCTAGGGAGTAATGAAGATGTAGAGGTCAGGTCTGATGGGGGCAAACACTTAGGGATCATATAATGGGGCTTGCCTTTCAAAAGCTGCTGGTCTGGCATTAAATACACTAAGTACTGGAGACTATATTGTGGTTTGATTTTCTCTCATGCCTGAGATGTTAGAATGCTCAGATTAAAGGTTTCTGGCTTGTTAAGTGTTAATGCAAACTATTACCTTAAACCATTGCAATTCTCAACAGTGCTCTGTTCTGATGCAGCAGGATGGCAATATGCTTCAGAGCTGAATTTCGTCCTACAGCAACATTGATTTTATCACCTGAGGTGTGGTAGGACCCTCGCATTTGGAGTGACTGCAATGCAGCAGTTTTGCTCTCAGACAGTAGGTTTTACTGGTGTTGCATCTATGGTAACCTGTGGGGTTTGATGAAGGAGCTACAGGACTGAAAGCTTAATTTTGTTCTCTAAGTGTATGCTGATCTCAGAAAAGACATTACATCTTGTAAGAATATAATCACTCCCTTGTCAAATTAAATTGGGTAAATTTTCTTCTCCTAAATTGAGTTTGATTTTTGTGATGACTGCTTAGTCCTACAAATATTGGTATAATGGGAATAGAGATACACTTTGATTGAATGCTGATCCTCTCCTGGATGTCCCAACTTGATTACATATCCCAGTGGATCCTAACTAAGAACTCTGGTTTCCTTAAGTCAGACTGGTTGCATCTTTGGTACACCATTAAGAGAAATCCACAAGTCCAGTGAATAGCCAGGCTCCAGGCCTCTTTCATGAAGGCAAAATAAATGCTGCAAAGAAATCTACAGGTATGCTCAATACTGATACCAGTGTGGCACTGGTCATTTGTAGCTTCACATTCTGGGGTGGAGTAGAATAATATATAATGGAAAGAAAGACAAGTTTTTATACAATATGTATGTATATATCCAACAGAGAGACCTAGTGTGAAAGGGCAATAGGAAAAACAACAGAATTGGATTAAAGTAAACAGGTATTTTTTCCTACTGAGCTCTTCCTCTTGGTTTGTTGGACTTTTTCCCTCATAATGAATGCTTGTGATGATTACAAATGCCAACAACTGCAAGAGAACCTGTGCATCTATTCCTTCTAATTACAAGCCATGTACGGTTAGAGACTGGAGCTACAGCTGCTAATCCCTTCAGACTTCGAGGTGAATTGAAATGCTTGGTTGATACGCACCAGGTCACAGGTTCATTTCATTCACAGGGAAAAGTGAGTGGTGTCTTCAAGAAAGCTACCAGCTGCATAGTTGGGCCAGGGCAGATTCTTTATTCTTTTTCTTCTAGGTCATCAAGTCATGCTACAGAGCTCGATGGACTTCATCCAAAGCCTGCCTTTGGTTTCAGAGGTCCCGTGTCATTATGGGGCTTATGCATAGTTGTACGCAGGTGACAGCCAAATGACCTCTAGGAGCTGAGTGAAATCCAGACTGAGATTAACTGGAAATCTCTAGTTTTAATTTGGATTAACCTGCAGTATTAATTAAGTTTTCAGACCAAGCTCCTCTTTCCTATTAGCTCATGAAATTGGCTTTGTGACACTACTGTTGCATGAGATATTCTATCAGTTAAGTGTGGCTGGATTGCATTGACTTGTTTTCGCACATAAACTTGAGATGTCTGTTAAAGTTTCCTTTCCTCCCGGAGATGCATCTTTAGACTCCCTGTCACCACACACAGATGCGTACAGTCTCCTTACAATTACTTGGAACTGCTTATTTCATATCCAAGCATGTATTGGATGTAAACTGTGAATGTGTTTACAAAGTTCTATTCCTTTATGATGCCTTATGCCCAGAGGAAAGAATGAAAAGAAACAGATGCACGTTTTTGAGTAGGAGAAAAAAGAATTGCTCTCAGGAGGTTTTCTCCTCAGATTCTGTGATGAGTAACGCTCCTGTCAATTATTGGGTTACTCAGGAACAAGCTAACTAAAATGCTTAATTTTAGCTTTGTTCATTTTTTGAATTGCTACCATTTCTACTCCAGTGAAAATAGGTATTCCCTGTGGAGAGGAAGTGCTCCCGGTTGGACGACAAATCAATGCCAATTAAGATCCCAGTAATGATGAAGGACCTCCTACCCTGGGTCTTCATTTGAGATTTTTGTAATACTTTCAGAGAGACATATTCAAGCAGTTATGAAGTTTCCCTACAATATTATCTCTTTCAAAAAGTACTAAAATATTTTTCTTCCTTATATAATGGCTTGATGGATTAATATCTGTAGCTTAACACCTTTTCTAGGGGAAGATAGAGCGTGCCGTTCTTGTTGAATGTTGTTGTCTTTTAAATTAGTTGTTTGAAAGTTGTGTGACTCTTTCTCCAGTAAAATCCATCTACCAGCATGAGAAGTCACTGTGAGACATAAAACCTAAATTGCTGGCAATGAAGATCTATGCCTTATGATTTAAACAAACAAACATGATTAGCTAAATCCTCTTCTGTCCGATGAAAATCACATGGCAATTCACTTATTTTAGGTACCAGTTTTAGAAAGAATTGCCCTTTGGAAGTCACTTCTACCTCCTTTGCAGAGAGAGAATGCCAGGCTAAGAAGTATGAGGTATTTTTATATGTTTTTATGCAGGTTTAATTGGTGTGTGAATGCTGCTGTGGTGTGTTTTAAGAATACCGCGTGTGTTCTTTATTGAGTAGTAAGGGTGAAGAGCTGGCTAGCCCAGTTCAAGGATTTTGTCTTTGTGTTCTGACTTCCAATGCTGTGTCCAGCACTGTTGCATTGACTGCCCCCTGAAACAACAGAAACAACTGCATTATAGCTGAACCTTTCAAATAATTTGCAGACAGGTCTTCATTGACAACCACATAATCATAGATTCGTTATGGATGGAAAGGACCTCCTGGATCATCAAGTCCACCCCTTATCCCAACATCTCCCTAACCCCTAGACCATGGCCTCAGGCGCTCTATCTACTCATTTTCTAAGTATCTCCAGGGATGGTGACTCCATCTCCTCCCTGGACAACCTGTTCCAGTGCCCAACCACTCTCTCAAGAAAACTTTTTCTTAATAGCCAATCTTAAGTGCCCCTTGAGGCCATTTCCTCCTGTCCTCTCATTAGTAATTTGGGAGAAGAGACCAGCAACAACCTCACTACAATCTCCTTTCAGGTACTTGAAGAGAGCAGTAAGGTCTCCTCTCAGTCTCCTTTCCTCTAGGATAAATAACCCCAGTTCCCTCAGACTTCTCGTAGGGCGTATTTTGTAGACCTCTCACCAGCCTCACTGCCCTTCTCTGGAGCTGCTCCAGCACCACTATGCCCTTCTTATACTGTGGTGCTCAAAACCGAACACAGTATTTAAGATGCAGTCTCATGAGTGCCGAGTACAGGGGCACCATCACCTCCCTACACCTGCTGGTTACACAGTTCCTGATCCAGGCCAGGATGCTGTTGGCCTGGGCACTCTGCTGGCTCCTGTTCAGCCAGCTGTCAACCAGCAGCCTCAGGTCCCTTTCCACCAGGCAACTCTCCAGCCACTCTTCCACAAGCCTGTAGCGCTGTTGGGGGTTGTTGTGACCAAAGCACATGACCCAGCACTTGGCTTTGTTAAACCTCATCCCATTCAGTTCGGTCTAGATTGCAGACTAAGGGTGTAATTTTGTGCTGTAGAATTATTTAAAATGAATTAGAGTCCAGCTCACATTCACTTAATGATACTTTATGTGCCTAGGTTTATGTGTTGATCCCATGCAATTACTGAATTTCTTAGTCCAAGTGTCATTCTGATTTCAACAGATGGAAAAGAAACCTGAACATCAGGTTTGTAAAGGGAAGAGATGTTAGCTGAATCCTTGTTGCCTGGTGTCCCCTGCACCTTCACTCTCCCTTCACATGATTTCCTAAGGCTATGTTTTCTTTCTGATGATGTGGCTGGGGAATTGTTAGCCAAGAGATGTGAGAGATTTCTAGTCTAAGGACTTCTGTGACCTAAGTGTGGTTTCACGAGTTGAATATTGACGCACATAAAACTGAGCAGGTTGTTTCAGCACCAGCCTACAGAGCACATCTCCACATCCGAGAACAGCCACCGTTTCTGGCACTCATTGTCACCCCAAGAGAATCCTGGATTGTCAAAGAGAATAGATTACTTCCTCACCTGTAGAAGTAGTGCCTGAAGTTCAGCATTAAGAAGCGAATGGGGAAGCGTCATAGAGGAGGTTGCTGCTGCTCTGACCTGTAATCAGGTTAAAAGGTAACTTCATCACGTTCTTTAGGTATCTCCAGTGGGGATACCTAGCATATACTGCAGAGGTAGAAGAGAGCTCATTATTTTTAGACAAAGTCATTAAAAGAAACAATAGCTAGAAATTGAAACTAGACCGATTAAAAATGAAAGAAAGAACTTTTTTATTTCTGATTTAGTTATTTTCTTAACAGCAGAGAGAATTAACAACCATGGCCTACTGCTCAGAGGAAAAGGAAGGTTTTCCTTCACTTTCAAAATTTAAATTGCTATGAGATTTCTTTCTAAGAGGGAAGATTTAACCACTCCAGAAGTTATTGAGCCGAGCAGATGAATTTCTAGGTGAAGTGTTGCCTTTAATGTTATTGAGACTTTGATGCTGCAGGATAACCATGGGTCTTTTTGATGTTAAAAAAATCTATAAGCAGTTGTGTATATCATAACCTTTCAAAGACATTTTGTTGAAAGGTTGATCTTTTATGATGTTTTACCTGATCATTTCTGCATACATGTACACCTCATTCGTGCCATTTGTGCAGTGCTCTTAAGCTTAGTTTCAGCTGTACCATAAACTATATCCTCCTTAACACCACTCTTGGAAACAAGTAAAATAGAGGGAAAAGGATAGAGTGTTGTGGCCTGTGTTGTGATCCATCCTTACGCCGCTCTCTGAGATTGTTTGAATTACTTTCTAAAAGACAGCAATGTGTCCTAAATTCTTGTAGCTCAAGTCTCTGGGGCTTTTCTTAGCCTGTCTTAATTGCCCCTGTAATTCCTGGACTTCCCTTGTGTTGCCCTCTCCTTGTGAATCTACAAAATCTTTTGACAACATTTTCTCTTCTCCATCAGCTTTCTTCTCTGGTCTCAGTCCAGTGAAGGTCTAAATCGCCTCCTTCCACACTGCTCAAGATCCTCAGTACTATCTCCCGGCAGAAGTTCTGTACTCCTGTAGACAACTAGCAGAGCCAGCAGCTTGCTAGAACAGGAAGAAGATGAAATAAACCAAGGGATGTATTTAGCACCCCTATCAGGAAGCAGCACTCATTTTCATAATGAATCTGCCTGTGTTCGTCATCACCGCAGCCTTTCATTAGCAGGATGACAGCTGAGATTTCTGCACCTGCCATTCCCACGGTATCCCTGGCAGTAGGTTGCTCGAGGAAAGATCTCTTGCTTTAATCACTGCTGTGAAGCATTGAGTTGTGGGTGGAACCGGGACTGGTTTTGGCAAGACAAGGAAGGGGGAGAATTAAAGGAAAGGTTTCTGTGCCTACACCTTGTCAGCTTAGTGCTAATATATGTGTTCCTGAACTCTTCTTAACTCAATTCTTTATTGATTTGTTTGTATACGTGGTACTTCATGATGAAGATATACCACCCACCCTTCCTTCTGAAATATGGCCACCTCCATGGTGGACTGTGAGGGGTATTTAACACAAACCAGACAACAAGGCATTTCAGAAGCAGAAGAAGGGAGAAACAATTGATGTTGCTGAAGCGTGAGGGAACCGCAGGAAGGGAAACCCTTGCAACACCACTTGTGGACCCTGTCTAAACAGTGTGCACACACGGTACCCGTATGTGGCCTAACAGGTTTTACGTGTGTCCAGCTTCAGGAAGTACCACTCTAAGCTTTTTAGTCACACACTTCAAGAATTTATATCCTTAATGTACAGGAAAGAATTCTTTCAGGAAGAGTGGTGGGAGAGGCCTCTAGGCTGTATTGGCATCTGGCGTGTGTGCCAGTGCCACCCCTGCTGTGGGACTGTAAGTAATCAATGTGAAAGAACACACAAGTGCAATCGTTCTTCCTTGCTGGGTGGGCTATATCTAATGAGTCTTCTATCATCTGCTTTGTAGCATAAAGAGTTAAGAATTGAAAGAGGTGGGGGTTATGTGTAGATAGAAGCTTCTAGTTGTGGCTTACGTGCATGCAGACGGTGTGGCTTGACTCCAGAAGAAGCAGCACCAGTGCTCTGCTTCATACACTTCAATTTTTCCTGCCTTTGCAGGCATAAGCACCAGGGGAGGACTCATGCAAATTGAAAACAGAGAAATTAGTATCTGTTTGTCTTGCTTTCCTTTCACAGTGCTAAAATGAAGCCAGCAGAACAGTCCTCTCCCTCATCCTCCTCTATTCCTAGCACATAAACCTTGTTTCATCAAAATCAGAATGCACTGTGGATAAAGGAAGGTGACCCTAGGTCTTGGATCTGTTTCCTTCATTAGCAGCAAATCGGCATGTAGTGATTGCAGCTTCTAGTATCAATGCTGGAGCATTTAACTAGTCAGAAGAGTTTACAGATGCCAGAAGAGAAAGCCATTGATGCATGTAATCTATTTCTGGAATCATGAATAGCTGAGACAGGGGCTGGTTATTGCTTAGTTCAATATTGTTGTTTAATAGCAAGCCTAAATACACTCTGCTGGGTTAAATATTGTACTATTAACTCCAGAGATAATGATCTTCCTAGATTGAATGAGGGACAATCATATTATGGTGTGATATATTTCTTTGAGCTCTCCATATGAGAGCAGGGTAATTGAGGGGACTAGCAATTCTGTAAGCTATCCAGAGGGTCTAATTCTCTCATTGTATGGTCTCTCCATTCGTGGGAAGGCAGCAGGACTTACTCTTTGAATACAAAAGAATTAGATGACCTTACTTTTTGTGTATTTGTAAAGCACCCATCAACACAGTGTCCCAGCCTGTGGGTGTTATCAGTCTCTGATTATATGATATTCATCCCACAGTGGTAGTTTCGAAGGTACCAATTTATGCAGGACTTTCCCTCATCGTTTTTTATAGGTAACTGAAAGAAGAAACGAGCTGTCTTCATGTTGATCATTTTCTTTCTCTCCTGTCTGAGCAAGAAGAAAAATGAGAAAAGAACTCAGCAGAGAAAGGAGAACAGCTTCTAAAAGAGCAGTAATCTCCCTAGAAAATGTCCTACCCTTAAAGCCAGCTGAATACTTCAGTGGGAGCATAGATCACACAGACAGTTGGAGTGGAAGTTCTTGTGGTATTTTAGGAACTCGGTTTTGGCCGGTCAAATGGATGGAATCCAGAGGATGAAACAAAAGCCTACAGTTTACCTCTGCTTGCAACAGCTTGTGCACTTCACTTATACAGCACATTTGCTATTTCTTCTCTTCTTGGTGCCTGTTTTGTTCAGTGCTGTTGATAAATGTGTCATTTAAAGAATCGAAAGCTATAGGGAGGAGGAAATGGCATGCATTTATGTATGCATGTGGTTATGTATGTACATGTATGAAGAAAAAAATTAATGCAGACCTTTCTGTCCCCTTTTGCTGTTTAAACCTGTTCCCCCACTCCTTGTTTTGTTTGAAATTCAGGACCTTTAGAGAGCAGCCTGTTGTAGTCTAAATCCATAAAGACTACCAAAGTTTGGCATCGGCAATCAGGAGAGAATTGCACCTGAGTTCTGCGATTTCTCCTCCAGCTGACCATTTCAATTTGTATGAAGGACACTTAAGGTCTGCGGAGCAGCCATGGTGCAGAGGGGTTGTGCCGATGAGCTACAGGATTCATTTCAAAGCATTTTATTTTAAGCCCCAAAACTTTGTGAATCTCTCCCATCAGAATTAACGCAACTTTTGCAATTTGGTGCTTTCCTGGGTAACAGAGGTGTCTCAGGAACTACCCAGCACAGACTACCGACAGCTGTTTGAAGCTTTGTGCCGCTCCGTGTGCAGAACGACTCTGCACTTCTTGCTTCGTCAGGGCATTCACTTGTACTTAGTCTCAGGTTTTGCTTCTGTTCTTCCTTTGAAGATAATTCTCAAGTTGGGTTCTTTTAGGCCTCTTCATTCATGGAGATGAGGATTTACTTCTATTCCTTTTACAAATGCATTAGATGCTTCTGATTCGCTTGCCTGTGTCTTTTTAATGTCATCATAGCAGTCGTGCCAGCGGGTGGACTGTGACTTGGAGTCTTGGTTTTATTGTCCAGATAAAATGAAGGACACATTTGCAGTGTTTGGTGCTTGACGTACACGGATGCTTCTGTTTCACAAGCCCACTGCTGCCCGTGAAAACGTTATGCTGGGCTCAGGTGGATATTTCTAGGTGTAACGGTTGAGTATGTAAATCTTCACACGATTATCAGCTATGGAGTAATTTATGATACAACAGCAGTACAGGCTTCAGCTGGTCTGATCCCAGCTGTGTGCAAAGGTTTAGAACATATTTGGAGAAGAGAACAAACCAGGATCTGGATTTCAGTAGCGATCAGGGTGACCCACGATCTGGGTTTGCTGCATCTGGTCACACGAAGCCTTTCTTTTTTTCGTACACATCCCTCTCCACAAGAAACAGGCAGGTACAGTCTTCCTTCTTCAGTCAAGCATTTGATGTAGGAGTATATGAAGAGTTGGGAGTTTGAAAGAGGACAATAGGATTGAAAAATGAGGGAAGAAGTGGATAGAACAGGACATTAAATGGGGACGGGCTGGGCTGAAATCGGGCTCCTAACCAGTTTAACTAGGACTCTATCCAGCCTCAGTTTTGTGTAATATTTTCATTAGCAGCTTTGGTGCCGGAGGAATTTGCTGATGGCACAAAATGTGGACACAGCAGTACAGAGGAGCGTCGGGATATTTTTCAGATGAACTCAATGACCTTCAGGGGGAAGCAGTGGAAATGGAATAAAATTCAAGCTAACAAAGGTCAAGTTCACACACTTTGGGACTAATCATAAGGTTTTTGTGATTTGGGCTGGGAACTCTGCAGTGGAAATGACAGGAGGAGAAACAAATGGGTTAGTTGAGCATAGGATGACTGTGAGCCCTCATCTTGCAGTACTTTAGAAAAAATGAATAGGACCTTTCTGCCTATCAAGATAAGTAATATCCAATGGACACAGAACAGTCTGCATTCCATGGCACAGGGCAAAGTGAATCATTGCAGAATACAAAGCAATGGTGAGACAGCTACTCTCATCTACTGACGATACTGTGCGACCCTAGGAGTCTGGGGTGATTCACAGATCCTGGGAGGGACTCTAACAGTGAAGGACTTTGTTCTGCTTTGTTTGGTTGATTTTTTTCTTAGCGAGCAGTGCCTGATCTTTCTGATGTTCATCATGTAGGCAACTTGGTGGTCTAGTGTGTGAAATAAACCGGCAGACAGAGGTCAAGTGGAACAGATGTATTTTCAAAGCCAGGGAGTATCTGGCTGGTTATCAAGTACTCTGTGTTAACTAAATTAGGATGAAAAATAGAGCTGCAAGTAGTTCAGGAAGGATAACTGCCTGATGGAAACATTAGGAATTCCCCACCTAGGTAACTCTATTTGTAGTAACTGGGTCTTTCAGGCTGCTGTAAATCCTTAGCAGAGCCAAGGAAATGAAAACAACATGCCCAAGCAGTGTATGCCTTACTAGCTCACTGAATCAACTCTTTGAGCTATTGCAAAAGACTCCATAACTTAAAGAAAATGCCACTGTTAGGATTGCTTGCTTTATTCTTGGAGGACTTGTCTACAGACATTAGCACCTGAGGGGAAAGACATTTACCGAAGTATTTCTTTCCACCAGGTGGAATCCCTTTACAACTTGGCAAAGATGAGCGAACAGCTACGACAGCTAACTGTGGATGAGAGAACTCTGATTACGACATCTTCCTTATGGCAGATGTGTTTTCTAACGGGCCTAGCAGATCCCTTACAATTATCTTAAGGCAGATGACTAACTCGCACAGACTGCGTCCAACACATCCATCTGTTTTTTCCACGTGAGGGTGTGAAGGATTTCTTTTTCCTGATGTGTAGATCTGTATTTAATATCTACAGCATTTAATTCTCTTGGGAAACCTGGGCAGTAACTCAGACCGCATCCCAGCCTTACAAATAGCTGGTGTTGCTCTGGCACAGTCCAACCCGTAGTGATCCTCTATTTGTTGTAGTAGTCTGTGGCACACAAAGCTAGAGAGAGGGGATTTGACCGCACACTGGTAAGGTTTTCTTCCATTGTTCTGCACATATCTGAGGGGGAAATGTGTGCACGGATGTTTAGAGACAGCAGGTTCTGATTCATCCCCGAGTGACAGGATATATGGATCAGGGTGTGAGGGTGTTGGTGTCTTGCACAGTGACTCCTAAACAAGACAACTGGCCTTCCAGCCAGCCAGCAAGCGCTTAGGAATCTTGAAGGCAACGTAATGGTTGCTCAGAAGAGGGGCTGGTGAGTGATGGTTTGAAACCAGAGCTCCCATCTGTTCTTGATTCAGCTTTCAGTGGCGCTACAAAATGAAAATGAGCAGCTGGGCAAAGGTTTCATCCAGCCATCTGGGGATCATGTCACCACACCACACGACAGCGATTTAACTTTCCTCTCTCACAAGACCAGTATACACTGGCAGAAATGTATTGTTTCTTCATTACTAAGGATTTACTGGATGCTTCGTTGTTCTTGTGGGGGAGGCAATATTTCCAGGTTTGTAAATGTGACCTTCCTGTGTATTTTTTAGCCAGCCACGTTTTGCTTGTATGAGGTAAATGTTTAGAGCACAACAAAAAGGACACCGCACCAGTGGAGGATCATTAAGGATTGTTCCGTGTGGTGAGGAATATTTAGCTATACTATTATGTAAATCTCCGTATGCTTTCATAGGGCGGTGACATAGCACCTCATGGATACGGAAGACCAACAGAGTGAATTAGAGGGAGGGTGAAGTGGGTTGACCCTGGCTAGATGCCGGACACCCACCAAAGCTGTTCTATCACTCTTCTTCAGCTGGACAGAGGAGAGAAAATATAACAAAAGGCTCATGGCTTGAGATAAGGACAGGGAGATGTCACTAGGCAATTATCATCATGAAACAAAACAGACAATCTAGGGAAATTAGTGTGGTTTATTACCAATCAAATCAGAGTAGGATAATGAGAAAACAAACCCAAATCTCCAAACGCCTTCCTCCTAACCTTCACTTTTTTCCTGGCTCAGCTTTCTTCCTGATTTTCTCCACCACCTCCTGCAGAGTGGTCTCCCAGGGCCTGGGGACCGGGTGTTGCAGTCAGGGGCTGGGGCATGTCAGAACTTTCTTACATATTCTCACGCTTCTCTCTGGCTGCAGTTGTCATAGACCAGACTTTTTTCTCTCTATTCTTTAATATGCTGTCACGAGAGATGTTATAACCATTGCTGATTAGCTGAGTCTTAGCCACCGGTGAGTCTGTCTTGGGGCTGGCTGGCATTGGCCCTATTTGGCTTAAGGGAAATGTCTAGCATGTTTTCACAGGAGCCAGCAGTGTAGTCCCCACATTACCAGTCCCTTGCCATGCAAATCCAATACAGAAGGGTAGAAATCAATTCATTTTAGGAAAAAAATAGACCGGTTCCTTAATAATGAAATTAGTGATGCTTGCTCAGCGATAACGACAGATCACAAAACTCTTGCCGAGGCAAATGCACCGGGTGACCTGGGGCTGCAGGAACTTAGACCCCAGGATGACATGAAGCATGTAGCAAAGACCAGTCTGTTTTCAAGTGATGTGACAACTTCTTGTTTTGCGAAAGGGCAAATCTGCTCTAGATTAGCTCTAATTAGCCTTCTGTCTCTGTGGCTTTTTCATGCTTTAAATCTCTTTTTAGTCTGTAAAAAATCTGTCATGTATTTTCAAAGCAGCTGTGCTTTTCTAGTAGATAGAGGGACATCTGTTCTGATTATTGTGTCCATGTAACACATTTGTGATGGCTTTCTCAATCTCACTATGCTCTGCCATCACCTCCTTTCCTCACGAGAAGCAGCAGAATAGAGACAGCTTTGATCTTTGGAACCTATTAAGGTTAAGGCTGCTACAAGCAGTGTGGCTTCCTGAGTCAGCCAAGGTGCACCGTAATGAACAGGCTATGGCCTTCAAAGAAACAAGCTAGTAAAAAAAATTCCAAATGAACCTTTTGAAAAGTCAACAGGTTACTTATTGGGACACTGCTCTCACAGAATACCTGCCGGCAGTCCCCAGTCAAACTGGAATGGTGTGGTACACTGGGGATGCCGAGGGCTGCTTTAGGACTGCTAATACCAATCATTTCATTAATAATTTATTTTATAACACAATCAATAATTATTTCTTGGCATCTTCTGTCTTGTAGTAGCATAGCTCACTGATGGTGTGAGAACCTGCAAAGCCTGCATATGCCACAGACACAGGGAAGAATTCAAAATGAGCTTCATGAATTCAAGGAGCTACGTACATGAAAAGGTCCGAGATTCAGTAAGAGCAAATGCAGAGTATCACATAGAAGCCAAGGATTACCTGGCTCAGCAGGGTTTCTGCAGGAGTGAATCTACATCTTCTATGAGGTTACAAAACAGCGAGAGCCAGGAACATCCCATTGGAGCAGAAACCCCAGAGAGCTTTCAGCTAAACCAAGAAGCAGGAGTACTGTGCATTGTGTAATGCTAATGAGCTGCACCTTAAAAGAAAATGTGAATTAATTTGTTGTACCTGACTTTAGGGTAAAAAAAACGGTGCTTTTCTGTGAATGAAAATTACCTCCTTATCCTAAAAGCTATTCTTACCTGAAAGCTGGAAGAAATCTGTACAGCAATTTAGGAAGTATGCGTATTCTTGATAGAACTACACAGTGTGAGAGTGCCTGGAACAAACGTCAAGAATTGAAATGTCAAACCGTGGCCAATGTGCCTAATGTCATTTGTAGCACAGTAATATCAGGAAAATAAGGTTAGAAATCATGGCCCTGATGCACAAGGTGCAAAGCAGGTTTGAATGAAACCCCTTGGTCACAGATTAAGGGGAGTCCAGTGTGGAGGAGGATAAACCGTGATCCTTAGACCAGTGAGCTCAGCAGTGCACAAATTGATGTGAAGTGGGAAATCCTTCCACTTGCTTAGTTGACCGTGTCCAGTTAGGCACAGCCTCCAGAGCAAAGTCTGCAGGTCAAGTGGCTGTGATGCAGGATATCAGTCACTTGCCAAAGCTGCTACAAATACTCATCACAGACTTGGCTTTTGGAGCCTATGAACGTCTCTTGGAGAAAGATTATAAGAGAAATTATAATAACTAATTAAATCAATAGCCTTCTGCTTGAACCTTCATTTTTTTATAAAATAACCTGTCAACAGCNNNNGGCTGTGATGCTGAGGCAGTTTTGTGCCAGCCAGTGCAGGAATCGCTTCACTCCGCTCATTACCAACACAGCAGCATCTATATTTCAGAAATTACTCCAAAAGAGGAACGTACTCCTCTGCTTAGGTATCCTGCAGCACCAAGATCAATTATACAAAATCCATGCTCTTGGGCTTTAAAGATAGTGGGGATTTTGGAAATTAGATTGAAGTAGTTAAGTGCTGCAAATTTCCTCTCTTGAGCGGCTGTATCTTGATGTGGTTGCTTAAAGGATTTTTTGGCAAATGGGTTGCATTTCCTAGTGGGATTTGTGCTGTGAATAAATAAATTTCTATAATCAACTACTGATGCTTCTGTAGCCTTCACAGTCAGTCTTTCAACTAAATGCACATGTGTATAAAAATTTCTGTCCATTTAAAATCAAGTGAGGCATCGAACTGGAATGAAAGCCATACACCTAGCATCGAAAAACCCATCAGTTTCTTACTTTGCTTTGTAAATTTGTGAATTCTGTTAGTGCCCCTGCCTATTAAATGCTAACTAGGTGCCAATCAAATGCAGTGCTGGCTTGCCAGTGGGAGTGCTCTGGAAATGAAAGGTAGCATCTTGAAACATCTTGTATTTAATGAGCGATATCCCCTCAGCTTTCCAAAGAGGCGTAATTTCCTTTTAAAGTGATTCTGTCACAAATTCAGACAGCTCTCTTGTTTCAAACAGAAGCAGAAACAGACTTAGGCAGGGCTAGCCTGGAGGAAAGGGACCTGGAGGGAAGAAACTCCCCAGGCTAAGCCGTGAAACACCCTTAGGCATTATATTTACATGTAAGATGATGGTTGAGTTTCCAGAATGCTGATAGATTTGGCTGTAGCTTTGGCAAATCCTTCAAGGTTTTTGTTTACTTCCTCTGACCTCTGGAAGTTCTTGACACTTTGTATGCACCCTAACAAAAAGGAACTGGGTATTTGGTCACTTATTTGGTCCTGAAATGGAAAGAAAAATCTTCTGAAAAATACAGTTTTCATAGTAGCAGCCGGTATCGGGCACGGGGCTGGGGAATCTCCGCAGTTACCATTCTGAGACTTAATATCTTCTGGCATAAGTAGGACTGACTGTGGGAAATATTTCCATATTTTGCATGTAGTACACAGCTGATGATGCACAACGTTGACTGCACCACTGTTCTTCCTTAAATAACCTCCTTAATGCTCTTTGAATCTCAGCCTAGTGATGCCAGTGCTTCTGTCAACTTGGGGCGTTCAGCGCTTGCCAGTGCGAGCATTATCTGTGAGCTCATTAGTGCTAGCTCTTTGAACATCTTGCTCTTGAACTGCCAGCTGTTGTAGGATTTGATCTATTTCCTTAACTGTGTTGGAGTAGATAAATACCCTGGCAAGTACATACTCACGTTTGATATCTGCCGTAGAAACTTTTCTCCTTTCACTTGTTTGCTTTTCTGTTCTTAGTCTTCTCCTCAATCCCTAACAACAGTCATTTAACTTAGAGACGGAGTGCTACAACAGTGTTCTGCTGGGTGCTTCTCCGCTTTGGACAAGAGAATGTTTCTCACCCTTGATGAAAAGGAAGCATTCATTTTCAGTTGTACGACTGTGATGTGGCCACACGCACCAGGTAGTGTTGAAGCCTTCAAGCTGAAAAGTAAGGGACAGGGATGGGTCTACCAGCTCAGAGCCCAGGAAAGAGGTTGAGATTCAGTCCTAGTCATAACGAATAGGCTGTTGTTAGTTCTGATGGAGGCAGGATCAAGGTGGAACATAAGGGGCTTTCATTCCTTTGGAAAAGGATATAATTGTACATAGATGGGGTGATAATTCTCCTGTGTTGTCTTGCTTTTGCCTCAGTTTTGGCAGCAAATGTCTCACGTTAAGCCACTCCGTGTAACCGTAATACTTCTGTGTCCCTAAACGGTCTGTTACACGAGTAGGAGATAGCTACTCCTTTTTCATGAGCTCAGTACTGCACGTGATTAAACAAGAAGTGCCTGGAGCATACACACATACAGATGTGTGTGTATAATTGGCCCAAGAAACCAATCTCCATGTATTTTCTATTAGTTTGACTTTCATTGCTCAAGCCTGAGACATTTTAAAATGCAAGGAATTGTCATTTGTCACTGCTCTGCCACAGTAATTTGGGAGCTGGGTAGCAGAGCTCCAGATCCCAGATGCGATGATATCAAAGTTGTGTTGCCAATTCCTAGGGTAAACTTCTAATGGGGAAATGTCAGGAGAACAGCCTTCCCTTTGCAGATGTTGCGGTTAAGATACAAGAGTTTGAGCAAGCAGAATACAATTTCAATTCATTCTCTGAACTCTCTGACAAGGGGACTTACTCCCTCCCCTCTTCATCCCTTCTATTAATACAACTTCTTAATATCTCTTCTCTGTCACTTTACACAGAAAAGCCTCAACTGGCATGGACAGGAAAAAAGTCACAAATAAGTTGCATGACAAATTAAACTCAATTTCCCCCAAGAGCCTTCACCTGTTCACAGCCCCAGGAATTGCTCCCATGTGCAAACAGGTTTCTTCCTTTGCAGGGCAGATTTAGGGCATGTGTGCTCTTGAAGAATGACTATTAGTGTTTGCTTCTCCATCCCAGTGAACCTGTAATTTCACAAATAACATCTGTTGTAGCATCACAGAAAAGAAAGAGAGAAAGAAGAAAGACACTGGAAGAGGAAATAGGAGTCATTCTAATGAAAGAATGGTATTGGATAAAATTCTTCACTACTGTAGAACAATCTAGCAGTGAGGGGATGGCACAACTTCTAGCTGTTCCTGTGTTGTCTTCCTTCACTGCGGCTATGGTTTGTCAAAGCTGTAGACAATGACTCCAAAGCAGCATTCAGTTGTTGATCAGAAACCCATTGAAATTGTCAAGAGATGATTCTCCATCCTTGACTTATTTTGTGTTATCTAGCTATTTCTTCAGATGGGAAATCAAACTAAGTTGGATGTACTGAGGCATGTTTTAGAATCCTAATGTATTAGAAGCCTAAGCTCCGCCTGGATGCTCATCAGGTGGAAAAAAATGTGTGGCCAGCAAATGAATTGCTCCGAGCTTAGTCCAGGTGGAGGGGGGAACTGCTCAAACAGACCTTGGCATAGGAGAGTTTTCCTTTCTTTTGATGTTTTCCCATATTTACTCCTCAGTGCAACACTATCTTGGCACCAACAGAATACAGGCACAGGAGGCTATTTCTGAACCTGACCTTGTCTGTACTAGCCAAAGTGGAATAGTCATGTGGGAACTCTCTACACATCTTTGCTCTCCACATCTGTATTTACAGTAGTGTTTGATGAAAACACTTGTACACCCCTCAGATAGTGAAATTCTCTCATGCGGTAGGATTCGCTAATGGACCATTTATTTGGGGGCTTTTTCCCCCTTTGCCTCCTTTTTTCCCCCGATGTCTGGACTACACTGTTTTCCTCAACTCTGCATGGGTTCTGTTCTCTTTCTTTGTTGAGCCTAAACAACTCAGATCATATGTGGAACTGGCTTGGGATCATGTAAACCTGTCTTGACTTCCTCTGTAACCTTACATGTATTATACACTGCAATTATAGAATCATAGCATCACCAGGGACCAGAAGATTTCCTGGTTATGCTTTGAGTCTGCATGTTGTTTTCACACTGCATCGATGACTAAGGCTCACTGGAGTTGTATTATGTGTTTGAAATCACCTTAACTGGCTAAGAGGGATGGAAAAACACGTATCTAGCTCCCAGCCCGAATATATCCTGACTTATTCCTCTAATATCTCTGTCAGCCTGATGGGCATTGCCTGACCTCCAAGGCAAGTTCTTCTGAATCCCTCTAAATGTGTGTAAAATAAGGTATTTCCATAGGAAGTATAAAACTAGGATCAGAAGAGACTCTTAGGTCGCTCAGTGCTGTCCTCTGGAGTCACAGGCAGCCACATCACTTAATTTCTTTCATAAACTTATCAAGGCTTTCCATCCTGAAAGTAGTTTGGCCTTTCTGGGAAACCCGAAAGGGAATTGAAAGGGCTGAGTATATCCAGAGTGTCTGATGATAGTGACCTCACCAGCTTTAGAAAGCCACATTCTGTATGCCATTTGGCTTTGCCCCTCTGTCTTGGATGCAGCTGGAAAGCTTGTTTTCTAACCACCACTAGCCCCTTGTTTGCTGCTGTCCAAAGCAGCGCCAACACACACGACTTCCTTTTCCCTTTTGAGTTGTTCCTTGCTTGATTCACTCCTTGGCATAGATCTGATCGCTGAGTCTGTGCTGCTCTGCCTTCAGGACTGGTTTTACCTGAAAGAAGGGAAGTGGAACTTTTTACAAAGTGCCATTTAGCTATCTTGGAAGCCTTTTTGTGTGTGCCTGTGTTGCCAGGAGGGAGGGGCATATTGTGTGTGGTTAAGGAATGCAAGGACATCGTTTAACTGTCGGAGTCCATCAAGAAGTTGGTCCAGCCACGGCTTTGTATGCACACAGATTTTGTGCTGACGACAGGCATAAACATTAGGAGAGATCCCACAGCTTGTTCTTTGAGAGTGAGAGGGTTATATGGGTTAAAGGGATGATTTCAGCTCTTCCTTTCCTCTCCGTGCCTGCAGGAAGCAGCACATGGGAAGGTGTGCTGTCGTCAGTATTGAGCAGTCAGTAGAGTTATGAATTTGTGGTACCTTTTAGTTCACAGGATGAATGTAGTGCATAATTAATTTTCATAAGGAATCAAATCCCAGGAGCCTTAAAGTCTGGTGCAACAGCCAAAAAGGCCTTTAATCTGCTACCCTTCAATTTGCTCCAAATTGCTGAGAAGGCAATACTAGATCAGCCCCCGAACGCACAGGTTTGTGTGAGCTAACCTCTAGCTGGGAAGCTATCCTGTTCAGAGCTCCCTTTGGCAATCTGTGGCCTTATGGGCTAGAAATGTAACTCTTGAGGATGACAAAGACGAGGCTATCGAGACACTGCTGCGACTAAGAGTACTTACAAGCACAGTTTTGAGATGGTTACTCACAACACGAGTGGCTATGACTATATCCCTCTGTCTTCTTCTCATGCAGACTGGGAGTTGTTGTCAAGAGTCAGGCAGCGAAGCCCTACAAGCATATATAAGGCTTTCTTTTTGTTTGGAATCGCAGGGGGTTTGTGGGTCTTGGTTGTTATTATTCTCTTTTCCAAGTGGAAAGAAAACAAGCACTGGAACCCCTTCTGATAATCAGAGCTTGGGAGCCTGCCCATCTGTTTCTGTTTATACGCCACCCAAAAGAAGGCTGTTTTAGCAACACTAATCACCAGCAAGGTCCCCAAGTCCTTTTCGGTAATTATGTACTTTTGAGCTTTAGAAAACACATTTAGTAGCCAGCTGACCCCGGAGGAATCCCGCTTGATAGAGAAGATCTTCACTAGCAGTAATTGGCCAGCTGGAAATTTCCCCTGGGCAAGTTTAAAACACATCTTCTTTATCTACAGTGGAAAAGAAGTTTGTCCTAATATCCTCCCAGATATGAAGATGTACTTCAGGCTCACAGAGAACTTGGAAAACATTCCCATTGGAGGGAGCTCTGCTCGTGTATGGGAGGGCTCAGTGTGTTTAGTAATTGTATTACAGAGTGCATTTGCAGAGAAGGGGGAATTTTTTGGCTTGGCAGTGCCCGCAGTCCTCAGCCAGGCCTGCCGTTTGCTGGCACATGTCTAGACTCTTTGCAGCATTTTAGAGAATAATTAAAACCCTGGGTCTGACTCTCCACTCCATTAGCAGTTGTTATAGTGGTGGGACTTCATTTAGCATGGCAGTTACATGAATCTGTCATCTCTTGGAGGAGGGGGTATAGTGAGGAGTGGTTCTGACAGGTAAGCGAAGCTTCAGTGGAGAAAGTTCTGGAGGGGAATAATCATTTTTAATTTTTTTGCATAAAATTAAAGCAGACAGGAAGAAAAAACCAATTTCCTCACCAGCTACAAGTCACCTCAAGGGTGAATGATAATATCAGAAGCAAAACCGAGTTACTCTAATTGTCAGCACCAGCTTTTAATGACAAGACTATTCTTTTCTTCTGCTATTGTCACAATGAGTTTCTAGGGTGATAACTAGAATCAAACATGATTGATTCCAGGTGGGAAAGCAAGTGGCAGGGGCAGATGAACTTTTGAGCCACAAAGCTTTTTTCCCTATTGTCATTAAGGATAATAATTAAAAGAAGGCATAGCTCAACGTCCGAGAAGATGATATTTCAGCAAAAGTGTCCCTGAAGATAAGGCTATACAAGTCTCCCACCAAGTTTCAGCAGCTTTTCAACTGTTTTTATTAAAAAAATGTGATCTCTATTTTTTTGTGCTGGCTACTAAACACAGGTTCCCTCCATTAGCAGTAGGACTCTACCCGTAAGAAAGGCTGTGGGAGAAGCCTGATATGACAGAGAGCTCCTGCTGATTGGCTGTTTCACCCACATTACTCATCTGAATGCAGGGTGGAACCTGCCCTGGTAGAAGGTAGGATGGAGATGAAGGTCTGAATGCTAAGGACCTGTCCCGTTTGATCTTTCTCACCCTGGCTGGCAAAGGCAACAAAAGCTTTCAGTTGCAACATCATTGGCCCCCTAGGATGAGGGCTGCTCTGGCACTGCCACATGAGCAAATGCTCATCAGCCCACAGAGTTCCAGTACTTCCATACAGGACCAACACTCGTAACTGACTTAACCTGTTTTAGCTAACAAGTCCCTCATGAGTGATCTTCCTGCTCGCAGAGCCAGCTTTTTCCTAAGCCCAAGTAGGGGCTGTCTCAGAAACCCTCCCTGCTGCTGTTTTGCAGTTGTCCCTCTAAGAAGCTATTGCTTCTGTCCCTTGGAAGGGTGACTGCACAGGACACAGCGCACTGATCTTGAGACATTCGTCTCTAAGATGCCAGACAAAGTCTGTGTTCAGATTTTGGGGTTTGTGTGACTACCGTGTGTGAAATCTTTTCTTGGGGGAAATGGAGTGTGCCTTGCTGTGACACACCATCTGGCTCTGTTTGGTTTTATCTGGTGCATTTTGCCTTGCCTAAATCTTGCCCTGACTTGTCATCAGCGATGTGTGAAAAGCACAGTAAAGGAGCTTTGTTTGCATGTCTGCTAAGTGTTTCAGCTATTTACCTCTTTGTTGTGGTTGCTTTTGAACGAAAGTATTCTGCTTTTAGTTTCTTCTGAACAAACCCCTCTTCTGTTGTTTTTCTCCACTTAATGGTAAACATTGAAATATTATTCTCCTGAGCCAAGTCAGAACCAAAGCAATTCAGGAACTGGCCCTCGCCCCGACCCCAAAACAGACACCCGTGGGATGTCATCTGTTCTAGCTCTGTGCCTGCTGTGCACCTCCTTTCAATGGCATCCTCTTCAAGGGAGCGCATCGAGGACGCCGTTCTCTAGAGAGCAGCAGGAAGTGGATCTGCAGAGGGAATGCTCTTGCAAAGGTATGTAGGTCTTGCAGGTATTTTAGGGTGTTTTACTTCATATCAGCTTTAGTGATGCACAAGCTGAAAGGCTCGTCTTCATACTAAAGGAGTTTAATTCACGAGTTCCAAGGCCACGTGGTGACGTAAGTCAAAATTCTGTGAGCAGGGCTGATCGGGAGGTTAACTGTGCTAACTAAGTGCTGCTGGGGCAGTACCTTGTATGGACAGACCACTGCTGTGGACACGGTCTTCTCTTGGGTTTTGCTGCCCTAAAGTGTCCTCTATTGAAATGTTGGCATATTGAAGTGTAGCAGTGAGGGGTGCCCTATCATGCTTTCATCACCATCTTGTATTTGTCACACAGAAGGAACAAGAAATAGTAAGAAGAATAATAAGAAATTATATTAATCCAACCTTTTGTTGTGATTAATAGCAACTGCTGACTAGGCAGCGGTAATCACAGCAGGAATTGTTATCAAAGAAGGGATATCCATGACTGTGGTTTAGAAAACGATGGCCTAATGGAAGCTTTTTCTAAAACAATCTGAAGACAATTCAGAGTTCCACCACACCACTTTAAATATATAAAGTGCAACTTCAAGGTCTGAAGGACCAGAAGTCGCAGCATTAAATTCCAACAACAAGAATAGTTTTGCGTTGCTGTTAGTGGAACTGACAGTCTGACAGTTCGGTAAATGCTGGTGCTACGTGGACCTACCCCAGTGGTTTTACTCTGCGGGAAGTAGATTAATTCAGAATCTTTTTAGTCCCTCAAACTGTCACCTTAGGGGGACCACTTATTAAATTTACCTGAACATGAAATTAAAATGCGATCTGTACCTTCGTCTTTGCTGTATGTCTCATTCCGCGGTGCTAGGGAGAGCCGTGTGTTTGGAACATTATGTAAAATGAGAATTCAGTGGCAATTAAATGGAATAGAGGATGAGGAAGGGCTTGATGCAGCAGGTGTGTTCTGACTAGTTAGCTCTTGCAGTCTCAGAAGCAGTGAACAGCCTGGGAGTATCTAATATCTGTAGCTGCTGAAATGAGATGATCTTGAGGGTCAGTAAGAGAGCTGATCCTTGGAGGGCGGTTTCTGAAGACAGTGAATTTCTGTCATGTCTCCAGTGAAGTCTCTTCACATTTACAGAACCGTTGGAAGCTTCTGTGACCTCAGATGTCTACTAGAAGGAAATTTTGATTGGAGCTTACCAGATCCTTCTAATTTTAGGGAGATATTAGTGACACTAGACTGATTGTCCAAAGCGAGGCCAGAGATAGGGTAGTAAAGTTCAGCTCTGCTGAACTAGAGCTGTTGCCACAGCTTTACCCAAGAACAAATCCTTATTTTGGTACTTAAACAAATCTCTTTAATTTCCTTGATGGCTGAGAAGAGGTCATAAGTCACTACTCAGTTGTGTTGAAGACATTTATAAATGAAAGTCTTCGAGATAAATCCTGTAGGACAAGGATTTAAATTTCAATATAAATGACAGAAATAAAAGAATTAATGATTTGCACTGCTTTTAAAAATAGCTAATGCAAAAACCTCCTGTAATGCGATGTTCTGGGTGAACATTAAAATGCAGAAATGCAAGACGTTTAAAAATTATAGTTCCCATAGCTACTGTAACTCATCGAGCAAACCAGTTAGGCAGTCCTTGACAAACATGTGGTTATCTGCGTCTAACCTGGAGTTTTGGAGACGGACATGGTAACTTCTCAGTAGGAAAAAAGTAGATAGATAACTTGTGATATTAGCTGCCCACGCACTCCTTAAATAAGCATGAGAGTGACTCATCTAAATGGTACTATACAGTCAAAATCACATAGTGACTGGGGCATGCTATTGCAGAAAAACCCAGGCTTCTAACCTCACATGACAGCACCACCGGGCTGCAGAAGCTCTAGGGAGAGGCTTGGGGAAGCAGTGGGTGTTTACACACTGCAAGTGGGTGCACACTGTAATGATCTTCTCCTAGTCTGTCTTCTGCTAACCACAAGCATCCTTTCTCTTGGGCAAGCCGGTAACACCAGAGTGAAAAACCACCGGTTAAGGTTTCCTTGCCTTGGCGCAGACGAAGCCATCATTCAAACCCAAGTAACCGCAGCAGTACCAGGATTTAACTGGTAGATGTGTGTGTCATGACCAAAAGTGTCTTCTAAGGCTCTGGAGATAAAATAGATCTTACTGTCCTGATGATGACATTCTCTGGAAGTCTCTGACATTTGGTGGTCTGGATAGTTCAGGGAAAATGGAATCTTGTGTATTTGACAGCACAATTATTGCACTCTGTCAGATTTATACAGCTCTTTTATAAGAAACACTTAATACTTCATACGGATATTACTTTTCCCATCAAATACCGCTTTAGAAAAAGTTAATAATTTAAGAACTTTTATATTAAAAATGGCTAATTCAACAGATGCATCTGATACCCCCGTCAGACATGGCATGAAGGGCACTGAAACTTCTCCCTTTTGCCTTCAGTAAACTCGTTTGTGCCAAACACCCCAAGCTTGATGATCCTGGATTTCAAGTAGTAGTTTAAAGCTACC
Organism: Upupa epops; assembly: GCA_013397515.1. Taxonomy (NCBI): domain Eukaryota; kingdom Metazoa; phylum Chordata; class Aves; order Bucerotiformes; family Upupidae; genus Upupa; species Upupa epops. The sequence goes on along the minus strand of VZRI01010544.1, from coordinate 435,677 downwards.
CCTACAGAGGCTAGATAGCTGGGTTCTTTGGCAACATTCTCTCCGGAGATTAATGGCAGTTCAGTTCCTCTGCCCTGCTGTATCTCAAACCTTATTAGAAAATCCCCTAGAGTTTGGATTCCCACATTGTGCAGTCACACTATCAATACATCTATTGGAGAAGTAATAAAATCAGCTTCTGTTATAGATCTTAAAACCCGCGAAGAATTAATATCCCAACAGATATAATTAATTTGGTTACTTTTCATTTCTAAATGCAGTCTGGGTAGAAGCACAGATGGGAATCCTTCCTTAGAGAGAAATATAAGTGAGGACGCATATGTTTTGCTACGTGTGCATACACAAAGATGCATTTACTTAATCCAAAATGTGTATATGTGTAATACGTATGTACTCAAGCTCCTTTTCACCTAATTTACCGCTCACCCTGAAGAAAACAAGGTGCTGTGGGACCAGACTTGGGTTAATAAATATCCAAGGAGTAGAGTTTTAGGATATCTCTTAGGCTCAAATCTCTGTCTGTGAAGTCAGTGAGGTATCTGGATAAGACTGTATTGTTTCTAAAGTGCCTTCCATGGGAGTTTAAAACTTTAATCCTTGATATTGCAAATGTTCTGACTCCACCGAGGACACCATTGTCAAGTTAGTCTCACTGATTCTCAAGGAAGAGATCTGTTACACTCTTGAATTTTTCACTAGTCCATGTAAAAGTAAAACGGGCCCAGTGCAGCACGTTAAGTGGAATTAAGGAATGCATGTAGCATCTTTCTACAGCAATTCCAGAAACACTCATAAGTCTGTGCCTTTTGCTGTGCACAGGAGATGATAGATGAGTGCAATAGAAATGCTGTGCCAATGTCTAGCTCAAGCTGAATGCCATCAATAGCTAAATGGAGAAATCTGATCAGCCTGGAGCAGATGATTGCTGACAGTTGCTTCTTTTGAAAACCTAGATGTATGTCTTCTCAGTGAGGTTTTGGTAGACACGACTCCCTTCAAGGGCTGTTTGAGTTTTCTCTCCATTAACCAGGTAAGGGGTTTAGGCTCCTGCTTGCAGAGGATTCCCTCGGTCAGCAGGCGAAGTTACATACGAGTTGGATTTTGCTGTGCTGTTTTGTGCATTCATCAGCCAATACAATGAAGGAGCACAGTACCTAGATTTGAATGGATATGAATCACCGCTCTGCTGACAGGTCTCTTGAGTCAAAAGTAGTGAATAATTTAGAACAAGGATCTTATCTGTCATGGCTAGCCTACCTTCGGTCTGTGCTAACCTCGCAGCCATCTCACAGTGGCCACTGCTGGTGTATGCCCTTGCTGCTGCAGGCTGATCTTTCAGTGTATTACAGTGCGTTTCTCATTGCATTAATTCAATTAGAAAGGCAATAGTAGCTGTGTACAATCAGAAGCATCTGGGCAAACATAACCTGCAGCTCCTTAAAGAAAATTGCTTGTCTCTGTTGAGGTAGATAGCACTGACCTTGGAATGCACCCCTTTAAGGATACACGGTCATCCAAAATGTATGTTTGCTTCAGACACCAGCAGTGAAAAAAGAGACACTTCCAGAGCTATGAAGGACATTTACCCAGAGACTAAGAAGCATATCAGCCCTTGAAATATGTGGTGTGGTGAGTTTCTTAAGGATATTTGGCCTGCACAGAAAACATTCACTCATCCTAATCTTCAAGGATCGAGGAAAATGACTGTCAGCAAGCTGAGGAAAACTGCAAAGTGAATCGAGCCCATCCCTCTGCCTTCTGCCTTGGCTGGACAGAAAACCACTGCTAAAGAGAGTCAGAGAGGCAAATACTGATGCCACTAAAGGGTCTTTGACACTGAATCCTGGCTTGGGAGACACCTTCATTAGGTGGTGTTTTGCTTTTGCCAAGCCAAGATTTACATCCAAATCAGCGATAATGAAAATATTTCTATAAATAAGCATTTATTATTGCTCTGCTGACAAGTCTTAACATCCTGTTATGATTAATTGAAACACACGCTACGTATCTGCTGCAGATGCTTAACTCCTCTACTCTGCACCTCTTTCTCGGTCATGCGATGTGTAGTGGGGCAAAAGACTACAAGAAGGCTGTTTTTCGGGAAAACAGAAGAGTTCACCTCTTCTTTCCCCCTTTCTACCAAACAGTAGGCAGGTAGAAAAAGGGTTTAAGTGTGACTGAGGAGGACTGTGCACTTCCACATGCTTCCCATAGGTGCATTGTCTAACAAAGAGAAAATGTATGTTGTGTCAGAATGATCTTCTGGAGCACAGCTGAATCATTGGGTGCATCAGTAGAGCAGCATCAGTGCCTACAGCCAGAGATACCCATGCATGACACAGAGACAACATGTCGCAGGAGTGACTGTGCTGTCCAGTCTCACTGCCTGGGGCTGCAATTTCAGGAAGTAAGGAAAGATGGGATAGACACCAGTTCCAGGGTAATTTCTGGGAATTAAGGCTAAATTTTATCTTTTTGCTACCGAGAAAGTAGCTTTTTACTGATGGAGTCGTAAACCTTAGCTAGCATCCAGCTACACCAGCTCAAATAGAAAAAACATCTAAGAGGGAAGGAATAAGTGAGATTTTGGAGTATTATAGTCAAATCCTTTCTTTTCATTTTCCTTGGTATAACACTTTCATTTTATACCACAGCTCTTTATATTTTCATATTTTATGATTTTTAATATTATACATCTACAAGGGGATGCATGATTGTTTGGTTGTCCTTGACCCCATTCATACCAATGCAGAAAGGGAGCTTGCACTTCTGGTCTCCAAGTGTCTGATCATGTGAAACGCATTGCTGTATTTCAGCACATTGCAGTGATACCTCTCTCAATAGAACGCAAGGCTTTTGTTGTGCTGACCCGCTTACACGTTACCTCTGACTGATGGTGCAAATTCACTGTGGTTATACTTTTGCCAGGAAAAACAGGAGCAGTTGCCCTTAGCTACAGGGAAACCCTTTTCTGCTCTGTACTGGGCAAAAGTTGTCACTGTTGTACGAAGCAGAGTGCCGTGTTATACTCTCTGCTGAATACCTGCATTAGATACCTTTTCCTGAAAAATGGAGCTGGTTCCTGCCGCGTGATTCCTTGGCAAGGCTTTTGTGAGACTGTCTGTTTAAAGGGTTTTGCTCTTAAAGCTGAGTTCCCTTAGACTGAAGTGAATGTTATAACAAGCAATGCCAGTGTGATAGCGCTCTCTGATCTGGAACTGGTTTTTCCACCACTGACAATTAAGAATTTGCTGCATTTGTGGACATGAATTAAAACATAGCAACAGTCTATGTGGGTGCTCTGGGCACATCTACAAAGTGAGGCAGTACGTGTTCAAGGTTAGTCTGGATGAAGTGCTGAGTGGCATGATCTAGATGTCAGATGTTAGGGTTACTTGGTTTGTTTGGATTTAGATTGGACTGGATGATCTTGAAGGTCTTTTCCAACATTATCATTACTGTGATACTGTGATGCTATGAGTTCAGTTAGAGCAAAGCTGTTTTGTCTCCTAACTGGGGGGAGCTGGAAGTCAGCATCCCAATTACTCTGCTGGCTGGAGGTGGGAACTGAAATTGCAATAGTTTAGTTTGCAAAACTGTCAGTGATCCTGTGACTTCTTTAATACAGATCAGCTCATACAGAGTTTATGCAACAGCGTAGAGGAAGGCGATCTAAGTCTGATACTGGTCTAACCTGCTTCTGGTTGGAGACCCAGAGGGTGGTGTGAAATCATCAAGCAAGTAACCACACACAGCTATTGATTTTCTTGTTTTGATTTTCCCTTTTCTTCCCCCCCCCGCCCCCAGTTCAATAGCTTCTTTGAATCTGATCAGGGACAGTGTAACTTCATGAGCAAAGAGAACATGCCAAACCAAAAGAAAACATGAAGTGCTGTGGAGATCAGTGCAGAACTCCCCAGGGCTTTATGAAATAAGTAAATGATGTGCATGCCAGCCAGACAAAAAGTAAATTCTGAAGTTAGAGATGAAGGAAAAACAACAAAGAGAACCCACATAGGAATGGATAATTGAAATTTTGCAACAGGCACATGAAAAACTAGATTCTAGATTAACTCCAGTAGCTTCACATTTGGAAAGCAGCTTGTTAGAGATAACAGCAGAATAAAAATATGTGGCTATGCGAATTAAAACAACTTATCTTTCAGAAAGTGAGTTGTTGAAATCTGTGTGCTGAAAACAGAAGAGTCTGAGGAGTTTAAATGAGGGTAAAAATATAAACACCGTGGCTCAGGTGCCTTTCAGGATACTGTAAGTATTCTTGTAAGAGAAATGTTATATAAATCAAAGAGTATAGTGTTATTGCCAGAAGTCTTGGGGAACGGGGACTTTGCTCAGAGCAGAGTGTCCAGGTTTGGTGATTAAAATTGAGAAAACATGTAATCACTGTTGGAAGGAGAGCGGTGCTGAGCAATCACAGATTAGTCCTGATTTCCAAGTTTCAACCACACTAAAAAGAGTAAGAAAAGTCAGACTTATTTCTCCCTGCTAAAGATAAGAAAGAGTTCCATGGGGACACAGACATTTCTGATAGAATCACCAGAAAGGCCGGAGAAAATGTGATCCAATTACATTATTTAAATACCCTGCAAGTGGCAATGTTTGGCTGGATGTGTGGAGGAACAGGATTTCAGGTGAAAGTCTTGGATTTCAGAACTACATTGGTAACATCCGAAAACTAGTTTTTGATGGGGAGTATCAGACAGAGAAAGAAGCCCATGTAGCTGAAGAGTAAAAATGAACAAGCCTTTTTCCATATTACAAACTCTTCCTTACTGTTCACAAAACTAAGACATCAGAGACGGGAAGGGGACCCACTGGAAACGCCAGCTGAGGGAGGTTACTTGTACCTCTCCATTGATATTTGGTCTATGCAACTTCTGTTTTATAAAGATAAACAGCTGTTTTTCTCTCTTCAGGGAGCTGAGACAACTCTGTAAGGGACAGTGGCTTAATATCTCTATGGCATAAGTTCATAAGTGTTTGCATGGTCTCCACCATGCAAGGTCGTGTACAGGGGACAAAAGGATTTTCTCTTGTCCTGAAGGTTTCATGAGGCAAAAAATCTCAATTTTATTCTCAGAATTAATTCGTTCCTGCATCCCAAATAATTGTCACCAAGGACCTAGGCTGAACTTCTCATACATTTGTAGCACCATCTGCCCAATATAAATATGGTGAGATGGTTGCTAAATGTAAAGGCATCCTGTCAGTGCCAGGATCTGCCAATCTTTAAAAGCTGGGAGCACAAAAAGCAGACTACTGTTCACATATTCTCTTGCTGTACAGTATTGCAGAGACCAAGTCGTTCTTGGAAGCAACACTGTGCAGGAAGGATGCTCTGAAGCAGGAAAGAAGCTCCTGGGCGCTGCATCTGTAGTGTATGAAGAAACTTCCTGATCAGTTTGAAGTCTCCAAGACAGTGAGTTCTTAGTTCTTCCACAGTCCTTATCGTGCCCCAGATCTGCAGACGGTGCCAAGCACAATGGCACTTTTATCATTTTCCGGTTGGTAAGGACAAAGAAAAAGCCGCTCTGTAAGGAGTCCTTTTGTATGCTGCTTTAACATCAAATGTGTGAGCTTGGTAAACACTTCAGTGGAAAAAATATGCACAAGGAGATTCAGTACACATCCGTGTGACTCTGCAGAAGTCTGATAACTCACCTGCTCCCAGCTGGAGGGGATTGCATTTGTATGGGTTTCGGTGCAAAGGGAAAAGATACTCTGATACAGAAGGAATGGTGGGGGAATCCGATAATGAGTGTGAAAAGGCTGTATTTCATTGAGCTAATTTTAATGTAGAAGGTGGGTTAATGGGCAAAAGCTTACTGCTAGTGGTACTGTGGTCTGTGACTCACCCTCTTTCTTAGGAATGACTGAGGGAGAGTAAGGAGCTGTGTTCTGGGCTACAGCTGGCTGATAGCTATCTTCCACACCCTCTCATAGCATCTTCTCTGTGGTGTATATGCAGTGTTCAGAGTGAGCCTGATGCTGGCTGGTCTTCCAGCTAAGCACTCCTGAGGATCAGTGAGCTGAGAACACAACATTTCAGTTTTGCTCTTTATTTCCTTTACCCTTTCTTTTTAATCTTTTTTCCTACCTTTTTTTCTCTCTGTTTTACTTTTCTCAGTTAGTTATTGTGTGTGGACACCCCGGTTTAAGACAAACAGCATCAGTTTGCATTTGTCTATGGCACAGTCCACCCTGGGGGTGCCCAGTCCCCTCTGCCTCAGGAACCGGCTTGCTTGGTAGAGGAAGCATGTCACACAGCCAATGGCACGCTCCTCCCACAGCTCCCTCAGCCTCTCCTAAACAGACTTTACCTCTAATCCCTTTTCCAGCCTTGCTGCCCTCCTCTGGACCCGCTCCACTATCTCAATATCTGTCTTGAAGTGCGAGGTCCAGAACTACACACAGTATTCAAGGGGAGGCCTCCTCAGTGCCCAGTACAGGGAGAGGATGATGTCCTTAGTCCTGCTGGCCACACTGTTGCTGATCCAAGCCAGAATGCCATTGGTCTTTTGTGCCACCTGGGCATGGTGCTGGCTCATATTCAGCTGGCTGCCAAGCAGCACTCCCAGGTGACTGCCAAGCAGCACTCCCAGGTCCCTCTGCCAGGCCACTCTCCAGCCACTCATCCCCCAGTCTGTAGCTCTGCTGGGGATTATTGTAGCCAAGTTAGAAGGAATTAAATACGGGTCATATCTTAGAACCCATGTCAGATTTTACGTTGGACTCATCTGCATTGATGTAGTGCACTGAAGAGGTCGATTTTAGGTGGGAATTTGCCTCATCTTTATACTCCAAATCTTGTGATATGTGCTTGAGTGCAGTGCATTCTTCAGGACAGTGGGAAAATTATCCCTAATGTTCTATACACACTACAGCAACAAGGGCTGAGAACAGTTTAAAATCTAAACAATTGTGTGCTTGGGACAGGAACAACACAGCTTAACTATGAAGCCTAGGGTTGTAATGGTGTTAGCTTGCTTCACAAGCTGGAGGGCTAAGGGAAGACCTTCAGGATGAAAGGTAGTTAACGAGGAAGAAGCTTCATTTGCTGATGCTCAGATGGAGAGCCTGAGTTTACTAATTCCCAGATTGTCTTCAGCTGTTTCTAGTTGCATTTCAGCGTGTGTTCTCTTGCTGCTTCTACCAGACATGCTGCTGCTTTCTTTGGAGAAAGAGAAGCAAAGCATCACTCTTAGACCTTGCAGTATGGGTCTTATGCTATAAAGTTACTCATGGAGGAAGATTGCTAAGGCTCTGGATAAGTAAGTAGTCTGAATTGCTCCTTATTCTCTTAAGCATAGATGCAAACTGCAGGTGCCTGAATCTAGCACAAGCTGCACTCGTGTGTACTCTAAATACAATTCTAAGTGGCTATAAAACGTTAATGTTCCGTACCAAGGAGGTATGAAATAATATATGAAAAGGAATAGCACTTTGCCACTCTAGGTTTCTCTGGGCTTAAAGTGATCTATTTTACTGAGTTACATGAAATTTTCTCCCACGATGTGGAATCTTTCTATTGCTGTTGGAAGCAAGTATTTTGCTGAGCCTATGTGAATGGAGTTGTTTCCCTTTCCTTTGTAGGGTGTACAGAGCTCTCTTTTGGAGAGACAAAGGGCATATAGCCTGTCTGCATTATTGTCAGTTAGTCTCAGGTCCCTCTGTTTTTCAGTCATGCTGCAGCACCGTGGAGGTAGGTTGATATGAATCAACCTCTTAGACAGCAAGGTGCCTTGAAAATCCCAACTGTCAGAGTTTAGTGAGGGAGCAGTGTTTTTAACCAGCAGACTAAACCTCCGTAACATTCCCTTGCTAATGACTTTCTGCGAGTTGTGTACTGGGGGTGTTCCCTGCCCTTTCATTCATTCCCTGTAGCACAGCAAAGAGATTGTCCTTAGTACTCAGTGGAAGGTGGGCAACATCACACCCTGGCTTTTTGTCTTGGTCTGAGTTCTTGCATCAAAAATCAGCAGGTAACTTTTTCTGAAAGTTATGGTTAGAGTCAAAATGAGAGGCTGCTGTGATGGGTGCGGTTATTGGTTTCAGAAAGAGAGGAAACCAAAATTAATTCCAGAAGACACATGAGCTCTGGCCAGCAGTAACTTTATTTGCTTTTTGCTCTGTTTACACTTCAGACTGATCTCTTCACAACAAAGGAAAACATTTTTTACGTTGTTAACTAAAATTATGAGCATATTTCCTTTTGATGGAACATGAGATTTAACTGCTGTTACTCCCTGATGTACAAACAAGACTGGGAAGGAAAAAAATCCCATCATAATAAACCAGATTTATTAAACTCAGGCTATTTGCTTACAGACCGATGCTGAAATTAGAAAAAGGCTGGTTCCCCCAGCAAAACTGGTTCTGAGACATGCCTTTTATTAAAACTTAACACCCTGACAATCCCCCTTTGCAGGGACGTCAGGAAAAAGGGTGGGGGGGGAAAAAACACTCAAACAAAGGAACTTTAAAATGTGAAAACATTACCTGCACACTAGCTTATCACACCAAGAGGAAGTCTTAGGGGAATCAATTAATTAATAATTGTCTTTGGTTACATGCTCTTAGGGTTTCTTTACAATCTTGTCTCCTAGGGTGCAAGATGCTGAGCAAACCCACCTGTACTGTGTTCTTCTTCCTTACACTTGGGCGCCCATTTGTTTCTGTCTCCCACGTTTTCTGAGGCAGAGAAACAAAGTTGTTAAGCACTTCTCATTCAGTTCAAATAGATATATTTCATGCTAAATTTTTACCTGGTGATTACTTAAAATGAGGTATTTATTATGGATTTGGAAAGACTTTGCAGGGTGGAATCTTTGTCTTTGTGTTGTGGGTGTTTCTCCGTGGCAGAGGTACCCTGTGGATGTGATTTAGAGAAAGGATTGGGATTTATGAGCTCAATTTCCTTCTTTGTAATGGGACGACTTGTTGTCTAGAATGGGTTGCAGAGATGACTGGGTTCAAAGGTGATGTGTTTATCATATGCCTTTCTGCCCCTACAAATTCACTGAAATCAGAGGCGACAGCTGTGTATATGTATTAGGGGCTTTCCAGGTGTCTACCCAAATCGACAAGTGGAAATGCAACACGGGTTACAGCATGCAGGGCTCTTCAAAAAAATTCAGGTACCTTCTGCTTGGGTCGCAAGCTGTTAGCTACTGGAGTTACATCTTTAGTGGATGACTTGCTGCAGGGCCCTGCAGGATGACAGTGGCATCAGGAAGGGGTGTCAAATTGTCAGAGGGCTTCTATATGGTGAGAGGGTGAAGCTGCCCTCCTGTGTGGGGAATGCTGGGGACACACTGACACTCTAGAAGACAGATTTGCTAAGGTTTTTGGTGCAACTCAGCAATGAGAGTCAGCTCCTTGTCCTCTCTTTGTCTGAAGAACACCCTGCAACTGTTCCACTGTAGTGACATTTTACAGATGAACAGAAATTCAGCATGTAGTGTGTTCCTTTGCCTTCCCTTTCCTCCAGAGATGCATCCTCATCCTCCAGCCTTAGCTGCATTTCATTTCTCCAGCTGGCTAAGTGCTTTGGGAAATGTGTGTCTGAGTCAATGAAGGTTAACAGGATCAGATCCTCAGTTGGTGTCAAGCAGTATCGCTCCATCGTCGCTGTAGAAGCTGCACTGATTTAGGCATGCCCTATTGTATTTCTCCTGAGGACTAGCATCAGTAATAGGTTGTGCTCATTAAATGATGTTTTCCTGACTGCTTTATTCTGCTTTTCTGGAAGCACATCGGTTTAAAAGTTCAGTCCTTGTGAAAGAGCCTGCATAAGGCAGCTGTTTGCTGAATAAAAACCGACTTGGTTTGTTACGGGACTGCGTAGGTGAATCGGTGCTGGGAAACGCTGAGTTAAGGGTTGTTTTCACCAAATCTTCTGCATTCTGAATTGGAAACGCTGCTAATTGAAGAACTTTTCCTTGGCGTTTTGTTTGAGGGCTCTAAAGATGTCAGGAGGAGGAAGGAAGTGGGTGTTGCTGAATTGGATAACAGTGAGTCGGTCTGGCTCTGGGACGGTTTTCATAAGCAGGGCTCGTTCTCTGCCGCTCCATGAGAAACTCAGACTTTGTTTGAATGGGTTTTACTAATGGCCAGGACAGACAGACTTGCTCGGAAAGCTCAGGCTGTGGCCATTGTGTAGGAGACAATGGTAATCAGTGTGATACAGACTGAATGTGAGAGATGAGAGCTGGGCAAAATAAAATGAAGGAAGGGTTGGACTGGCTTGCTGCTGTCCTCTCACTCTGAGTAGACACGCTATTGACTCAGCTATCAGTATAGGAACCTGTATTTTCTTTTAAAGATTCTTACAAAGAATCTCCACTTGTCCCAAACCACTTGGTCTCCCAGGGCATGAGCCACTCAAGAAAAGATGCTCTCTCTCATGTCTGTTGTCTAAGCAACTTGGTAGTTCACGAGTACTAACCTCTGTTTGTGCATTGCTTCCTCCTTGGCATGGGGAAACACCACTTTCTCCTAAGAGCTGTCAAAATTTAGGAGTTGGGAGTAGGCCAAGCATGGGATGTCTGGAAATCTGGATACAACTCACCTTTGTTTCTCTTGTCCTTATCCCCCCCTCCCACCTTTCTGAGCATGCCTGTTCCAGAGCTGCAAAAAGAAAGATGCCTGATGTATGAGGAGCAAGTCTGAACTCTGCTGACTGCCCTGCAGCCCTCTCGTGTGTGTGTGTGTGTTGTGTGTGTGTGTGTATCACCTCTGTGCTGCAGAACAGGATCATTCTGGGCTTCAATGAGGTGAGCTATTTTTGGCTTGCTTGCTGTTTTAAATATTTGATGGCCTAATATTGCTCATTCCATTTGCGTCCCCTGAGGTGCTGGGTTTCTGTGGCATCCAGTTTTGTGTTTTTCATTTTCTGGGTGGGTTTTTATCTTATTTTGAGGTGTTGTGACATGACATCCCCTCTGCCTGTCGTGATCCTTCAGCTATGGGCAGTCACCACTATAACACAAAGCATTCGCATATTGCTGGCTCCTTTTGACATCCCTCGCTCTCTGTGTGCCCTACGAGGCACCAGGTCTGACAGCATCACTGACTTTTCAGCGTTCCAGAGTGTTCCTTGTTTACCTGATCTTTTCTAACTTCAAAACACTTCGGGACTCCACCACTGTTCACTCCTAGCGCTGCTCTGTCTCCCCTTCCACTAAAAGCTGAAAGTAATCAAGGTCTTTCAGGTGAAATTGTCTCCTTGCCTTGAAGCAAAACCTTGACAAACTCTGCCTTCCTTTTGAGCTGGGGACCGAGTGTCTTCTAGTGCTTGTGGCAGGGATGCGCTTTCCAAATAAGAGCGCAGAGGACAGGCTCCTTCATACATTCTTGAGCTTCCCAATTCTGAGGTGATTTTGGGTAGGGCTGGTGGAAAAGGAGAGCTCAACTGTTCACTGGAGGGCTGCAGGAGGCGGCTGTGAGCAAACATGGGATCCTGCCGCAGTCATGAGGAATCACGAAAGTTATTCGGAAACTTTCTCACATGAATGACTCCTGGCTGCTTTTCTTAAAACATGAATCATAGAGTCCATCTTGAGATAGGTACCAGTCACCATAAATAATGTCAAGAGAGTGCAGGGCAGTGCTGAGATGGCTAGGCAAAGGAAAAACAAACAGCCTGTCTAAATCGTATGCAGTCCCACTTGTCTTCAGATCCAGGTGCATTTTATTCACTTAGAGATAGCAGAGGGGAAGTGTGTGGGGGAAGAGCACTTAGAAGATTTTGGCATGAACTGGAATCATCTGTCACTAGTTTCCATCGGTGTGTTGTCACAGGTGCTACTTTATCACCTCTGTAAGACAAACAAGGGCAGAAATCCTTTTCTCCCCCACTTCTCTTAATTTTTGGCAACAGTTGCTGTGCTTGAATCTTGACCCCACTTTCATGACTGTGAAACATCCTACTAATTGGTGCTCCAGCAGCAGGAGTTCATGTGTGGAGGCAACAGAATCCCCTGCCTGTTCAGCGTCTGTAGTCTGCTCACATGTAATTTCAAGACGAGGTCGAGTGCTTTTATAGTAAGCGTTCTAAAAGTGTGTCAGGGTGGTCACTGCTTGAAATGTGCCCAGAGGGGTCCGCGCCTCTGTGGTTTTGTGGCTTCATGAGAAGTTGCCAACCTCTTGGAAATTATCATGCTTAAAAGAAAAAGTGCATTCGGACTTCGGGGTTGGTGCCTGCTGATACCTGCTGAGTCACAGAGTTCTCTAGGTTGTTTCCCAAATGAACTGTTCTATTTCTTAAGCTGGAAACACAGGTTTTAGTGTAGGCTCAATAATTGTTTGCTGTAATCTTCCCTGTCTAATGTGTTCTTAAGATGGCTGCAGACATTGAGGACTAACCAGGTAGGGCATCTCAGCAGTCAAGCAATCTCCCTGCTTTCTTTGTGAAACTGCTTTTTCCTGCGCCACAGGTTGCCTGTTGTATGCAAGAGAAACTGGAGGATCTTGTCTTTCGGTCATAATTTACCTCTGATCTATAGCCCTCTTATCTACAACCACAGTGCACCGAGATGCACCAAGAACAAACTCTCAACTCCCTGTCACCTTTTCTCCTGTTAATGGTGAAGAAGCCGTGAGAGGGGACAAAGTGGATTTGAAAGCTATGCTTGTGGGAATGTTTTATAGACAAGAAGATGAATGTCATCTAATCACCACACAATAAATTCCTGCCCGCTTCATGCTGTGCTGCTCTACTGCTGTCCTCTCCAATTTTTTCCCATTATTACCCAGGGCATCCCTTTCTCCTTCTCCTGTTCTCCCTGCTTCTGAAACCCCAATCTGCATTTAGTAAATAAAGGGTGAAATGAATTCTCATCCACCCGCCTGATGCTTCGGGTCTGAAATGAGAAAGTCTCTGACAATGCAGTGCCCAATTTAAAGCAATATCACCTGTCAGTTTGATAAAAGGCATGGAGACAATTTCCCGTCTCTGCCAAAGTGGGGGGGAGGGGGTGTGTGGAAAGTGTCATCTAAAATAAATGCTAACTTTAGGGAAAAACCCACAACAAATGGCTAGGAATTGGTTTTATGGTTCTATTTGCTGGGGCTAGTCCTCAAAACATAAATTACTGCTTATTTGTGACTCAAACAGAATGGCTGGGAACAAAGCTTGCAGCCTCACGAAGAGGCAGACTTGCTTGTGCTGCTGTCTCGTTAGTCTTTCCGAAGGGCAGCGTGAAAGGTGCGCTTGCAGAACCTTGGGCTCAGCTGTCTCTTCCCTCCAATCTTTGCTTCTGATGGAAAATGAGGCAGTGTATTTCTCTCTTGCCCTTGCCCTCCTGAGCTTTAACTTAAGTTTCAGCCTACAGAAACACAATGTCCTGTTTGTTTCTTGAATAAGCATCTTGCTTAGTGCTTCAGCACTTGGTATCACTGCACAAGCCTTGGGAGGACATGAGTAGGTGGAGAGACATCAGGAAGTGCTAGAGGAAAATTGACAACAGGACTTCTGTCCTTCCTTCCTTTAGACAGGCCCAAGAGGGATGTGAGGATGCTAAATGTGGAGGATTCCCTGTCCCCTCTCCAGCTGACTGAACATAATGACCTGGTGGATGAGGAAAAGGCTGAGCTACCGAATGTTGCCTTTGCTTCAATCTTTAAGAGCTTGTTTTCTGGGTACCTAGTGCCCCAAGCTGGATGATGGGAAAGGGTTGTAGAATGAAGCCCCTATTTTTACACGAAAATGATGGGTGTCCTATTATGCCACTAAGATGCACACAGGTCTATGGAGCTAGATAGGATCCACCAAGGGTACTGAGGGGTCTGACAGAAGTACTCACTGAGACACTTTCCTCAAGCTACACCAGGAAAGCTTCTTTTGTGGTGAAGGAAGCAGAGCACTGGAGCAGGCTGGCTGGGCAGGTTGTGGAGTCTGTCTCTGGAGACATTAAAAACCCTCCTGGACATGTTCCTGTGTGAGCTACTCTAGGAGAAGTTGTTTTAGCAGGGTTGTTGGACTAGACAATCTCCAGAGGACCCTTCCAACCCCTAAGATGCAATGATTTGCCTTCGGCACTCAAGCCATTTTCATAATTCCCTTCAAATGTTTCTTGTGTTTCCAGTTTTAATTCCCCAAAAGTCAGGATTTGGCCAGCAAGAAGGGGCAAACATTGGCTGTTAAATACGTGTGGCAGCCCGAGGCTGCAGCAGCCTGAAGAGATAAAAAACTAATGTTGGAGAACAATGTTAAGACACCTCAGAGAGGACTGGTAACGTATCAAGGAGCAGTAAAGCCCATATTAAGGTCAATTACACCCGTGCAGACAGCCTAAAAGCCATGTAGGTCATGGGAATACCTCCCATCGTGGGTTACCTGGTTTGGACAAGGATACGTGGAACCTGCGAACCACAGGGAAGCGTTAAATGCATTTGCTGCTCACTCACCCTCAGGGTCTAAATTTTTCTCAAAGCCAGTTTCAATCTGATTTCAGATGGAGCCTTTTACTCAATCTGTAATGCATCGTGATATCTAGCAGGTAGAACTCATTGAGGAGAATTGCTTCCTGCAATGATATATGATTCACTCAATCACATCTCTGAGCTATTTAGGGGAAATTATCCATGGGATTGTATCATTAGTTTAAAAGCTGCCCCAATTGTTTTTCTGTCAGGATAATTTTAAGCTACACAAGAGTATTAGTTGAAAAAACATATTTGAAAAGGAGTCTAACTCCTTCCATACTGCTCAAATCTGGTTTTCAGGTAATATTTTCCTCTTCATTTGTAACCCAAACTGTTGAGGAGTGAGAGCATAGTTCTGTCTCTGTGTTGGCCAGTGCCTTTCTCTCTGAATACAGATACACTCTACTCAAATTCACGGTCTTATACTTCAGCCACTGCTGAAGGGCCTTGTCTGCCCTTGCTTTATCAAAAGGAATACCGCTTTGAAAATTTCCAGTCATGGACCCAACAGCAGCGAAGTCCATGAAATAAACCACTAGCAGAGGAGAGCCCCTGTTCACATTAATTGGTAACGGGAGCTGTTTCCAGGGGAGTTTATTAAATCAGAAGTCTCTAGTCAAAAGGAAGTCTGGACTAAATGAAGCAACTAGAATGCTGAACAACAGGCACCATTGTGTCGTGGATGAGTAAGGGTCGGCAGAAATACCAAGTTAGAAAGCAAAAGCAACTTTCTCCTCAGGAAAGCTCTGTACATCACAGAAAAGCTCAAGTAATAGCAATGGTATACAGCGACACGAGCTCAAAGGAAAGGCAGTGTGAGCAGACATGGAGGCATGAGGGGCATTCCCAGGTGACTTCTGGCAAGTTGCTTTAGCTTCTAGCAGCAGTATGTGGTAGCATGACTATGTTACTCAACTGGTGTATATGCAAAAAGGCGTAACGAACTCGAGAGGCATGACTACTCTGACAGTAAGTGCTCTCTGTTGCATCTCAGCATGAAGCTTCTGTCTTCAGCTCCCAACTGTTTACTGAACCTTTTAGGACTGTGCCCTCTCCCTTGAAATTTGGGTGCATCTTAAGACAACACAGCCAAGTATTCTGCCCTGGCATGGATGACCTGAACTGGCTGCTGCTGTGAGAGCAGGCAGGCTGGGGTTACAGAATTCACTTGCTTGGTTTGTCACAATGACCTTGAGGCACACGGCGGGACCAGTAGCCTTAGCAATGTGAAAATGTTTTGTAGTAACTGCTGTTATGGCAGACACTGAAGAAGGACCCCCCGTTTCATTCACTGCAAAGTAAGGTCTAACTTCTCCTGTGGTAGGCCAGGTGAGATTGGCTGGAATTGTGAATTAGCTTTTGCCATCTGAATCCATAAGAATGATCCAAGGTGGTGCGGTGTGCATTTGCTTAGCAGAACGCTGTAGTTACAGGTATCGTAAACCACGTCTGTTGCACAGCCAGCAGCAGAGCTTGTGAAATTTGCTTGGCTTGATTTGTTTTCCACCAGAGGGAAGACAAGAAATTACCATGCAGGACTGGCAATGTGAGTGCTGCTTATTGGATTCAGTGATAGAACAGCAGTGCTGATGTATAGGGTTTGGAACTCCGAGAGCAAGTCTGGTGCAGAGAGAATTTTCTCGTACCTTTTTTAATTTGTAGTGGTTAATGCAAACACATTCTTCTCACCCTGACAGACCGTGTTTTAAAAACTGGTGCGGACAAAAGGGGAAGGGCTTTTAAGATGGCGGTTTATTTTTTTGGAGGGGTCTGGAGAGGGACCATCAGAATCCTCCTCCTTTTTGTCATCTGGTGTGATCCCTCAGCATCTAGGAGTATCAAGAAAGCATTGGTCTTACAGGAAATGCCTTTCTGAAATTGGTGCCATCGATCAGAGAAATATCCAGTGACAAAACTGGGGAAAGCATTAAATTTATATGACCCAAAGGACACATTTATAGAGCTATACGGGGTCAGACTTTCAGAGCTAGCTTGAAGGTGTGCCGAACTATGGATGCGAATGCTATCTGTTCAGAATCTGGGCTTTATGTGGCTGGAAAGGAAGGCTATCCAGGACATCACCGTTCCTCAATTTCCCTCTAACGTGTTGCCATTTACCATTACAATCCTAGAGGGAATTCAGGTTGCCTAAGCAAGTTCATTGTGTTATTTAAGATGTACTACAGCATCTAACCTGCCTCCCAACTGCCTGCAAACATGTCTGACGGGTGAGAACATTGCACGTGGCAGCCCTCTGTGTGCTCAGTGCATTGACATTTGTGCAACTGACTCTTAAGTCCTCTCATTCTGTTAGAATAAAGTCCTGTCCCCCCACATATAAAACTACTGAACCCCATAAAAGCACAATCCGCGGCACTGTAGCTGGCAGTGCTAGTCAGTAAATAGGAAACTGTTAGAACATAGAGAGCCCTGACCATGGGCAGAGATATATCAAACTCCATATCAGACTGCCCCTCAAGTAGTTGTTCTAAGTAAAACCAGTGAAAATGTTGACATACCCCAAACTGCATAACCTGCATGTTTTGAGTCACACCAGAGCTCATTTCAGCTCCTTCAGGCTTCTGGCAGCCTGAGTGGAGAACTTTCAGCATAACAGGAAACCCTTCAGAGAAAGCACAAAAGCACTAAGTACATTTTATTGGTGTGTGTTTCACAAAGGAGTACCTGAAGCTTCTGCATAGCTAAAGGGAAGAAAGAAGAGTCTTTGCAAACCTAAATAGTATGAAAGGGCAAACAATCACACAACAGATTTCTCTTCTTTGTCATGTCCCTTGTGAATCAGACTTGTCTGTCTGTGTGTTGTGCTCCATCCTGATCACTGATTTAAGAAGCTTCAGTTGAAAGTTGTATAGGAAGAGCTGTCCAAAGAAAGCCATTCCCCAAGTTCCTTGTTGGGAGGGACTTTGGGGAAGGCTGGTTATTCCACATATGCTGTCAGTGAGTTCACTGAGGAGCAGTTTCTGGGAGGCTGATTAATATCTACATTATGCACTGCTAATCTACACCCACTGTAGATTTTACCTCTAAAAGCCACCATACATTATTTCTGTGTTGAACTGAAGGAGCTCTTTTTCTATCTAAGCACCATAAAGTAGTGATGTGCCCAGTGATCTCGAATACAAGGACATTTGGCGTCTCATATTGGTGGAGAACAAACCCCATCATCTGTCCATGGCTTGTAATTATCCCTTTTCAGTGATCTTCCTGACTGCATGACTGTGAAAAATTGCCCACGCGCAGCATCAACGGGCAATATCCAGCTCATCCTGTGGAGTTAAGACTCCACAAGAGATTACGATTCACTTCAGTTGGGATACCTTTGCGTTGGCAAGAAGTGCGTGCTTTGCACATCTGTTATCTCAGAAGGGACAAGTGTAAAGAGTGATTACCTGTGTTCAGAGCTAGGTGGTATGCAGTATGAGCATTACTGTTTACGAGAAAAGATGTCTCTGATTCAGAATTCAGCGCAACGTGAGTCTGATTGAGACCCGTGTGTTTCTCACAGTCGTACCTTCTCACCTGGTGGAATCAACACAATAGTCTTTCATTGTTATTGTAAATCTAATTGGGCCATTGTAAAAAACAACCGACTTCCCAGTGTACTTTTAAGGTGACACTTATTAGAAGTTCAGCCCCGATGACAGCTTTGCATGAGAGGGTGGCTTCTAAAAACCAGAGTCACTCACATGAAAGACATTACCATAGTAAAAGTAATGCTGAGAAGTGCTTGACAGAGTGCAGATGACTTATGTATTTGGAGGATACAAGATGTATAGCAACTGACTTGGCGGGACCCAAGGCAGAACATGATAAGTGAACACCAAATACCCAGAGATGCTACAAGTATTGAATGATAGCAACGTTTCAGCATAATCCTTCTCAGAAATGGTGTCATATCCTCTGATATATACTGAGATGGTGTCTGGCTTTGCACTATACCACAGAAAATATGCAGACAATCAGAGAAAATATTAGTGTGTGTGCATGCATGTGTGAGACAGAGTGTGTGAGAGAGGGAATACAAACCAGTGACCTTTAATGGATGGAGTCAGAAGCAATCAACTTCACATCAAAAGAGCAACTGAATGTCAGAAGGTTTTCAGAGTGGCAACGGTGTTGAAAATTCCCCTTTAGCTCAAAATTTCAACATCAGACCCACTGTTTCCATAGATCATGAGTGTTACTAGTCATCGGTGACTGTGTTCCAGGGTGTCTGCATCCGGAGAATTTACAGTTTTAACAAAATAGGGATAAATTTGTTGTTGGGGTTTTTTTTGTATAGTTACTGTTCAGATATCTCTCCCTCCCATCTTTGAGGGAGCAAGTTGTCCATGGGCCATGTTTAATTAGCAGTGAGTCATGAATAGTTTTGAGTAAAATCAAAGCTTTTCGTGTTTCTCATGCATAATAGAAGTCTGTAACCATATGCATGGTTAGCCAGTCTTTCCTGCCCAAATCTGGTTTTACTAATTCTCTATTAATTTTAAAAAGAATAAAGTACCGTTCATTTGCACCACATTTTTATCCTGTGGTAGCTGCATCTAGGAACTACAAAGACCTCAACCGTCTATACGTTATAAAGACCTCAGAATGTAATGCTATGACATTACACAGCCTGCACTTCCTCCACATTAGAGCTGGGCTGCTCCCTCCAGAAATTTTGTAAATGCTCTGTGCGATGCGAAGCAGCTTCTGGACTGAACACGTTCCTTTCAAACACTCAGGTCATAAAGTACCTATTAAAAGAAAATTAAAGCCAAAGGAAATCTATCCAAAACCTCAAATAGGCACTGGATAAGGCTTGCGCTAGAGAATATGCTCTATAAGCATGTTCCTAAATCATTAAAATTAAGATAGCTCTATCATTACTAAGTAAAGTTCAAGGACAGCCTTTATCTTGTTAAATTATCCAAACTTTGCTGTCTATTACCATACAATTTAGAATGTAAGAACCACTGTAGGGGTTTTGTCACCCTTCTTGGTAGCAGAATAAAAAGCCTTAGCAACTGTTCTGAGATGCTGCAATAATGCTGGAATTATTCTTTGGGGGAGGTGGTTGTATTAAGCAGCAAGTAATTAATGGTAAATTGCGCTGGAAATTCACGGAAAAGAGATAAATCGCACACGCTCTCCTACTCAAAGCCAGCAAGTCCCGTGTAATTAACAATATTAAGAGAAATAAGAGAGGAATTACTAATGATGAGATTAACTTTGCATCATAGTGCAAACAGATGTGTTTCATCTATGCATGTGGTAGGAACTGAGAGTTAGTTGTAATTGCTAAAAAATATCTCACATTATCACTTCATGGAAATCCACCGCGGAGGTATTGATTACTGTGCGGTCCCTGACATTTGCATTGTGACTTCTGTCCCCACAGCTCTTGACTCTCAAGGTCAGATTTCCTTGGTGGATTGAGGGGAGTTTTGTTGAAGCTGCAACTGCTTGAGGATATTAAACACTCATTCCAGATAATATGGGTCAGACCCCAAGTAAGCATCAATCTGGAGCAAGCAGGTAATACAGTGTAAATTACAAGCAGAGAAGGGGGTTGGCCCACTCAGCACCATGTTCATCCAGGTTCATGAGTTACCTCACCATTAAAAACAAGACTAACAAGGAATTGCCATAAAATTCAGCAGGCACATAATGCAAGGCGACAGTTTCAAATGGGAAGAGCAGAAAGGTAGTATACCCAGAAAAATTCATGGGTGAGAAACAAACCCATCAGAACAGTGTCCTCATTTGAATTTGTCTTCAGTAGTGGTAGCACGTGCTCCAGTGCGTTTGTTCTGTGCACATGAGATGTTTGGGACATGGGAGGGAATCTGCAAGTTACTCTTGAATTTAGAAAGCCCATTTGCAGTAAGTAGCTCTTTCAGTTCTTTGTGCCCGTTTCCCACGTGCACCAAATAACAGCTTGATGTGGACAAAGGCACTTAGCTTTATTCTCATTTCCAGGCAGAATCATGTCTGCTAATGTCAGCTTCATGGGCCATTTACTTGAGGAAGGTCTATGTCTCTTAAATCACAAAGACCATTTCTCCTGTACCCTTCCTGAACTCTGCTTTTCATGCCTCCCTAAGGATCTGCTTGAATCCTTTTTGATTCTGGGATCTGACCAGCTGAATAGTAGATTCACCTGTATCCATCATGAAACAGGCCTTTCACTTAGTGGCTTTCAATTTGAAGATGAACATTACAACACTTTGGTGTCAAGTGAGAGTGTTTTTTATTGGTAAAAACATCACCAGGATAAAAGATCATTGTGTCTGCTTTAGCACAAATGCATGGGGTGAGTGCTTCTAAGTCCTGCTTCATTTGACCTCGCTGGCACGTACAGAGGAGCAATCATCAGAGCTTCTAGGTTAATTAATCAAGGCTCTCAGAGATGCAGATCCTTAGCAGCTTCAGGTGCCTTTCACACTTTCTGTAGGTTCTGATTTGAATCCGGTTTCAATCAGGATGGATGGATGGTTGGATGGATGCAAATAACATCAGCCCTCTTTGTCAGCAGTGGCAAGAACTGGTGACCTCACTGGAGCCTCCATATCACTAGGCACCCTTTAATACCTGAGTAGCAATTAGCTGTCTCAGTAGGCAGGCTGGGGCTGAACATCTGTGGAAACACAGATACTGGATGGAGCCCTTCCAGGTCATGCTGGAGGAACGCTAGTCCATGATTGACCAGGCACTTTAGATCTTGCAGTGTGCTCTGTACCTGCTCACATTTTCTATTGTAGCTCTCTTGCATGCTCTCTCTCTGAGGGATAGGGAAATTAAAGGATATAATTTTCTCTGTCAATCAGGTAGACTGGTGCCTCTCATGAGAACCCAACTGCACTCAAAGTCATTCAGCTTATTTTCTAGCCATAAGAATAATAGGAAATGGTTCTATTCTTCAATTATATTTCCCTTTGATTTTTTTTAATTTTTTTTTAATATGAAGACACATCAGTGCCTTTCTCAAGGTAAAATAATTATCCCCTGAAGGCAGAGGTGCCCGACTGTGTGCCTCTCCATGGATTCTAAAACCTTTGCTATGGGATCTGTGTTTTCTGATCAGTCTCTGCTGTCCCTGGCACAAAAGGATGCTGCTCTTGGTTAGGGTCTGCAGATTGGTCCTTGAAGAGAACAGGAGGGTACTACATAATGATTTAATGCAATTTTATGTACTTTACTGCTGTACTCCGCACTTCTGACAAACTACACCCTTTTGTGGGATTCAGAAAGTCTTTTTGCAATCTGAGCTGAGTCAGACTCAGAGGAAGGGAACTATTAGAGGAAAAGCACTATTAGAGGAAACAGTGAAGACTGCGGGAGATAAGAAGAGGTAAAATTATTTGAGAAGGGAGGACCCTTGGAATATATGTTTTTGTTCTTTTTCTTCTTACAGAACTGAATCAAGTGGTTTAAACCTATAGCTTGAAGGCTGTAGGCAGGAAAGCATGCTTCATGAGATCATGTAATGTAGTTTTTCACCTATTCGATGCAGTAGTGAGATGATTTCTCACCTCTGGTGGCTACCTCTCACATTTCCTTGCTGCCCAGTCTGGTGCTTTGTCTTCTGTTTGGCTGTGGGATTTCCACGGATACTTTTAGTTTCTTATGAGCCTGACAACACAGAAGTGTAAGAGTTTGGGAACCTCCACAAAAGTCACAGTCCCCTGGCATTCTTTTGGGAAGCCAGAATGTTTAGACCTATAAGCCCCCAGGAGATGCATCATTATTCATCTGTGACCTCCAAGTATGCTGAACTCTTGAGAGCTTACATCCCTCAAGCCTGGCTTGATGGCCTCATCAGTAATAATGACTGAGAAGAGTCTGAGAATAGTGATTTTTAACTGTGTCCACAGAAGTGCTGCTTTAGCAACAGTAAGTTCTGCTTTAAAAGAGGATGTCATCAATGCAAAGGGCAACTCTATATTTTTCTGTGACTACAGCAGTACCATTACTGTCCAGAAAAATGACAGAGGAATGGATTTACTGTTTTAAGGGCTCCTCAATAAGTCATTGGTTTCAGTGGAGAATTGTTTGCCTAATTTACTGGGGAAACAGTCAGTCACCAGAAAATACACCCCATACGTTAAGGTAAGCCTTTGGACCTCTGCCCAGCTCAACCAACGGACAGGTCTCTGTAAGGGTAGCCTAGGTTGCTAGTCCCTGACATTAGGTGGGGCTTTGTCTGGTTAGTGGCTTCAGAAGCATGGTGGAAATGCTAGCATGGGGAATACTCACAGAGAGACGTCTGCGAACACCTTTTACAGATAAAGAGTTTTAACTGGCTTTTAATTGGTATGTCTGCTGCGGAGACAACAAGGAGTTGTGGGCTTAAACAGCATAGAGAAAGATCACAGCTGTGCTGTAGGAAACAGTTCTACCAGGAAGCAACACTAGAGTTTATAAACGTATCTAAGTGCAGTACATGTAATCTAACCCATCACTGAGGGTCTTAAGAATAGGTAGGGTGTGCTGTTCCTGTGGGTTGTTATGACAAGCTTTTTCCACACCTTAAGAGAAACACCCTCTGTTGATCTGCTGGAGGAGAGGAGGATGCTGCAGAGAGATCTGGACAGGCTGGGTCAATGGGCAGAGGCCAATGGGATGCGGTTGAACAGGGCCAAGGGGAGGGTCCTACATTTTGGCCACAATAACCCCCAGCAAAGCTACAGACTGGTTGTGTCTGGAGAGCAGCCTGGCATAGAGGGACCTGGCAATTCTGGTTGACAACCAGCTAAATATGAGCCAGTAGTGTGCCCAGGTGGCATGAAAGGCCAATGACATCCTGGCTTGTATTAGGAATAGCATGGCCAGCACGTTAGGGATGTGATTCTCCCCCTGTACTGGGCACTGGTGAGACCTCACCTCAAGTACTATGTGCAGCTCTGGGCCCCTTGCTTCAAGAAAGAGATTGAGGTACAGGAGCGGGTCCAGAGGAGGGCAATGAAGCTGGGGAAGGGACTAGAGGGAAAGTCTTACGAAGACAGGATTGTTCAGCCTGGAGGAGACTTAAGAGAGAACCTTATCACTCTCTGTAACTACCTGAAGGGAAGTTGTAGACAGGTGGGGTTCAGGCTCTTCCCTCAGACGACTAGTGATAGGACGACAGGGCATGGCCTGAAGCTGCCAGGGGAGGGTTAGATTGGATGTTAGGAAGCCCTTCCTCATGGAAAAGGCAATTAAACACTGGAATGGACTGCCCAGTGGGGTGGTGGTGGAGTCCCCATCCCTGGAAGTGTTCAAGGACAGACTGGGTGTGTGGCACTTAGTGCCATGGTGTACCTGATGTGGTGGTGTCAGATCATAGGCTGGGCTTGATGGTCTCAGAGGTCTTTTCCAGCCCCATTAATTCTGTGATTCTGTGATCTCTGATATCGAGGTTTAGAAAGATGAAGCTGAAGTCTCATAGTCAGCTAATAGTTGAGTCATCTCAGCCTTTGTTGCCTGTGGCTTCTTGCACACCTGAGGGGATGGAAGAAAGTGTGTTACATAAACACAACCCTGTGCCCCTCGTGTCTACCAGTTGTCATCCCTCACTGCAGCAAGTTCACAGTTAAAGCCAGAAAGGGCATCCTGTGATCCTTGAAAGACTTGTTACTGAAATTTGTTCTGGCTGGCTTTCAGTACTGCTTTTGAGATCTCCCTGGCGTCAGCCTTTCCCTACTCCTTCATTTGCTATAGAATCAGAAATTGTCTGGGTCCTTTTAAATATTTTGCAGAGGACATGATTTCGGTACAGGTATCTGATAATGAATTTACCACAGGAGGTGAGGTGAAATTAAGACATACTAACCTGATCCTGCTCTGTTCTTACCCAGCAACATGTCAGATCATCAGAGAAATTAGGAGAGCAAACACAGCAGCTATTAGCGAGTGACTGGTGCACAGCACTTCCCACCAATCCCATAGCATGCTCAAGAACAAATGTTTTAATGCAAACTGATCAGGTCGACAGTGATCATTTTGTAGGCGACCTCTGCTCTTATGAGAGCTATTTCCTTCTCGTTTAAAAGTAGTCTAAGTGCAGCAGAATAAATAATAGGTTAAATAGCTGTATAAGGTTTAATAACGTTCTATCAATAATGGTCCAAGGTTGAACGCTACTGTTTCATATGTGCCTTTTTGATGGAACATCCTGTGTTTGTGTTCTAATGGACAATAGTAGAAGAAGAAAGAACGGAGTAATAGGTATCCAGTAGGTTAACCATAATCTGTCTGACTTTGCTGATTTTGCTATTTTTATTACATCACCACACACTGAAAAGTCTATTTCGACCCCTCATACTTACAACAGGAAGCGAACACGTGAACTACAAGGCAAACTCCTTTTGCTTTAAAAAGCACCACCAAACTGCACAATGTATTTTTATCTGAGTTTCCTCCTTCTAAACCCTTGTCATGCTTTTAAGACACACGATTCCTTGTTGCTAGATTAAAAATATTGTCTATGTTAGCAGGCAGGGAGGTCAGGTGCATTTTGAAGGGGCGTTGTCATGCTATTGATTCCTTTTGAAGTCTGTGTCTTTACCATCGACTTTCCTAGCAGCAGAGATATTTCCTGTATTTATTCTATCAGCCCTGCTGGGATCTGGAGCTGAAGCACAGGCTCTTGCCCTTTATATTTGTATTGCAGATGCTGTATAGCAGTAGCAGTCAGTTGAACAAGTTTTTAACTAGAACTCATGCCAGAAAAAAACATGTCTGATAAACTGGGAGAATGTAAATTTTTTGGTCAAAACATTTGAAGTTCAAAAGTTCTTTACTAGCTAAACCAAGACACCATGTTGCCCTGAATGTAGAGCCTCCAACCTCTCTTACTTTTCTACCACTTGCTGCATCTCTAGTGACTGCTTCTGCTCTGATGAGCATCTCATGTATTACTGTCCTCAAGCTGCTTCATTTACAAAGCTACTGGAGACATTTCAGCTGCAGGTCCGGTGACAGTGCTCAATCAACATCCTTCCCAGTACTTTCTGTAATGGTTCCGCTATGTAAACCAATCCTTCATTCCTGGGATGTTCTTTCTCATTCTGTTGATCAAGCATATTTGGTTTTTGAGCTTCCTTGAGATATTGTCAGCCTTATCTGCTCATTCAGGCTTTTGCTGGAGGCCAGGAGTTTGGGAAGTTTGAGTTTCAGTTTGCAGGTGTGAGGAATTAATTTGAGCTACTTCTTAGTCCATTTTGTGTCTTGGTAATTGTTGTTTTATCCTTCTTGTACATGCATTCGGAGGGAATCTGCACTGGCTATGCTTTTGTGGTACAATAAATAAATAAGATCATATGAAGAGTGCCTGAGGGACCGTCCATGCCCTTCAGCAATGGGGTCCTCTACAAAAATTAGTATGAATTTTTCAGGGACCACTGATTACAGAATCACAGAATGCTTTGGGTTGGAATAGACCTTTAAAATCACCACGTCCAACCTTTGACCTGACACTGCCACATTACCAATATTCCATGACCCTGAGCAGTGGGCCCACACCTTGTTTAAATACCTGCAGGGATGATGACTTAATCTCTCCCCTGGGCAGCCTGTCCAAGGTTAGATAACCCTTCCTGTGAAAACAGTATTTCTAACAATCAGTGCAGCTTGCAAATGTTTTCTCTGGTGCCATCACTCGTCACCA
This sequence comes from Upupa epops, assembly GCA_013397515.1. Lineage (NCBI taxonomy): Eukaryota > Metazoa > Chordata > Aves > Bucerotiformes > Upupidae > Upupa > Upupa epops. Next base: position 409,579 of record VZRI01010544.1, on the reverse strand, counting down.
AGGAGAAAAGGCTGACCCCTTCCTTGTTCCAACCTCCTTTCAGGTAGCTGTAGAGAGCCATAAGGCATCCCCTCAGTGGCCTTTTCTCCAGTTCCATCAGCCATTTCTCACAGGACAGAACTTGTAGCCCTTCACTGGACACGACCCAGCACTTCTACACCCTTCTCACAGTGAGGTGCCCAGAACTGACATGGTATTTAGGGCTCAGCCTCACTAGTGCTGAGTACAGGGGGACAATCACCTCTCTACTCGTGCTGTCCACACTGTTTCTAATATGAGCCACGATGTCAGTGGCCTTCTTGGCCACCTTGGCACATTGCTGGCTTATATTCAGCTGATCACCTAGCTCCTTTTCTGACATGCAGATATCCAAGCACACATCCCCCAGGCTGTAACCTACCCCAGGGTTGTTCTGACCCAAGTGCAGAAGCTGGCTCTTGGCCCTGTTGAACTTGATACGGTTAACCTTGGCCCATCAATGTCGCTTGCCTGGATCCCAAGGTAGAGCCTCCCTACCCTCCCTCAGATAGACGTGTTCAACCAGACTGGTGACACCTGCAGACTCGATTCTCTCTCCAGATCACTAATAAAGACATTAAAGAGAACAGGCCCCAATACTGAACCCTGGGGAGCACCACTTAGGACCAGATGCCAGTCAGATTTAACTCCTGTTGCTGTCACTAGTTTTTCCAGAGGAGATACCAAGAGAGACCTTACCTTGTCTGCTTCAACAGGTCTGAGTTTGCCCAAGGCACATACCACTTGTGTATGGATCTACTAGCAGTAGTTGTCATTTTCTGGTGCTATCTGGGTGGGCAGAAGCAGGACTATGAGTGAGACTCTTAAAACATTTTTCTTGGAAATGGAAAGATGTCAGCTAAAGGCTTCTCATGATGAGCCCCACTTTTCTGGGACTACTTTCAGAGGAAATTGCTTTCTGTAAAAAAAACAATAGTGACTGGAAAAAAAGCACAGAGTTGGTTACAGAGCAGCACATCCTTTGTAGTGTTTGAATTTTCTTCTCCATGGTATCAATAGTATTGCTAATCCATGTGTTTGTCACAGCTGAATGGTTTAATTAGCAGGACTGTACTTTGATCTGAATCTAATAGCCATACAGGAGTCAGGTCTCCATAAATATGAATTAAACATTTTAAGCAACTGATGCTGATAGAAGCAAATATCTGCTAAGTTATGGTCTCCACCTCCCTAAAGGGTGTTCAGTAGGTATCATGCATGTCAAGGTACTTCTCAAGTACTTTAAGGCCAAAGAGACCATCACAATTGATTATTTATGCTGTCTGTGAGCATATCTAGTTCGGTAGGCTCTCCACATCCCTGTCAGAACGTTTTACACGATTGCTACTTGCTATGAGTTGCTTTTACTATAACCATGTATAGTGTGGGCTTAGTACCGGCCTCCTCCTTGAAAGAACCTCATAAGGGATCATTCGCACTGTGTTTGTAGTGTCATTCAGCGAAGGTTTGGTTCAAGCCACTATTAACCCCCCTCCTTGTCATAACTAGTCAGCTGATGAAGGATAGATTTTGCAGGTGATTGGGGTTTTTATTTCCACCGCATGTTGTTTGCACTTTCAACTGTTTTTTTCTGCTTTATTTACTAGAAAATATTTGTCTAGTCAAATCCTTCACGGGGCATGGGAACATCTCGCTGAATCCCCAAAGAGCCGATTGGTGTGAAAATGCTTTTGTTTGGATAAGCACCACACGCATAAGAAAAGCTTCCAGAATTCGTTTCTCTTTCAGGATTCCAGTTGCAGCACAGCCTGGTATTGCGTGCATTGTGTGTGGATGCGTCAGAGGAGTTTTACAAAAACACTCCTCATTGGACTGTATCCAGGGCTCATCATTTTTTGATCTCTCTCTCATTTTCATCTAACTTGTTTCTATCTTTGGATTTTGCTCCTCAAGTTGTTTTCTTTCCCTTGACAAAGGCTCTTCATGAATTTCTATTTCTTTCACATTTCTTTCTCCCCCCCCAGGTTTGTTTTTTTTTTCCCAGTTTAGTTCTTTGATTGCTGCTTGGGGCTAAGGTTATCATTAATCAGCCTGCTCTTCTCTAAAAAAATCTGCTTTCTTCCTGCAGAGTAGATAATTCCTGAGCTTGACTGTCTGTGTTTTAGCTTATTCTTTATTATTACTGTTATTAGGGAGTCTTGTCCTGTTGCTACGGTGTTCTCCCATTGTTTCGTGGAAATGCCTTCCTTCCTCTGATCTCCCTGCTTTCATGCCTTACATGTCTGGGCTGCATGTGACACCATTGAGTGGGATGTCTATTGTTAGGGATTGAAGAAATTATCAGCCCCAGAGCCACCTCTTGAGCAGCTAGACAGCGGTACTGCCTCTGCATTTTCTCTGTCACTAGCTATAATCCCAATGTCTGAATTCTTATTTAAGTCCTCAAGCTCCTGCAAACTGATTGCTGTAGTAAATCAGATTTGGACTTTACGGGACAGAATCACAGACTCATTTTTGTTGAAAGAGACCTCATAGAATAGTTTAGGTTGGGAGGAACTTTAAAGATCATCTAGTTACAACCCCTCTACCATGAGCAGGGGTACATCCCACTAGACCAGGGTCCATATATACAACTGGCAGAAAGAATGAGTGTGAATTAGGAAGAGTCAGTGTCTCCCTGTTAGGAACAAGTTTGGGAGTCTCAAGAGCATTTCTAATATGCAGAGATTCGTGTTTGCAAAACTATACCTGGCACTAGATGGCTGTCTGGTTACCACAACTGTAAGCAAACTTCAAAACTGTAAAACATAAATGCAGCCGTAGCCTGGGGACGTAGACTCAGATTTTGGAACGGGATGCCCACTGAGGTGGTCGGGTCACAGTCCCTGGAGGTGTTCAAGGTCAGGCTGCATGAAGTGCTGAGTGGCATGAGCTAGATGGCAGATGGTAGGGTTACTGGGTTGGTTTAAGGTTGGGCTGAATGATCTTTCAGGTCTTTTCCAGCCTCATCATTACTGTGATACTGTGTGATAATAATAAAAAGCAGAAGGGATTGGGACAAGGTAGCATGAGTTTTTCTTATCTCTCTCTTGTTTTCATTGCAAGACTCTTTCGGAACCCTTGATGGATAAGTTAACATGGGTAGAAATGGATTGTAAAACGCATTAAATATCAATTTGCAGTTAACAACCTAAGAATTGGCCAAATCCACAGAGATTCCAGTAATCAACACCAGAATACCCACTTCAGGACAGACAGTGCTAGGAATTAAAAAGGGAATTTGCTATTGATTCTGGGCTGCCTTCTGTAGGTGTCCCATTATCGCTCAAGTCTGAGCAGTTTGAGCTTCTCTTCACATCACTTTCCTAGTGTGCTTTATCAGTGAATAGGCTAGAGAGAAGACTTACTACGAGCCTCTAGAGAAGATTTGGTCAGCCAAACCAGCAAGATCAATTGCAAAAGAATCTTTGTTCAAATCAATAATTTCTAGTAATTTAGCTTAGAGAAGATATGGAAGATATGCAGATGACAGAGTAACAGGTTCCCAGAGCTGAGGAGTGCAGCAGGACTGCTTAGGCTTTAGTGGCAGTGGACAAGTAGCAGGTTTTGGCCATTTGGTGGATTCATTAGCACAATTCTGTGAGTTTTAGGTGACTCATAGACCTTACAGTAGTGGCATCAGAGAAGTTTCAAAAGATGAACGGAAGGAGAAGATTTTGGAAAGCGATTGCTGTCTGGTTAAGGAGTTCTTTAAAACTTGGGCTGTGCTTTTCCTTGCATCAGCCTCCAGTTTTGCATTACCTCCTTTTATCTCAATAAATGAGGAAACAAAGTTCTAAACCTCATAATGCAGGCCAGGCTTATCAGGATCAGACCGAAGAAACAACACAGAAGGAGGGAAATGATCAAAGATGCATTGTTTTGGCAGAAAATTAAGATATCAAGCAAAAATAAACCAAAGACAAATTAAAAGCGTTGAACTGTATAATTATCCCTATTGTACTGGGAACTTTCTCACAGATGTCACAGAAAAAAAGTGAAAGTAATTTTTCATTCACGAATGCAAATTAGTTTTGATGAGTATTAATTGAGTCTAGTAATAATTCTGGTAAAAGCTGTTCCATGCTGAAATTATGAAACTCACAGTTGTAACCAGCTCAGGGAGGCCCAAATCAGCAAAGTTTACTTTCTCAGGAATATCATAAATTGTCATGCAGCAAGGTTTGAGAATGCTCTGCATTTACAGACCATATTGAAATACTCCAGCAACATGTGTTGCTGCCGTCAACTACCAGTCACCAAACCACGAGAGAACAGTGTAAACGCCTATTGTAAACACTTCTTCAAAGATTCCTCCTGAAGACATAGAGTCATGGGAAGTACAGAACTGTGGGGCTATGGAAATAGTTATGGGGAGGCCGGCGTGTTCAAAGCTTCACATGGATGGTACTGAATTATCCTTTGTAGAACACAGCAGTTGCAGTGCGTCCAGTGCTGTAGAATTATGAATTATGCTTTATATTTTCAAAGAGAAACTGATCCTGGAACCATGAGCGAGGTGTGCATCATCACGTCTTCAGTGTAAACGGAATAAATTCACAATCATTTATACTTACACCCTGTGTTTTAAAAAGGTCAGATTCCCAGAGACAGAAGCAATTATGAGCTAAATTTGCAGAGAGAAAGCATTGAAATGGAAATATGTAAAAAATAATTGGGTTTTGTTTATGAATATTTTACTAAAATGGCAAAAAGTGACAAACACAAACTTTGAAAAGGAACACTGAACTGGTCAAAAAAAGTCTCCAGCTCTGCTTATAATGGAGAGTCAAAGTGTCCAATCTGAACGTATATGTATATGTGCTTCTATATGTCTCTGTGCATAGATGAATATACGAGCCATGAGTGAAAGCAACAGGACCCATCACGTGGGAATCTGTGGTCGGTACGTGTCAGGATAACACTGACGATTTTGTATTTTCTTTGAGTACGTCCACAACATGAGAAAGGGATGAACAGTGCTGCTGCATTACTGGGACTTCTCACTAATGCTGCAATAACATTTAGAAAGCTTTTCCATTCCAGCTTTCAGAGCTCATGAATATTAATGTCTGATAATGACCACAGTGAAGAAATAATTTCAACTCTAAGAAAAATCCAGGAGATTGTCACTCAGGACTTCTAAAACCAGTGGCGGCATATAGATAGCGTGCAGCTAAGGAAAAATAATCAATGGTCCTTAACATTGATTGATCCCGGGAAGCCTGAGCATATTCCAGAGAACTTGAATAAATTCACCACAATACCAATACCTGAAAAAGGAAAACAGGATGCTTTAGGTAATTACAAGTTTGTCAGCCCACAACGGTTCTGGGCAAAATAAAGACACGTCTGTGACATGGCACTGATTCCATGAGGGAGAAATAACGTGCGCCAACTGACATGGTTCTGTGGCAAAGGGTCTTGTTTAACTGAATTGATAGGGTTTTGAAAAATGAAATTTCGTATCCGTTTTAGCAGTGTAATGTTGTTGGTATAAGAAATTCAGAGTGATGCTCATATGATGCATTGATTTGTACGCTAGAGTGATACAAAATCGATGGGGCGCACATCGAATGCATTGAAACCCTGTTAAACAATGGATCTCAAAATCTAATTACACAAAGAGATTTTTTGTCGCATGCTCGTATTTCCCTCAGGAGCCCGCTCAGACTTACACTGTTCAACAAATACATCAACAACTTGGAAATAAAAATTAGAATTAATTATGGATTAAGTCTATAAATAACACAGGCTTAGGGGAGCATGGAGGGAACAGATTGCTGAGTGATCTGCCAGTTTAAAGTTATCAAGCAAATATGTGTTTGAGCTGAGCCAAATCTAAGTTTGTATGTCTGAAAAATAAAAATATGGGGTATGCACATAGCTTGGAAGACATCTCGAGGCAGTGGCAGAAAACAAGTCACGGGGTCGTAGCCTTCATGCTCGGGTTCAAAAAGCTAGTGTGATCCTTGAATGTTTAAATGTGAGAGAACTCACTAGGAGCAGTGAGGTTAAATTAACTCTGCATTTGGCACTGGTAAGGTTGCTGCTTGGATGCTATCTGGTTCTGGGGTCTGCACTTCAGATGGATATTGATGAATTGGAAGGGATTCAGAGAAGAGGCACGCTTACAGGCTTGGGAAATGTGCCTTGTAGTGAATGACTCAAGCAACTCTATTTAGTTATCCAAGAAGGCTTAGAGGGTGACCTGATTGCAGTCTAAATATATCTTCAGTGGGAAGGGAGAGGGCAGAATGAATAAATTTGATAAAGCTCTGCAGTCTAACAAACAAAGGTGAAACAATGACTGGTAGATCAAAAAAGACAAATTCCAACTAAAATTGAAGTGTGAATTTGAATACTGAATAAATGAACCACTGGAAAGACTTGCTAAGGGCTGCAGTAGATTTTCTATCACTAAAGGTTTCAAATTCAACATTGGATTTATTTTTCCAAACAAGGAAAGAGACAAGAAACCAAAATGAAAGACAAGAAAAAAGCACTCTGCTTCAAGGATTTGGAGTCACAATGAGTAGCATGAAGACCTATGCCTTGTGTTAAATATCACACTAGACAATCACTGGGGTCCTTGCTGCCCTTAAAAAAAAAAATCTATGAATCTTTTTCTCCATACTGACGTCAGAGGGTGAAATTAAACCAAGAAAAATAGAGGCAGCGCATAAAGTAAAACCCTCGAGCAGGCACTTCCATTAATTTCTGTAATGGTCTCCCAGAAGAGAAGTGGCAGCATGGCTTGCCAGCTCATCCAATACAGAAGTAGTAAACACAAAGGAAGAAATATCTTAACCATGGGCAGTAACCACAGGGATGAGCTCGGTGGCTTTTCTTACCTTGTCTGTTCAACTCTTGAGCATTTAACTGAACCGCAGCTGGAAATAAAAATGAAGACATACCTGCTGTCTTCAAAATCTGCTTTACTCCCCGAAGTCATCGGTCCCAGATGTTTGTCCTGTCAGGAGACAGGAAGCTCACCTTGCTGGGCTCTGGTGACCACTGATCTCATCGCTACTTTATAGCTTAAACTGATGACTGGAATGGGTAGATTAGGCTAAACACCTCCTTAGAAGAAACATGAGCAGCCACAGAAGAGACATGAGGATACCAAGCGGTTCTCTGCCCTATGTTGACAGGGCATTTGTTTGAAAACTCTCCCTTCCTTTATCCTCCCAGTATCCTTTGCACTCATCCTGTGTCAATCTATTCCTTCTGGCATTTTTCCGATGTGCTGTTATCTCTTCCCTGCTGAGGACAGCCTGTCTTTTCATTCAGGGGACATCAAAGCAATGCGTCTCTTCTAGCCTGGTTTAACAGTGACTGAAGTGCATTGTTCTCAGATTATATCTCAATAGGTAAACATTATGGAGGAGGACAGGCTATTTCACTTGTTAAATATATATTCACACTAACAGAAATGGATATCAGTTTTCTACAGCCAGGACTCTGTAGTGTCTTGCAGAATCCAGAAAGGGGAAAATCCTAACTAGCTTTAAGATGGACCTCAATATTTTTATCAGGTGATAACCTGTAGTATCAAAGAACTGGTGTGGCTGAGATTCTTTCAGGTTATATGTTTCTGTGAAACATAATTCTATTTCTAACTTTACATATTCGTCTACTTCAGGAGGTCTCTAGTGGCCGTGTATTTCTTCTACACTATAAATCCAAAAGTCTAATGCTGACTGTTGTATTTAGAAACGCACTGCTCTCATATTCATGGCGTGCAAGCAGCTGTCACTCAAACCTGCTCATAAATCTGAACTCACTAATAGGGCTCCTGCATGTTCCTGTTTATCAAGAAGGAGAATAATGATTCTGGACACGGAAGTCATTGGCAGCAATTACGTGACTGGAGCTCATAAAGCAGTAAAAATTCTGCTGTTCCAGAAAGCCGAAATGTTGGTATTAATACAACCTCCCAATCCTTGCATGTTGAAGGCAGTCTTTAGCAGAGGAAGGAAAATGAATTTACCTTAAAAAATGAGGAAGAAACAACCACGTCTCTTTTCCTAAATCCAGTTTATGGCCACAAAGCCTGAAAAGCATGCTTAGTTTTTATGTTCCACACAACATACATTACCAGACCTTTAGGTTTCTGTTGGCTTGGTTTTCCTCTGGAGGAGAAAAACGCCTGACAAAGTTATCTGGTAGACTAGAACCTAGTTTTTCTTAAAAAAAAATAAATCTGTGTCTCGGCCATGACAATTGTGTAAATTTTAAGCATTCTGAGCGTTAGTGCTTTCCTCTAAGAGCAATGGGATACCAGTAATTAGGGACTTGAGATTTTACCCAGGATCAAGATTTCATGAATGAAATTTATTAAGGAAGGGCTGATCAATGTTTGTTATAAAATACAGATACCGGTATTATTTAACCCTGGACTCCTGAGCTTGTTGAGCTTTGCTGGCTTGTGCTCCAGGGGAAGTCACAGTGGTTGTAGTTCCGTGGCTAATTGACTGAGGTTACAGCATTAACTCGCCGTTGATGAGGTTTAATTGGAAGTGCAGGGCTTGCTGCATTAACACCGTGTTCTGAGCATAAGCAGGAGCACTCATCACAGACAACTGCACTCTGAGTTAATGCCAGCTTGCCTTCAGTCCCAAGCCAAAACTCCATGGTCTTTGTGAACAAGAAGAAGACACAAGAAACACTAAGTAGCAGGGAGGGGGGAAAAGGGAAAGCTTAGCCCGTGTGTGTGTGTGTATAGGGGATTTTAATCCCTTTCAGAGCACGCTTAAGTCATTTCAGTGTGGCATGTTGGTAGGTCACCTTGTTCACTGGACCTCAACGTTAGGAATGCATTTGTCTCCACCCAAGAATTGGTGTAACTCAATCCCCCTCTGACAGCAGTAACACGTAGGTGATATTGAATACTTTTCTATCTCCTTTCTGGAGAAAAGTGAAGGTTTAGGTACCACCAAAACCTGCAACAGTGAGCTCAGGAACACAACTGGTTTCAGGCTCCCTGCCCAAGAGATCTGTTCTGCTGGGACACACTGGCTTTTCTGCATGGTAACTCAATAACTTCTGCTCCGTGGAGTTAAAAGGTATGATTTACATCATCTCGCTGAGGGTGAATCTCCTCAGAGAGTGGGATGTTGCAATGTGGAGGGCAGCAATGCCAAAATTTTAGCAGTCTGAGCTTCAGCCAATTACTTTTCAAGGGCAGGGTATTCTCCAGTCACTCCCAGTGCCTCTGCAGCAAGCACGTCTGACTCATCAAAATCTTTCCAAAGCCAAATTGATTTATTTTGTCTTGTTTTTTTGCTTTCTCTTTGGCCGCCGAAGTCAAACAAATGAACACAATTTCCCTTCCCAACAGGCAGCTTATGATGGCAGTGTAGCAGCGCTATGGTTTGGGAGGTGGCTTTTCTCCATAACATCAGAGACCAGCTTTGCAGATCTTCCCCAGGGCATCCAGGACAGTTAGTACAGAGCCAGAAAGGATTCCCTTTGATCACTCACCTCAGGTCTCTTGTTGCTAAGCATTTGGTGTAATGTGCATCCATCTTGAGCCTTTTCCCTCACATCCTGGCACCTGTGGTGATGTTTTGGGGATAGATCTAAATGTAGCCCCCTTCTGTTAATCTTGTGTTTTCTGGAGTGATAGAGTGAAAAACAACAGCTTCTGGTAAGCCACAGTGTATTTTACAGCTCTTTTTTCACTGCAGTGAAAAGGAAATCAAGGCATTGATCATATCAGGCACAAAGCTGTGCACCCTTCACTTTGTCCGTCTTCACACGGTGTCCCACCGGTCTCCTCAGAAATATCGATCCAACTCTAAAGATATCTGGTGCTTGCAAAAATATAGAAATGTATGTTGGTTTGGTACAGCTTGGCTTCCTGAAAGTTGTTCTGTGGCTCAGTCTGGTTTTTGAACAGCTTTATAGGAAAAGTCCTAACATGAAGCTTAGCAGTAGAGCTGTATATAAACAAAACCCTTGTGCCGGAGAAATGTGTGCCTGCATAAGCTCAGTTGCAGTATGTGAGACACTTTCTAGGGATGTATTACATTTAGATTCATATTTAAAATACCCCCACATTTTAGTTTACCAAATATTTTCCTTTGGTCATAGACTCTATGCACTATACATAGTGCATAAGACTGTTTAATCCAGTACAATTCTATTTTTAGCTGAGGAAACCTTCTGTTCCTATTTCCTGATTGTGCCAGGACTGAACGTAGATCTGCTTCACAATATGTGCTAAATGAGTCTGTGCTTCTGTTTCTGGACAGTAATAAAATGCTCACAACATTAATGCCTCGGAGGCTAACACATGGGAAAGGTCATGGAGGTAAGGATGGGAAGAACAGGGTAAGGAGGCTGAGGATGGGAGGAGTCCTGAATCAAACATTTTGCTGGTAGTCTTGAAAAGCTGCTCCCTTCCAAACTAAAACGAAGAGCACTGGTAGTGACAGGGATGAGCCCTCCTTTATTCCACATATATTTCCAGGTAGTATACTGACAGAGGTTTTCATCTTCCGGAGTCATATATTGGTGCACATTCACACAAAAATAACTTTAAAAGAAAATAATAATCCTATTTGCTGGATAATTAACGCTGAGCAATATCACTCAGTGCTTTATATGTTCATTGGAAGTCGTTATCTCTGAGTTGTATGGACAGAAAATATATTTCAATTACACAGCTATGCATGTCTTTTATATTAGGTGGAAATGTTTTAATAGATGTTTCAGTTATCCATTTAGTGATCTTAATGTATTTTTAATATGCAGGCAATGGTTTCTGCTAACTGAGATATATCTGCTTGTCCCTAGTTGAGTTCTACAAATTAAAAATAATCCTCTGTCTCTTCCAACAAGTAGTATATGGTGGGTGGGCTTCTGTCTTGCGGACAGTATCTGCTGCAAGTTCCCTTTTAATTTATGAGATTAATCTGTGCTCCAAAGGCAGAGCTGAATGTGAATAGCAGATTTTGGCTATAGACTGCAGAGAGAAACGTCAACCTAGGGGTTTGGGTCTTTCATGCACTATCTGAGCCTTGGTCTTGGCAGAGAAAAGTGCAAAGTAGAAAGCAGTCATTTTAATAAAAATGTTTTCCTCTACTTCTGCCCTCAAAGGAGATTTCTAAAGAATGGTACAAAACAGAGTAGGTTAGCCTTTGAGAACCTGGCCTGCACCTTTGTTGCTGTGGTATCTATAGGAGGACCTGTAGGGATCTACCTGAAGATATTTACATGGGAACAGTGAGAGTCTGTGTTTGGGCTATTGTGAATAACATCATGGTTTTCAGTGTTTTGATAATTTAGATAGTTGAATGTGGGAGGATTTGCTTCTCCTACATTCTGACAGGTCTTCCTCCACCAACAATGATTTCTGAGCTATTTTTATCCCAGTAATTCCACAGGGATGGGTTGTGGACCAAAAGGCACTTCCCAGGAAGCACTGGACATTTACCTGCTACAAGCACTTTTTGTTGCTTTGAAAAATGATGCAAAATCAGCGAGGAATCTTCTCTTAGCCTTCTGGGTGTGGTAAGCACTGTTCTGCATTACCCTGTAAGATAGATATTTTGGTCAGTGGGACAGCAGTCAATCTGCATCCTGTGATGATCTAACTTGCTCCAGCAGTTACCTCTACGATCCGTGTCTTGTTCTCTTTGTTGATCAATACAAACCAGACAACCGTCCCTGTGAAAGGGCTGTGGATTGATTGTTGTTATTTCCTATGCTGGGGTTCTCAAGGGAAGTATCCTTTCTCCTGGTGAAACTCAGACCTGATTGTGTGGAAGTCCATTGGAAAGTACTACCTTTGATAGTATGGGTAAGGAAATATTTCCAGAATCCCAGCGTGGAACACTAGCAATGAAAAAGAGAAATGTGGGAAGATTTGATGCATAAAGGCAAAATACAGCAAGAAAACCACCCGAAGAAGGTATTAATGTAGTCACATGAGACTGGAGTCAGGTAAAGAAAATAGCGAAAGGAAGATGGAGGTGCATCTTCCACTTTCGCCCTGGAAGACAATGAGTGAGCAATGAGTGAGTGAAGCCAAGGAGGAAATGAAGGAAATGGTAAGTGCAAATGACAAGCTCAATATCAGATGAAATACTGGAGATGTTAGAATTGCTGAGCATGAAGCTGGAGGGTGGTGAAAGACATGAAAAGTCCTTTGAATAGCACAGCAACCAACACTGTGGTAGCCGTGACTGATTTTTGAGTGCGGTGAATTTGCTTAAGTAGACAGATCTATTGTTTCTTTATTACTTTTTGCTCCCTTCTCTTCACTCTTCTGAATAATGAGGACAAAAAACTGGGGAAAAATCTTTTCATCCTAAAGAAGAGAGATGTCCCTTGTGCGATATATTCTACCTGTTCAGTTCTAGCCTGGAGGTTTCTGTCAAGCATTCTTGGTTTCTAGTCATGCACCTTTAAACAGAGAGTGATTTAGTAGGAGAGCAGTGTGGTTGTGACCATCCTCCGCCCTGTACGAATCCACCATGGATATCCACCATGCCACTAGGAGCATGAGTCTCTTGTTAGGGCATAGGTTCATCCCCAGAAGGTCTCCAAGGAAAAAAGAGACAACTTCTGCTCAGGAAGGTGAGGGAACAGCGTATTTATCAATCCCACCTGTTCAGTACCATTGATACACCTCTGTCCTCTATCCTAGCAGCTGTATACTGCAGCTAGTTTTCTTTCCTAGGCCTGTCATTTCCTAGTTCATAACATACATTTCAGTCACGTGCTGATTTTTATTAAAGGGCAGAGTTTATTCTTCCCCATGCTGATATTTTATGGCGCACTGACATGCTTTGCCACCTCAGTGCACGGCTGGCTCATGAGGCAGTGAGTTAATGTCCTCATTTATACTTACACAAAGCTGGGGTTACATTTCTCTTCACAAAAATGTGCCAGCAGGGTGTAGAAAGGATCATTTTTGTACACAATATAGAAATGGTCTTTTTTTCTGTGAACCTGCACTCATGGATGCAGAAATGTGAGACCATGTTCTTGGAAATCGAAGAAAACAAGCTCTAAAGGAACATGTTCTCATCTCAAACTAGGAAGAAATAAGAGCTATTGTGCCTTACGTAATTAGTTGACCTACAGGAGCAAGGCCAAAGGTGGAGCACTGATAGATGCATCTATGATTTAGATTGTTTATTAGTGAGGTGTCTTGGCAGTAGTCATGAAGATGTTTGTGTCAGGGGAAACAGCCTGTGGGCTTGGTAATACACTAAATTAAGAACTGAGAAGCATGCAATCTATTCCTAACTCTTTGAATTTGTGTGGTTGTGGTAAATTTGCACTTTTTCTTGAACCTCTGTCCCTGTAACTCAGCAAGTTCATTGTAAAATTCACGTTCATCAAAGAGAACATAAAAAATACGCAGTTCCATTGATTGCACTATCACAGTCTCACAGTACTGATGAGGCTGGAGAAGACCTTAAAGATCATCCAGTCCAACCTAAAACCAACCCAGTAACCCTACCATCTGCCATCCAGCTCATGCCACTCAGCACTTCATCCAGCCTGACCCTGAACACCTCCAGAGACGGTGACTCGACCACCTCCGTGGGCAGCCCGTTCCAAACCCGGATCACTCTGTCAGCGAGAAACCTTCTCCTAATGTCAAGGCTAAACCTCTCCTGATGGAGCTTGTTAGGGTACTCCAGACATTCACGTGTAACTGGTACAAATCCAGACACTTATCTTGGAGCAGCAACAAGAGCCTAGGAAGGGGAGCAGAACTCAAAATGAAGTAACTCCATCTCTACTATGGAAATCAATATCTCATCTAGAGTTTTATCATCATGGCCTTTGTGATGGTCTGTGGCTCAGAATTTTGAAAAGGTATTCATCTAAATATTTACACTGTAGATGTCTGCCTCTTCAGATGGGCATCCTCTGCTGACGAATTTCTCATGTAGGATTTGGACGGAACAGAGGGCAAGGCAACCCATGCTTGACTGGGCTCCTCAAACACGAAATGAGAAACCGCTCCGGCAGTGATTCCAAGTTGCTTGCAGCTACAGGAGCTCTTGGAGAACCCTTTGAAGTCAGAGAGTTTAGAAAGAAGTGATCTCTTCTTTTCCCCATTGTTTTTGTCTGTAGGAAGTAAATGTCTGAACCTGCGAAGGTGTGTAACCATGGGGGAAATACTTGTCTGCTGTCTGACACATAGGGCACAAGACTAGTTTGGAAAGTTATTTCTAGGGACAGAGGCTGCACATTAAGAAACACTGAGGGCTCTGGGGGAAGGAGAAGGGAAAAATCAGTGGTGACTATTTATTTTTTTTTAAAGGGATGACTACTTGTCCCATGAAAAGGTTTGACGTTTCCAGATGACACACTTATCTTCTAAAATCATGTTCTGATTGGTGACATGTACTTGGACAACTTGTTCTGAAGAGCAGGAAGTATCATGTGCACTAGCAAATTGCAGTCATGATCCCTGCAAATTAACAGTGACTCAGAATTCATCAGGTGGCCCTCAGTGATAGGTACCAATTCCAGCCCATCCCGGAGACAGTGTTGTGTCATTTTCTTTCCTATATTGCTGATTTAGATTAATGCTTTTTATTGTTGGTTGTCAGCTTCGACTGCTTGAGCAGTGCAGTTACATTTCATTTCCCCCCTCTCATTATGGCGCTCGGTGAGGAAAACACAAATGAATCCACGTGTTTAATTGCAGCCGGGAAGTGATTTTTTATCCCTCTGGTTTCAAAAACGAGTACAGAGCACCGTGTAAAAGCATTGATTGGGTTACTGATTGTGTTAGCATAAATTGTCTGATTGTTTATTCTTCCTGCCTGTGGAGAGTAGTTCAGACAGAAGTTGCCTTTCATTGTCAGTTTGTCGCTTTCTAGGGTTGCGTAAACATCAACAGCAGGGGCAGCTACACTCTGCAGACAGGTTCTTCCCACTTGCTGAACTTTGGGTCTTCCTCTGGGCGACCTTCCATCTTCTGTGTAGTCTTAATCTCATGGTCTGATATACTCACAGATATAGAAAGCAAGCCTGAAAAAGAGGGGACTGATCATGTCAAAGGACATGTCTCTAAGTGAAGCCCGCTCTGGATCAGTCCGGTGCTGGTCGCTTACAGCCTGTGCAAGAGACCGGCTCTTATTGTATTTGTCCATGGAGGGAGGACCGTTTCCCATGGGAGGGAGGCCACATTGCCACGTGGGAGCACAGAGGGGTTTTCTCCCTGAGGACGAAGGAGTGGCAGAAATACCATGGAATGTACTGAGATTGATCACAACACCTACTCCTTCCCCTTTGCTCTGCTGTGGGAGAGAAGGTAGCAGGGTTGGCTATGGGAAGAACAGAAGAGTGAGGGAAGTTGGATTTAAGATCCTGTTCTATTTATCAGTCTTAAACAGATTCAGTTGATGAGTTGGTGGGGTTTTTTTCGGTAACATTGGTTTTGCTTTCCCCAGGTTGAGTGAGTCTTTCAGTCATGATTCTAAATGGTGAGTGAGCTCTCTCTGTCCTTTATCTCTGCTCTTGAGTCTTGTATTTTTTTCCTGCCTATTCTATCAGAGTGCGATAGAAGTGAGAGTCTGGCTTCACCGTTGCTTCGTTGCTCTCTGGGTTGGCTCAAACCACAACACCTTCCTCAGAAAGAAGAGAAGGCAGGTTTATCCTGGGCGTGACTCTGCCAAACTATATAGAGTGTGGGTTAGTCTCTTGTGATACTGTCTCTACTTGACTGAGGAGGGTCTTACCTTCAAATTGTATAAAGTACTAGTTCCACAGCCCAAAGAATAAAACGGAGCTTTAGGCTCTGGATGCCTACAGGTTTTCCAGGAGGAGGATTTCACTACCAAAAGTGTAACGCAACCTCATTCTTGCCAACCTGTATTTGCCTCGATGTCTCAACTGTAGTGTCAGGAGATTCCTACTCAATGTGGGAGACGGTAAAACCAAGGGAATTATTTTTAATTCAAACCCTTTTAAGCACAGTATCATACGGTGAACCCAGCAGCTGAAATGAAGACTGACAGCTTAATTTCTGGAAGTACTGGAAAGGACATCTGCTGTTATGGCTACTGACTTCCACAAGCTGATGGTAATAGACTGCGAAGCCCTTTACAGCTAAAGGCATTAATCCATTTCCCCCCTAATATACCCATCATTTTCTGTATGAGAAGGTATGTTTTTTACAGTCTGCAGTGCAGCTATTTTGTCTCCTTATTCCTACCTGTCTCTAGCCTCTACTCTCCATGGATTTTACAAACTGGCCAGTCTCGTCTACCCAGGGATGAGGCAGAAGTGGGTTTGGGTAACAAAACCAGGTTGGAAAAGCTTCATTCAAAACTCTGTGTGATTTTTTTTAAATTGGTTTAAACAATCATGTTGTGGCTGAATACAAACTGGAGACTTTGAAATAATAACTTAATAATAATTATTACTTCTAAAAAGTAACTCCAGTAATAATCCTTCTCTGCACAACATGGCGTTCCGTAAATGGCTGTCCTCTTGCGAATGTGGTTGAAATTGCCAAGTGTGTTCAAGTGCCATTAACGGAAGAATGATGGACGCTTTGACAAAGGCCCTTATCCCCCTTTGTCAAAATAAGGAAATTTTCGTGTCAAAATGAGGTTTTTTCCCAAACCCAAACCTTCCTTTGTTTCCCCAAGCATCAAACTGTGCGAAAGCTGGAGGAATTTTGAACTCCGATTTGAGCTTCAGCATTTGCACTAGCAGTTTACTATTGAATTGTCAATTATCTTGCTTTTTTTAATTACCTCTGCTTTTGGGTTCTGTGGCAGTATTCATTTATTCTCTGTCAGAAGAAATAAATTGAACATAGAGCTTAATCAAAATAAAACTAGTTTTCCATGGAGGGATAAAAGCTCACAAACATAATTCCATCCACATTGGAAGTCTGTGGGGTTTGTAAGATTTCTCATCCCTGTGGTCTGACAAAGGATGGGAAAGTGACTTTTTTTTTTTTCTAATGTAGGCTACAGGCTCCCTTACTTTCCTGACTAGTGCATTATTTGCAGGGGTTTTATCAGGTGTATGTGTACAGTGCTTTTACTCTTGTTTAGTGAAGAACTGAAGGTGCAATACACATCTGGGAAAAGTCCATAGCGTGTGTGTGTAGTTCTTCAGAGCCCTTTGCTCCTTGAAGGTTTGATTACAGGGCAGGAGACTGCAGTATCACAGTGTGTACAATGAAGTAAAGGTTGATGAACTCCCATGCTTCCTGTCTATGCAAATGCAGTTGTGACGTGCAGGAGAGATGGAATAGAGGTTTTCTCTTCCCCTTTGGGCTTCAGGTGTGGAGTTTACAGGATCATCTTTCCCACAACACTTTGATAATACTTTCATAATACTTACTATGTGGCTACTTGATTTCCATTCTGGCAATTGGACTGGAGAGCCACAAGTCTGCAGGTTTATCTGAGAAGCAAAGCATCTGCTGATAGAGGCTATAAGCTTTTGTATTCTTCATGGATTGAGAGAATTCTCACATACACTGTTCGCTGGGTCACACACAGAGTACTTGAGCAGAGGCAGACATTACTGCATGACAAAATTAGACTGCCTGAACCTTCTTCCCCCATACCAAAATAGCTGAACATTTGACTGGAGTGCCAGAGAAGTGGGATCTCTCCCAGGAATTCCTGGTGGGGTTTATGACTCGCTAAGACAAAAATCTCCTAAAAATCTAGTGTTGGGATTTTTCCGACTCAAAGCCACCAGCCCCACCATTTCTGGTGCAGTGCAGGTCTTGGAGGATGTTTTTCTTTAGCCCACGATCTGCAACATTGACTTCTTTGTAGTTTCCCTGTGGAGCTGCAGCAGTGTTTCAAAATGTTCTTTCATGAAAAACACGAGCTGGAAAGCACAGTGCTACACCTGTGATTCAAAGCTTTTGACCATTTCTTCGCTCTAGGAATGTTTTGTGGACATTGTTCTTTTCAAAGTTCCTGGGGATGAAAAAATAGCTACCGGCATCTTCAGCTATTTTAATAAGGTCTGGCTGATGACTAGACACACCGAACATCTTGTAGCTCTTTAATTACACTTTTTGTTTTACTTAGACTATTGAAGCCTTTGAACAATATCCCAAAGCACGTTTTAATCTTTACCAAGAGACAATTTCCTCTCCTTGCACTGTGTTGGTGTCTTTCTGTCACCAACAGTAAATAAAGAAATACCAGTAACCTAACTTTTCATTATGCTGTAGTGGAGCACTGAAAAGAGAACATCCTAGAGCACCCTAGTTAAGTGAGTTAATCAATGCACATTCACAAAGGGCACTCAGGTTGCCACGCTTTCTTCTGTGTCTCTTACCTCCCATATGGAAGTTTATCTTTGCTCCAGCTACCTCCAACATAATTTTGTAAGGCAACGGGTAAGTCAAGCTGTGTCTGTAGGGTTCTTGATGGAAAGTGTCGTGTGCCTGCTGAGACTCCCGTTACAAAGAAGGAGGAAGGAGGATGGTCGTCTTTTTTCATTTGTAATGAGTCCTTATTGGATATAAATGAAATTAAATTCAAGAGGTTCGGCTGCAGAATTAGAGATGCAATTATTAAGGCACAAAAAGCTGTAAACTCACACACATGTCTCGTGTAGATTAAACTTTGGGAAGGTGGAATGCCTTGTTTACAAAATGCTGTTTTCACAGCTCCTAGCTGCTTTTATCTGAAAAGAGAGAGAAAAGAGAACATTGCAAAATCAGAAAAAAAAGAGGAGCCATTACTGTATGTATCCTTGATAGATCAGCATGCACAGTGTACTGACTTCCATACATGCAGTACACGTGGAGGTCGGGGTGTGCGAAAGTGTGTGAGCGTGTGTACCTACATGTGTGCATGTACCATGCTCATAGAAGTAACACACGTTTTTCTGCCACGGAAACGGAGGAGTTGGGAAGTGGTTTATGTCTTCAAATGGCCTGAAGACATTCTCCTCTGGACTTTGACTTCTGTATGCCCTTACAACTGGGTCCTGCATCCTGTGGGCTGGTGGCAGAACTGTAATCTCTATGGAAATGTTTGTGGCTGTGGCACAGATGTGAAGTGCAACATCAGAGATAAAATCTGAGCAAAGATGATCTTTAAGAGGCAGAATGGAACGAAGTGCGGAAGAGGAAACACTTGCTATAGATTTGCACTTTGTTTCAGAGTTGAAATATCTTTGAAAAGTCAAAAGGACAGAGGCACCAAAGTGAAATGATTGTGCAATGATATTAATGACCGTGCTTTTCATTGCATCCACTGCATCCTTCAGTTTAGAGTCAAAGACTTCACCCAGTCTGAACTATGTGGTGAAACAAAGACTTGCTCCTTTTAGAATTAAAAGAAGGGTGACCTTCTGTCCTCAGGAAGTAGAAACTAAACAGAAATGTGTTAAAGTAAGGACTGCTCACAGTCACAATAGTTTGATGTTGGGCTGCAATAATCGCCAAGACTTTCTCTGGTGCAGACAGAACTTGTCTGTGTTGCCTTCCCGAACTCTTCCGGTCACTTTTTGGAGATGAATGCTCAAATGTCTGGGTTAGTTTGGTAACGGCATGGAACTGTACATGAACACCCTGCTTCAGGGTGCTCAATCTAATCTTTTAGATAGAGAGAACTACTATCACAGTGATTTTCAACATTTTCCTTGAAAAACCTAGAGCTTTGTCTGTATTTTCACCTAGAATTGCCAACTACTGGGTCTCCACATCTGCTTTCCATCAAGTTGAATCAATATGAGATTACTTGTACTGGGTTTGGACACTGACAATGAACCAGAGACCCAGCAAACTTCTTTATTCCTCTCTGTTATTTTACTGTCTCCTTTTCCACAGAAACGGCTGTGAGAGAAGTGTCTGTGGTGGCAGGAGAAGGACTGCTTTTAGAAACGACTGGCTAAGGGTTTAAATATTTGTCTGCTCTATGTCCCAGGATATTATGTGTGTACTTTCTCCCTGTCCTTACTCAGATTTGCAATGTTCTTGTAGCAGGTGAAGTGCTGCTTTGTGGGCTGCCGGTCCCTGAAATGGCTAAATCAAAATGCTCTGGTGTATTGAATGTTGGCATTACTATTCAGCAAGTCATGCATCTTCCCCTCATCTGCTCCCTTTTGATATGCCTTGTTATTAAACAGCCGTTGGCTCTGACACCTGATGAATGCAGCCCAGATATCCAGGCAGAGCAAAGCACACCCAGGAACGGAGGCTGCTCCTGAGGCAACCTTCACTGAGTGTCTGTCTCTGGACACATTAACTACACTACATCCAGAGCTGTTCATCAAGTGCCAGAAGTGACTCCCAAAGTGCTGTTGGACACGCTCCTGTCTCAGACTGTAAAGCAGAGAAAAAGACAAATCCTGGCAGCTATAGGACGAGGACTGGGAGAGCAAAGGCAGTAGAGGCAGAGACTACATCCAGTATTTATATACCAATTCAAAATCCCTTTAGATTAAAATGAACGATCTTGTGGTCTGCAACACTAAGTCACCGTTTTGGCGATTTTTCTCCAACCAGAACATTTTATTCAGACTTCTCGCGTGTTTCTCCAAAGCTTGGATCTTGTTTTGGTTGGGAGCATTGCCGCCTTCCTGTAACAAACCAGCCGTAGTTGCAGAACTATTGTATTTCAGTTAGTTCAACCTGTGCTCTTCCCAGAGAGGAACCTGCGTCTGGGCAGAAGGAATACTTTAGTCTTCAATACTTTTCAGGAAGAAAGATCACGCTCTAAATCTAACAGTTAATCAGTCCGTTTGGGCTCCCTCAGTTTCTTTTGGCGGTTTACTCCAACCTGCAACACCCTTTCGTTCTGCAACTTAAAGCGGAGGAAGGTATGAGCTTGTGAAAGTTGTTCAATCCTGCTCCAAAGTCCTTTGGGACAGGTAGCGTTGGTTTACTTTTCTGACAATCGCTTTGTTCTCATCTCTCTCTGACTAAGCACGCCTTGATGAACAGATTCTGTGATTATGTGAGAACACTGCTTTCTGACATTTAGTGTCTGCTCATTTCTCTGATGCTGCAACCCTGCTGGCTGTCTTCTCGTGTTTGTGTGGCCAGCCACCAAACTGAGGAGGACTTGCACTAGGAGAGCCCTGCCCTCTGGCAGAAAAAGTCTGAAACGGGAGAAAGGGAGACGGATGCAGATGGAAATGCACAAGTACGTTATTTGAACACAAGATTTCAACATTTCCATCTCGGGGTGCTGTGCACCACTTCCGTAGGAATACCTACTGGCACAACCCTGGCTGTAGCTCACGTGTCTGTGTGGCTGTTCCAGAGCTCAGAGATGAGGCCATACAGAAACTCCCGCTTGGTGTACTAAGCTAAGAATGCTGTCTTTGGTATGGTAACAGAGGCACGCGCTGTCTCTGCTGTTAGGGCCGCGTGCCTGTTGACACTTGGCAGAGGTGAAGATGCTACAATTTGGCCCATTGTAAAAACAAACCTAGAATTGCAGTCCCTGGTGAAAAGCCCATTTGATGTTTTGTAATTGCTTTTGGCAATCGCTGGCAAGTTAGTGGGTTTAGTCAAACAGTTTTGGTGAGGTAGCTTGCTTCTTCAGGTTCTCCCACCCCGCATCTGTGCGTTTCAGCATGTTTTGCTAAATTGGCAGCATTTAAAAAAATTTGGGGGAAAATTGAGTATTCAGTTGCTGTGATACAGAAGATGAAACACAATGGCTTCTAGTTTTATGTCAAATGTAATGTCTGTTATCAGGGGTAAAACGACCAAACAAAAACGGAAGAAATATGAAAAGAAAGAAGTTTTCCTCATCTTAAAGGTGCCTGTGCCAGCCTTCCAGCCTTCAGAGCTGAACATTGAGTGGTAAATGTGGAACAGCAAAACAGGATAGTGGAAGAAAATCTTTGGCCAAAGCCTTGCTAAGGTTTGCACAGCACTGATTTGGAGACCTACAGGGGTATTGGAATTGGTGCTTTAAGACAAACGGGCAATGTCCTGGTGAGAGCGTGTCCCTAAGCACTGTACGGTTGGGTGGTCTGGATACTACCTCTCTGCCTCTCGAGCAGCTCCTGGAACAGATGCAGTGCTTTGCTCGAACTCTTCATGATGTCGAGTAGTTGTACAAGCCTAACAAAAGATTACCGTGCCAGAGGTACTGTCCTGCAGCTGCAAGCAGCCTGTGTTTGAGCCAGGTACTGCTCTGGAGGCGTTAGATCTAATAGAATGGAAGATGAAGGGTAACAGATCTCAAATCAAGTTCTGTGTCCAAAGCCTCTAATGCCTTCTGTCAGTAGGACCCTAATCCATGTCCATATTCAGAAACAACTTGCTGATACAACAGATGAGGGAGTTCATTCAGTCCAAGGGTGTAGGTTTCACTGGTGGTACCCAGATACCACCAGCTTGGGCATCAGTGTAAAATTGACTGCCTCATTCCTCATTCCACCCTGGTGAACAGGACGCATGCCAGTTATCTATAATAATAGTCAGTTTCTTCACTCGTTGCCCTTTCAGTGTGTGACAGCTATAAACCACTGGTTACAAAGCCTGAACGTTTCAAAATCTAGTGACATTTAGAGAAAGAGATTGTCAAGCCCTTGACAAAACGCACCGCTGAACTGCACGAAGAAGCAAGTGCAACTTCCTTGTTGTTAAAGCGATAAAGAAATTAACGGTGCACCAGGTTCCAAAATCCCACTGCTGTTTGGAGATATCTCCTTTTTTTCTCTCTCTTTTTTTTCTTTTAAAAGCTCTTCTCTTCTTCCACAATATATAAAGGTAACTGCAGTTAAAGGGATGGCAAGATGCAGAGAAGATATTGCTTCCCCTGAGTTTTATGAAGCTGATATCAATCTTTTATTTCATAAACTTAGGGCCTGTTATTACCCTAAAAGCGTGTTCCATGGCATTTAATGTGACACTGATGAGAATACAAATAAGGGGAAGCAAGGGAGATGGAGGACAGGGAGAGAAGAATCAAATGATGTTAAATGTGAGGATCTGAACTGTGCTTCCATATCCACTGCTATTGAGGAGAGTTTAAAAGGCCCGTGAAACTGCAGAGCGTCTGAACTTTGTTTGGGGCCAGTAAATCAATTTAAAACTCAGCAGTGACGGGAAAGTACCATCAGAGGAAGGTGAGAAAAGAAATTTGAGTTATGATGGCATGAAGGCTTGCGTGTGAGCTAATGAGGCATGTTAGCTGGGCGTTGTGTGAAAAGTGAGGACATAGATGCCCTGAAATTGGGTTGATTTGGAGTGTAAAAAACCACTACAGATTCTGTAAACTTTCAGCTGGAAATTCACGAAATGCTGATTAGTCTTGTGTCATGCTGGTCCAGTGCTTGTCTAGACTGTAGAAGCCAGGTATAATTGTATCAGTAGGTAATGTCCTCAGATCGTGTTTTGTTTCTTCTCTGGTACGTGAATTGCCAACAGTGGGCACATTCAAGCACTCCGAAGAAAGCACAAGAGGTAATTTTTTTATACAGCTGTGAAAGTCTTTGCTTGCAGGACTTTGGGGATGCATAGACTTTTCACGGGTGCAGGCAGGAAGGCAACTATTGCAGGTGCATGACCACGTTTTTTTGGGGGAAGTTCTTCAGCTATGAACTGCTTGGCACTGGAAAGTATTCCGAAGAAGAATCACTTCATGGGTGTGTGATAGGCTTATATTCCTTTCTTGACACCTGCTTCTTGTTGCTCTTATGTGTGCAATCCCAGGTGGTCCTGACTCACTGCATTAATTGTGAAGATTGCCAGCCTCAAGGCAGGAACTTCATGATTTCAGGCATGATTGAGGCTTATTTTTTGCAGCATGAGGGACTGTATCAGTTTATTGTGCCACATGCACATCCCAAGATATTTTTTGCATGTCATTTGAAAGCAGTTCGACTTCCATCTTAGCCCTCAGGAGACAGCCTGACAGGTAGAAGCTGCGATGGGAAAGCATGCCTTACCAATATCATGGTCTCCACGAGACCACGCTTTCGTTGCAGTAGATATTTAGAGCGAGGTGTTTTCAGTGCTAGGCTGAGCCAAAGGCTAGGTGTGGTTACAGAGCTAGACTCTTAGGTGTCATTCATGAAGCAGGTCCCAGAGGAAAATCAGGGTAGCCCCACTGAATTCAGCCTTGATGACAATCAAAGTTAAATATGAAGATCAGACCTACCATGTTATTGATATGAATGAGCTCACCAGACTGCTGTTGCAATTGTGGTGGTTGCATATTCCAACTGCAGTGCCACAGGGGAACAAGCTGAGCATTCAGCTAGGTCATGAAGTGACTTCTTTCTCCAAGATACGTTCCCAAACCTTATTGCTGTGAGGAAGGGTACACAACAGAGAACAGAAGGTATTAACAAGTACAATTTCTGAAGTGCCCCTGGAGGATACGTGACGGCGTGTGAGCTGGACATGGACTTGAATGCGGTCAGAGCAATAGTGCCTTTCTGTTCCTGTTATTCCAATGTGATGTAGCATCAGCTCTTCAGAGAGCAGCTGAAGAATCTGAGAAGTCAGTTCAACAGTCTTTTGAGAAATCTGTTAGCACTTCCAAGAAGTGATGCTGTGAACAGCATGTAGCTGAAATGGTAATAAATTACCTGATACTGCCACAGTAAACAGTACTGCAGGTGTCCTCTTGAAAGGTCTTACAGACTCCCTAAATACGTTAATTTTTGGAATGAATTGTGCCGTGCGTGCTGTGTGTTACCAGTTTTCAGTTCATAATTCCAGCTCAGGTACCCTGTGCCAAATTTGTAAATGTGAGCATATGAAGGAAACTGTTTTCATAAGATCATTCCTAGTGAGGACTCCGAGCGTGTGCATGAAGACTGTATGTAATTATGCACAGCCATGAAATTTTCATATAACTCAATTGACATTTTGGTATGAAAACCCCCCTGCAACTGTTTGTCTAAACAGCTATAATACTGTTCAGAAATGAGAAAATAGTGACCAAAACTGTTCCACAGTATCTATGCGTTGGCTTTTGATGAGACACAAAATTGGCTGAAGGTATTTCAGATTTCTGCAAGACTGTCTTGAAATGTCAGTATTTCATGAGCGTTTTCAATAGCTCTTCAAGTGACACAAAGTACTCTCATGTCAACCTTATAAACTCCATCCTGTGCAGCTGTTCCTACATAACAAATTTCCTTAGCAAAAATAACTCATAGCTGAGGATCAAAACAGTTCTTCAGGACTCTTAGAAAGAGAAAACACATTGCAGGAGTGATTGCAAGTCTGCAAAGCAATGCCTTTCCTAGGTTATTTTCCTGACTGAATGCTCAGTGGAGAAAGAGGGAGTATCTGTTGCCATGTTCTGCAGGCTTACCCCTTCAGCTCTTGGGATCAAGTTTTGCTCCATGTAATTTACACTGATACAATGTTGGACAGCTTTCTGTTTCTCTCTGTATAGGCTGATGTTCCTTAACACTTGGATAGCTTGGACTGTAACTTATTGTGGGATGGGACTGTGGTCCTTGTTCAATACTCATTCGGGGTTCCTTAAGGATTGTAAGGAACACAATAATAAATTCAAAAAAAAGAATCAACTTCATGATATTCAGGCAGACTCTTGTGGGCAGGTATCGAGGAGCAAAACAGTCCGTGCCCCCAGTGCCAAAATTGTATATGACAGCAAATTATTTCATTCCTGATAAGCGATTATTTGTGTTTTAGTGCATCAGATACAGCGGAAAAATCTTTCCATGTATCTGGGCACCCACAGTTACTCTTGCCTTTAGTATGCTAGATTATTAACAGCAAAATCTATCAATTCCCAAGTAGAAAGAGCCACCTCAACACTATCAAATCATTCCACAAAAGCCCTAGCCACCTGTTTTTTCCCTGAAAAGCATTCCAGAAGGGGAAAACCACTGAGGGTTTAGTTGGTTGCTTTTCTTGCAAATTTAGGAGGAAACCATCCTGAAATCTCCTACAAAACCATGGGGCTGACTATTTCAAATAACAGCAGAACGTGTCCTGGGTATGGTAAGGAAGGTTTAATGATGGTATCACCAGGTCTTTGCCTGTCTGTACTGTTCCGGTGGGACCGCTGTGCCATGAAAGCCCCCAGAGTTCCTCATGAGTTTCCCCTCAGCTGCTTGTGAATATTTTCAGTAATGTTATTTTCACAGATGGACCCAGTGCCCTAGCTCTCTCTCCTTTAGTGGACGATGCTTCTGTTTGCCTGATGAATTTCCTCCTTTCCTCATCTAGTCTTTGCTTCCGTGTGTAATACATGGGGTAGAGATGTTTTCTTTAGAGGTGACAATGACCTGTAAGCTAGCAGCAGTACACAAAGAGACAGAGCATGTCATGATGTAACTGTGCCTGCACTCATAAGAGCAGGAATTGATTTATGCCATCAAGCAAGTAAAAACCCCACTTTCTTGTGGGATGAACCTGCCAGCACCCAACAGGTGGCAGAGCAATTGTTGCCCAGCTGAAACTGTAAGTTTAAAAAATGTCCTTCAGGAAATAAATGCAACTGTATTTTATTACTGCAAATTTGATTTTGCTGAATGCTAGAATACCCATCTAATAGCTATATGTTTTTAAAGTAATGAAATATTTACAGCGAGAGCCTTCAGCAGAAGAACAGTAGAGTATGTTTATTTTGCAGCTCAGTGAGTTATATACATACACCAAGAATCGAATGGATGCTTTCAGTTCATCATGCTAATCCAAACAAGCTTTCTTTATGCTTTTTAATCTAGAGGATTTGTTTTCCATTCCCATGCACATAATTATCAAAGCATCTATGAAAAACTATAAATAAATCCGGGCCCTACAATTTGTCTCCAGACTCCAAATACGTAGAGTGACTGCAGGGCATGTATTTTCTCAGCAAAAGCTTGCGGTTTTGTCGCTCTCCCTAGGTCCTTGCTAGATGTTTAAAGGAAAGCCACAGTGATAGCTAGATAAATATTTGCCAAATAAGAACGTAGATCCTGAAATTTATGCAAAGCTGCTGAGAAATATCTGAAAATATTTCCATCTCGGTGCAGTCGTAAAGGCTGTTTGTAGCTCTTCATGAGCTTTGCCAAATTCAGGACGGGCAGAGCAGGACTTGGCTTCGACACTTGTTTCCGTAATTTGCATACAGTTGAAGTCCCAGTGTGAACTTTCTTCAGCCACATTCCCCTGAGAATCTGGGAGCAGAGGACAAATTTTGTGGGCATACGGTGTATGTTGTTAGTCAGACAAGTTCTAGTGTTGCCTGAACTCAGCAGAGGTCACCTCAGAACAGGTTCATAATTTGAAAAAGGCAGCTTGAAAAAAAGCAAAATAAAAATTCAGAAAGCCTAGAGGACTTAAAAACTCAGATAAAACCTCAGCAGTCTGACAAAACCAAGGACCTCCAGTTATATGAATGTGTGTTACCCTGTGTGTGCACCTATTTATTAAAAATTACTGTGGTTCTTCTTCCCATCAGCATCTCTGTTATCCATGCTTGCTGCTCTGGGTAGATAACATGCCCTGCAGATGACTGGAAGGTGGCTGATGTGCTGCCTCTCTCTGGGATTATTTTGGGGTTTTCCATCGATCAGGTATTTGTGGCTGTGGGGATGGTTGGACTCAGTGATCTAGTAGGTCCTTTCCAACCATATTTATACTGTGACTCTGTATTAATTATACCCACTGTTTAGGGAATCTTCTGAACGTCAGGTTTGATGCCATGAGCAGGAAGAGGTACGGACGTTTTGACAGAAAAAAAAAAGTAAAAGGAAAAAAAAGAAGTGGAAGGAAAAAAAAGAAGTGGAAAGAAAAGGTTGACTTCACCAGAATCAGACTTAAGGTCATCATCAGTCCTGCCAGAATCCCAGTCCTGTTCTGGAATTTCTACAGAAGGATCCTTATTACCAATCTGCATTCAGATAGTTTTCTCTCTCCCTTTTTCATCAGTGCTGGACAGGGCAGCCCCTATCAGATGAGCATGAACTACCAGATCCCCACTGCAGGTACTTCAGGTTCACCACAGTGGAGTCCATGATGTTAGATGTGTTAATCCCCATTAGACAAAGAAACAGCCTGAGTAGATGTTACTGTGCTTTTTAAGAAGTTAAATGAGAAAAAAGTGTCATTAGAATGAGGGCTGAAAGCAAAAAGCTTAGTATTGCTTAGCTGGTTCTTGCCAACTGGATTGTTCTCTAATGCTGAGCGTTAATTGGAAAATAACAGCATTCCTGCCTGCTTTTAGAAAATCAATATGCGCTTTTCTGTCCCCTTCCCCCTCTGCAGGTTAATTCATTACCAGGGTATTTTTAGACAACTGAATAAATACACCCAACCCTTTTCCAGTCATAAATTAATGATAATAACCAGCCAGAAAGATCTCCCAAGCACAGTCCTTTCCTTATCTACAGTGTTACTCACTGTTGCTCAACTCCATGCCAGTTGCCTGCCTGCAATAACTTCTCACCTCTTCCAAACAGAAGGATATGCATCCTATGCTCCTTTGAACTGGCACAACCTGGAGGATCAATGGCTTTGCTTGGCAGGGCCTGAGCTGCTGGACACTTTGCAGTAGTAACAGCTTGGCGACATTGCTTCAGTACATGGTTGTTAACACCAGCATTTCCCATCAACCAAGCGGAAGAGTAAGGGGAAAGAGACGAACGGAACTGGAAAAGCAAAGAAGCGACGTCATATTTCACAGGAGATGCCTCACAACACAAACAAATAATAATTCTAGCAACTTTGTTTTGCTTTTTTCTTAATGCACAGTCCTGCTCAAATCCCCATGGATCTAATTAAAACTTTGTTGGCCACCCACCAATCAGGATAATTATCTTGTCTGGCAAGAAACAACAGCAACAAAGACAAAATAAGATTGTGCAGAGACGCACCTATGTGGCAAAACAAAGCAGGAGAGCAGGCCAGGCCCCATGCCTTGTTCGTTTATTTTTGCTTCTTTTTTTTGCAAATGGTGAAAAGAACCAAACTGTATAGAGATGTTGAGTTTGCACCTCAAAGAGTCTTTCAGCAGATGTTGAAGGCAGAGAAGTGCCCAGAGGCTGTCAATGAGGATTTGAAATGATGATAAGGGAATCTTGTGGGAGACCGCGGCACCATGTTAAATATTAAAATGAGCTGATGGCTGAGAGAGACTGAATTAGGAAAGAAGCTCTTACTGCCATGAGGTGTAAGATGTGTTATTTGGAGCAGTCACCGCTAATAAACCAGGATTTGCTTCAGTTCTTCCCAAGCAATGTCTGAGGCCCCGTATTTATTCCTTGTTCTCTCAAGTTCCCTGACTGCTGCTGCTGCTGTGGTAGCTGGCTTATTCAGTGACAGCAAACATATGTGAGCTATGCCACAAAAGAGTCTGATCCAATTTCCATTGAAATCAATGAGAAGACTGTCACTGATTGCAATCAGACATAAATGAACTGAGATGCACGTTCAGACTTGGCCAGACTGGAAAATTGAAACCATTTTAAAAGAAGGTATCAAGGAGTCTTGATAAAAACATTGAAGACGACATTGGATTGAACAAAGACAACAGTGAAGCACGGGCTCTTTTTTGAGCAAACACTGTTTCAAGCAGAGAAAATAGGAGTGATTCAGACTTGGACTGATAGAGGCATTCAGAGGGCTCCAAGCACTGGCAAGCACTGTTTTGGCATGAGAAAAGCACAAGCCCTGAATTATTATTAATTGCATGAAAATGCATCGAAATGGGGGTTCACCCTTCTTTGGTATGAGAGCAGATACCAGACACACAGAGCCAGCCACACCTAAAACCTACTGAAAATAAATGGAGGCTAAGTGAATGCCTCCAATGAGAGCAGCAGAAACATTGCTTATGAGTTCTTTCTACTGGATGGGCTGGATTCACTGACCTTTGTTCAGCTTTCAGAGCAGTATTTGGTTTTGCTGGGTGTATACATGTGTAGATGCGCATGTAAAATATACATATTGAAAAAAACCTTTCAAGCAGGGAAAATTAACTTCAGAACACCATGTTTTAAGGAAAAAGAAGATGAAACCCTTCATTTTCAAAGTGCCCAATGGAATACTTAATTTTGACTGCTTTAGCTTTGTATTTTGTGTTGAAAAACATCAGAGTAGATTTTGAAACAACAGGAGCCTTGTCTCCATATTCTTCTCTATAGTTAGGAGGATCAGTCTTCTTCCTTTCTTCCTAAGACAGAAACCAAAAGAAGACTTTTGATAATTCCATTTAAAAGTGTTACACCCCAAGCCCCAAAATCACTGCATGACTCATGACGAAAAGATGGAAAAACAGAAACAAGCATTTGCTTTATGTTTTCTTCTTGTCCTCCACAACCCATTCAAAATCCTTCCTTCTGCTACCTGGTAAGAGGACCAGAGTTTCTTACCAAGCATGGGACCAACATGCTACCTCTCACGACTACTTTTGCCTTCACCAGAGGTGTGCCTCTCTCTGTCCCACAAAGGCACAAAATGTTAACACGGGCGCCACCGACCTGAAAAGCTGTTGAAGAAGCTACCGGGCTGGAGGAACAAAAGGTCAGAGGAATTTTTTTACTCTCTTCAACTGCCTTTGTTTCTGGACAGGTAGGTCCTATGAAACCATCAACTTTCCAAACAGCTGCCCCAATGGGAAAGGTATCTCTGATTATGCATTGTGGCATTCAGATATGGATGTCTGTTGGAAAGTAGCACAGTGCTTATCACTAGCAGAACATGAATGTGTGTCCTCTAATGACTTCTATGCACAAGTGAGCTGATTTAGTAAAAAACATTTATACCTGATGGGCACATCTCTCTTCCTGGTTTCGTACCTGATGTTTTGGTGGGCTGTGTGGAGTGTGCATGTGATAAACTCTGCTGGTTGATCTGTAAATGATGCAGCTGTCTTCAGAAAAAGATTTCTGATTGTGACTTAAGGAATTACGTATCAGTGAAGCAGATAGAGTTGCTTCATAGGAATTTTTCATTTCCAGAACAAAATTCTGACAGTGAGCAAGCTGACATCTTCAATCAGCCTTAAGCAGCCCTGCTCTTGGTTTTTCTCTTCTTTTTGCAATGAAAAGGTAGGAAAAAAGAATAATCGTTTTGATTTGTCTCCTCTTTCTTCTACTGGAAATTCTATCTTTAATTGTATCTGAGACTTCTACTTTGTCAACATTTCTGGCTAAGAAAAATCAAGCAAGGTACATGAACAAGAAAAAACCATCTGTAATGACAAACTACAGACACCATTCACAGACTATTAGGTCTGTAATATTTTTCTCTTCATTATTATTCTCTTACCTCCATTAAATTCTTCCACAACCAAGTGAAGAAGCCAAAGGTGACAGTGGTAGAGTGATAGACAAGAATTTTTATTGTCCCGTCGATATAGATAAACCCAAAGCTGATAGAATGTCAGGCAGACTTCCCCAGTGATGACTAAAGTTCACTAATCTCTGAAAAGGGGGAAAATACACCTTACTTTACGCCTGTTAGGCTTTTAAGAAGATTTATGTTACTGAAGTGTCCCGACTCTATGGATGATGTTTGAGTGATATTTATTGTTCACAGGAAACTATTATCTGCACTTGATCTGTCTGCTTCAAATTGCAGATTTTCAAGGCTGCAAGACAATTGGAAGCATCCCACAGCCACTACTCTCTTGAGGAACTGGGAAAGCCTAGAAGATTAAAAAATTAAAATGACAATGGAGACAGCTAAGCAAACTGCAATTGATTTTGAATAGGTACCAAGACCTTCTGTTGGCAAGGAAAGTTTGCACCTCTACCCAAGAAAAAGAAGAAACAGGAAAGCTGAGATACAGAACAGACAGGTCTGGTGAAACAACACGGAAAGTAAGGTAAAGCCTGAATTCTTCACTGGGATCAAGTGTAGGATGTTACAGTCCATCTGTCCCTGACTTTTGCTAATGGATGCCACGGCTGGTAGTAGCATTGCTTTACACCCAGAGGTCCAGTTTATACCATTCTCAAATTCTGGGAGTCCTGTAGGACTGTGCAAAGGTTAAGCAATGGTAACAAGACGGTGTTATTTGGTAATAGTAATTAAGGTAGGAGGGGTTGAACCCAAGAAGATGAAACTGTCTAAGAGTCTCCACTGGTTTGTCAAAACTAGTGCTGGAGATGCAGGCACCTAAAGAAGGAATAACTGAACTAATCTCTGGAGGGAATCTGAATTTCACTGTAGGATGACACCTAAGTTCATGTTGAGCCTAGGAACCATTTGTCACTGGAACAGGTTAATGGCTTTATCTTGCGGAGTGGTGGGATTTATTCCTGCCTTTAGCTTTAGAAATGTTTTTTCTTGAGAATTTTACCTCTCATAGATTCAAATATTCAAAGAACTGTTGGTTGTGAGAGATCAGTGTCTCACTTGAAGCCAGTCTTAGTAGATCTGTTAAGCCTTACCTTTTTCTTCATTACTCTGCAATATAAAGGACCTGCCTTGGAGTGAGGCAGCTTTTCTTACTGTTCAGTCTGAATGTTCTAAACTCCCATATTGCCTTCTCTTTGTTTGTCACCTGCCACAACTAAGAAGTATTTTGCTTCTTAATCCTTGTGACCCCTTCTCATGTAGTTGGAGGCTGATATTTCATTACCCCTTTGCCTCCTTTTCCACAGGGTAAACAAATCCAGCTCTCAACTATCTCCTTGTAAGTTATGTGCTTAACACCTCAGTAGCCTCAGTTTTGGTAACCTTCCTCGGTTTCTTCATGTCCCTCTTTAACTGGGGCCCCATACCAGTTTAGACCCCCTCTCAGTGCAAAGAAGATTATAATTTCTTCTGATCTGCTGAGGATTCTTTGCCAAAGGCAGATGAATACACAGTTTGCCTTACCTGCAAAGAGTTACCCTGGTGCAATTCCCAGACCTTCTTCTGTCAGTTGGTCCTCAGCCTTTGAGGCTACTGGACCAACCCCTTTCAAACATCTACCAATTACTTTGACCTCCCCAGTTTGCCATGGGGCTGCTGCGGGAGCCAGTGTTAAAACAGTCAGCTACTCAGTGAGGGAAGACCATCAGGCAGGCGAAGCATTATTTGCTTCTGTTAAAGCCATTTTCCTTTTTCCTGGCTGCATTCTTCCCTTTCTTGTGGTTTGAAATGTCCCCGGAACACATTTCTGTTACTGATGGCAAAAGCCTTCTGGGTCTTATGGGGTTGCTTTAAAACACTCAGGATGAAATGTGGCAACTGCTGGGTCATCCCTATGATTATCATTCATATCCGTGGTGGTAAACAACTTGACTACAGGATACACCTCACCATTCCGCCTTCCACCAATGTTTACTAGTTCAAAACTTGTTACAGTAACAATAGCTCTGAGCTCCAGATACATAGTATAGTATACAGTATACTGTATAGGATAATAGCTCTGAGCTCCAGATACATAGTATAGTATACAGTATACTCTATAGGATAATAGCTCTGAGCTCCAGATACATGGTATCGTATACAGTATACTGTATAGGATAATAGCTCTGAGCTCCAGATACATAGTATAGTATACAGTATACTGTATAGGATAATAGCTCTGAGCTCCAGATACATAGTATAGTATACAGTATACTCTATAGGATAATAGCTCTGAGCTCCAGATACATGGTATCGTATACAGTATACTGTATAGGATAATAGCTCTGAGCTCCAGATACATGGTATAGTATACAGTATACTGTATAGGATAATAGCTCTGAGCTCCAGATACATAGTATAGTGTATAGGATAGTAGCTCTGATCTCCAGGTTCATTTTTTCTTTGTGTCTGCAAGCTCAGGGCACTAGCTGAGTACGTGTAGTCCCAATACAAGCACAGTCCTTGTGGTACTACTTTACACTTAACTAAACCTGGCGGAATCTCAGACTAGTTTTTCAGGGCAGCTTTCCAAGTTTCTTGGGCTGCAAAAGTTGTTCAAGGAAGAATGCCAACCGGGAATTTCAGGCAGAAGATTTTCTCATCAGCTGTCTTCTGATGGAGAAAGATCCAGAACAATCCTAGTGTCCCAAAAGAGAGCTGTTGGTTGATAAACACCACTAGGTATTTCAGTGCTATGAACAGTGCTTTAAGGATAACTGGTACCAGGTGTAGGTGCTGAGTACATTCCTGCACTTAGAAGCAATCACACTGATGGAATCTGCTCTCACCCAGCTCTCCTTGCCACATAAATTGCTATCTGAAATCTCCATTTGAGGATTTAGCAAAGCAGAACGGCTCTTGGATGATAAAGTGGTTGAAGTGCCGAAGGTTTTCTTACTTCAAATGCCCGTGTTTGCAACAGACTGCGGCAAGAGGGAGCAAAAGAGCCAACAGCCCTGGTTGTTAAAGCGTGTGGCGCTGCAGCAAGACAGCATCACGTTTGCAGATGAACAGGTGTCCCTGTTAAAAGCTGAAGCAGCTTCATTTCGAGATGGCACTGGTTTGGGGCTTGACTGTCTGGAATAACAAAGGAGAGCTTTCACGTTAATTTATTTAGAGGAATTATTAGTGTTAAAAACAAATAGTTCAATCACCTTTCCAGAATCTGAGTGTGAGAAACTAAATTCAGTGGAATGGAAATACAGACTCTATCTCAGTTTCAGGATTTTTTTCAAATAATTTGTATGTGCTAAATGCATCATTCCTACGTGAGGTCCTTACTTCTGGTAATATCTGTGTAATAATTAACTCAATATTGCTACACAACAAACTGTATAGGTAAATAATTCCCATTTCATCAGTGAAATGAGGCACTTGGACGGAGTTGTTTTGAGGTATATAATTAGTCTCTATATTATTTAAGGCATGAAGCATCCAGAACCTGTTTAGAAAAAAAAATACCTCTGATATTTAGAGTTGAGAGTAATCTTTTTTTTCCTAAGGGAAACTAACATGCCCAGTTATACAGTTTTTTTCAAACAGAGATTCCTTCTGGAACAATTATGTGTAATGTCAAACTGCAGTATTCATCACTTACCGTGGCTCAATGGGAATCAATGGAGCAGTGTTCTTCTTGGGGACCCTTCATTACACAGTTTTACAGAGAAAAACGATAACTTAGAATGAATGTAGACACACAAAATCCTAATTATACAAATGTTTACCAGGGAGATAATGTACTTCTTAGCCTAAAAGACATTTGAGTACAGGACAGACCAGGCCATGCTATGCCTCTTCTCTATATTGAAAATTCAGCTGGTTAAGCTCAACCAATTCTGTTTTTATTCTCTATCTTCTTGCATTCCTCCATCAAAGTGCAGGCCATGGGGTGTTTCCACACTGCAGGGTACCCTGTTGAGCATATTTCAGAAGACAGGAATCCTGTGGAGCCACAAAGTTATCTCAGGACGGCATCTGCACAAGTAGTCTCTGAGTGTGATTGTTAAATACTCTGGAAGAATAAATTCCTGCAGACAACAGAGTATTGCAATCATTGTCATAACGATTTATGTCATCATGCAAACCCATAGTTGCACCAGTCTCTGAACAGGCCCAGTCCAAAATGACTATCTGTGTAGCCATCAGCATTTCATTCTGTTCCTGATTCTCTTCTCAAGGCTGTATAAATCTGGAGGAAGATGCTTGCTCTACTGCAACAGCTACCCAGAACTAGTGTCTATTCCTTTCACTAGATTCTTAATTGTGTTTCCTGATCCCAGGAGTGAGACCTGCTGAAACCCTCATGTCTGTGCAGATCACTGCCTTTGTGGTCATTCCTTTCTGGTGAAAAGAAATAACCCCTGCCACTGCTTAGCCTGCTAAAGAGGCCAGCTGAGATGTGTATTTTTCATTTGTTCCATACCATCATGTTTTATAGTGCAAGTGATAATCTCCGGTTCTATGGCTCTCAGACCTTGCTCTTCTCCACTTACTCAAGGTGATATTTGACATGTGAAACAGAAAAGCACTTTCCTTATCAGGTAGTGTAGCAGCTCTGGTGGAAAATGCATTCTCATCAGAGGATGGAGCTGGACACATGGTGTACATTGTCCTATGGAAGCATCGGATCAGGTGCAATTCAGATCAGGATAACCGTGAGTACAGCCTTTTCTTTCTCATAAGAATCGGCATGGAGTTTGGTCACTACATCCCAGTGCTTCTTTTTGGCTGACTATACCAATTTAGCCCCTCTCTGATGACAGCAGAAGGATTTACTGTACCTCCCAACTCAGAAAGCTATTTCTTCAAAGATTCTGGCTTCCTACCTGACTCAATCATCAGTCGTCAGTGGCAGAAAGATGGCTGGCAGCAAGATTAGATTATGACAATTAAAATGTCTCTCTGAGATGACCTCAGGCCATGAGTATTCAAAAGCACACCTAATCTGATTGTAAAACTGGCTACTACAGCATGCCTCAGACACCAAGAGAGTAAAAAAAGGATTAGGCAAATACAGGGAAGAGAGGTCAATCTGAAGATGTTAAACATAAAGGATCAGGTAAGGTACAGTTTATGCTAGTGGAATCTCCTAAACTGGTGATTCCTGGGAATAAAGATTAGGGAAGGCTCACAACGTGAGTTTACAAGGTTATGCTGGAAAAAGTGGCTATGGTACCCAGGTTGGATCCAGTATTTTCTTTCCACGGCTGATCCTTGTGTGCATTTGCTCTGTGGGTGTAGGGCACTCACAGTGTATGAAGAGTCTCTAGCAGGTATACCCTCAGTACTGGCTGGTCACTCATTGCAACCCAGAGATAATAATCTGCTTAAATGAGACAGATAGGTTGTTCCTCTCACTAGCCTTGGCCACCCATTGGCCTGCCTATCTCCATTACAACCTCAGGAAAAATATCCTCTGACCTTTTCCTTTTTCCAAGTTCCTGTCTCACCCATTTGTCTCCTTGAACGTCATCCCTTTAGATGAAAGCATTTTAAGGGACTTGTCCTAGGTAGCTGTCACTCTTTAGTGCGCTCTTTGAGATAGATGTATGTGGTCAACCTATTCTATAGAACGTAAAAGGCTAGGTTGATAATGAGGTGCCTCCAGTCCTTGCTGTTTTGCTGATCTCACCATGACTCAGTTTCCCCCACTGGCCTTTGTGAAGAATTTTGGGCCACGCAAAAGAAAGGAGTTAAGTGCAAGGTGTTAATTATTATTATTGCCAACAGGCTGTAACTAATAGGGACCATTTAGCTGGGAGATATGGAAACAGGTATGCAGTTAATTGGCTTACAGTAGATTTAGCTGAGGTCTGGTGGTTACACTGCAGACAATCCATCATTGTTGTAAGCAGCGTGAAGTTGTGCCCAGACTCCGTTACCGAGAGCCTCCTTTCGTCTGCGTTCTCGAGCTAATGTCCCAAGACACGACATCAGTGAGCATTCGACTGAAATCTCTACAAGAATGTGGAATAAATCTGTAAATCTGTTCTGAAATGCCCTGCCAAAAAATACAATACAGTCTTCCATGTCAGGAAGGAAACATTAAAAGCAACAATTAATGACTAAATTCTCACATAAATCTGATAGGAATGAGTGAGAGCAAGCAGATGGGGATACAACTGCAGTGGAAGAACCTTTGATTCCCCCCCCAGTCTGAAAGTGTGTGGGCACTTGCAACTGCTGTAAAGGCCTTTGTCCTCCTGTGTGGCCAGTCACCTCATCAGAGGCTCCCATGGCCAACAGACCCCAAGCATCCTCTGCAGTTAGGATCTGGTGATCTCTGGCCACCATCAGTGACTGCTCCCTGGAGAAGAGATCTAGTGAGGGAGGACCACAGCTACTGCAGGTGAAATTGCTGGTCCCAAAAAAATGAAAGACAGGTACCACAGAAAGGGGTTTTTTTTCTGCTGATAAACCAGGGGTGGGGAATATCTCTCTCCTCCTCTTCTACCACCAACTACTGCAATTTCATTTCCAAGAGCTTGTTCCTGTCTCCATTGGCATTTATGTGAGTACATCTCTGCCATGCTTGAGTGATTTATCTAAACATCGGCAGCTACTGTAAATGTCTGTACAGCAAAGAAAGGCGGAGGAGGGAACGGAGGGTAGAAATCCAACTTTGAAATCAAGCATAGGTGCCTGTTCCCAGCAACAGTGTCTACATTAGTCACGGGAGATCGAAAATTGGACATGTCGGAGCCCTCTCAGACATTTAAGGCTACTTAGTTAATTGAATTATAATTTTTCCTCTGGAATGACCATACATCTTGTATGTTTGCAGGTACATAGTGCTCCTTCACTTTGTACCATTGCTCCCAGACCGGGCCTGATGGTTTTAGCTTGTCAGGGACCTGGTTTTAGGGGTTTGATCCGATGAGAAGCACAGGGAAGGAAAGAATCAGATTACCAGAGTTTAAAAGTTGCATTAAAACCTTCTTGGAGTGCGTGTGTGCGAGAGTGGAGTGGAGAGAGTCACAAACCCCTCGCGAACCACACGCTGGGGGTTCCCGGAGGGGTGGCTGCAGGAGGAGGGAGATGGCGAAGCTGCCAAGACAGAAGGAGCAGAGAGCGAGCGGGAGAGGAGCGAGCCGAGACTCCCACAGGGGCAGCCGGGAGGAATCGCCAGCCAGGATTTGCTCCTCTCTCTCCCTCTCTCTCTGATTTCCATTCAGCTCCTCCCCCGTGTGGTTGTGGCTTTGCCTTCCATCAAAAGCCTGATCAGCAACGTCGGTCTTAGGGAGGGAAAAAAAAAAAGAAAAAGGAAAAGAGAGAGGGGGAAAAAAGGGGGAAAAAGAGGGGAAAGTGTAGAAGAAGGAAAAGAAAACAAGGGGGGAAAAGAGGGAGGGGGAGAAAGCAATCTCTCCTACCCACCCCCCGCTGCATCTCATACGGCGGAGTCTGAAACTTTGCGGAGTTGAACCGTGTTTACCCCGCGGCGGGTAAATCGGTAGCTCCGCGCTCCTGCTCTCTCGTTCCTGCTCTTTCACCCTCGCACTCATCATCAGTCAGCAGCGATGGAAAAAGTTGCTGGCTGGTACCCAGCCTGGCACGTCGCTCTTCTGTACTGGACATGGCTTTTCCTCTCCACTTTTGGCTTTACCGGTGCAGAAATAACTTGCAGATCCTGCCGTTCCCAGGTGAAGCCGCAGCAGCAGCAGCCGCAGCAGGGATTATTCATGCATCTGAACACCGACAGAAGGGAAAAGGAGCAGAGGGGGTTCCCCGGGGACAAGAGAGGTGAGCGAGGCCAAGCGGCCGAGCCGGATCAGGAGGATGCCGGGCTGCAAGTGACCCTCGCCCCTGCGGCGACCAAACTCAGCGGCTGGGAGATCCGGCGACCGACGAGGGACCCCCAGGAAGCGGCCAGGAAGAGCCAGTCCCGAGCGGCGGCGGCTGNCGCCCTGGCCGGGGACTCGGCGCACAACCAGGCCATGGTGCACTGGTCCGGGCACAACAGCAGCGTGAGTACTGGCGCCGCGGGGCAGAGGGAGAGGTGCTCTTGTCCTTGGGTCCCTTTTTGGTTTCTTGGGGTTTCTCCCCGTTTTGTTTAGACGGTGGGATGGGATGGAGGGTGGGGGTGCTGGGATTTTCTTCTTCGAGGGGGCATTCTGCGCCTCCGGGCG